>JAHLJT010003656.1:13401601-13793469 GCA_031308135.1 Acheta domesticus
ATAACCGGCAATCGATTCGGTACACTTTATGAAGCTTCGCTTACAGAACCGAGCCCGGTTAACACTAATGTTTGCTAGAGAGACCGTGATTTGTGTTCCAGGCGTCACGTGACAATAGCCGGATCCGCTTACCTTCCAGCGTCGATGTGCAAAAAATTTAATAATTCCGTTCGGTTTCGTTCCATCCACTCCGAGCACATCCCAGCCCCCACGCCACCGTCCTCCCTGTCACGATTCCTATCGCCTCTCCTCTCTACGGCTGGAAAGGCCGCCATCAGGGTTGGGCAGTATACTATTTAAATACTTGTATTTGAAATACATTTCGTATCTGAAGAACTGTATTTTTGAGTTTTTTGGACATGTATTTTAGAGATATATTTAAATACATATAATTGGTGTATTTCAAAAAGAAATACTTAAAATACAGATTAAGATGATAACAAAGATAGTTTCTTTTTGTTTGATTCTGCTAGTGAATGGACCTCATTGAAACAAAAATAAAAGCCCCTTTGAGCTATTGAACTTGAATTCTCTTCGCTTTTAAATGAAAAATCTAAATCATTAAAAATGTTGGACAATTATCTGAAATAAAAAAAGCGATTGTTCCTTATAACACTAGTTTATGATAATCAGCGCCAGTACAACAACAGTTTTCCTTTGTGGGTTTCATACTTTTGCCAATTAGGGGTTTATTGTCTGATGATTTGTTTGAAAATCTAGTTAAAAGAAAATTTCGTTCATTTGAGTTAGACATTTTTGATATAATTTTATATTTGGATGTTTTTAGTTATTGTTCAGAAATTATTACTAATTATAACTATCAATTAGTTATTTATTGGAATCACAATTGAAATTACAATTTATTGTTGCTATAAAAACATATGGATAAATTGATCACGCGTATAATGCACGTATTTAAGAAGAAATTCTTAGTATTGGCGATGGAAATACATCAATGTAAGCAGGGCTGTATGTTAATCGGATAGGACTTTGAAATTTTGTGTTGGCTGGACACAAGAAAGCTTTACGCTAAACGCGAAAGTCGTAGGACAGGTCTCGCCGTCGACTTGGAAACGCGCTAGCAAATCGAGTCACATTTATCGTATCAAATTGCCTTTCATTCTGCTGAATAAATTCAACCATCTTCATTGTACAACTTTCAAACTAACCAGGTATTGAACCCTTAAAACGAATACCTTTTTTTGAATATCTACCAATTCCAGAGAGCATTCCACACGTGTCCCATTTATCAATTTGCACAACCGTGTGTGCAACTAACCCTCTCGCCCCCAGAGGGACCCCACCCTGCGTCCGGGCTGCTTTTTGCCCCTGGGCGGCGGCGCCGGCGTCCGTATGATGCGGCGCTGCGCGTGGAATTACGCGCAGCAATTAAGCGCGGGCGGGCGCTGCGCCGCGATTTACGGCTGCCGTGCGCAGCGAGGGACTGCGCAAGCAGATGGGTTGACGGGGGAGTGGGCTAAAGGACTGTAGCTATGGCGTGGGTGCGGGTGGGATGCCGACGGAGTGGGCCGGGGGGGGCAACGTGGGACGACGGGGGGCGACGGGGGAAATGGAGAACGACGAAGGGCGACGGGGACCGACGGGGAGTTCACAGGGGCCGACGGAGGGAGACGGGGGGGGGTCAGAGGAGTGAAACGGGGGTCCACAGAGGGGCCACAGGATGGCGATGGGGGCCACAGAGGGGCCGACGAAGGGTGACCGGGGGCCCATGGGAGGTGCGGGCGGCGACGGGGGCGACGGGGGGTGACGGGGGCGACGGGGTCTGACGGGGGGCAACGGAGGGCGACAGAGGGCAACGGGGGGCAAAGGGGAGCGACGGGGAGCGACCGGGAGCGACGGGGGTGACGGGGGGCGACGAGGTGGCGACGGGGACGACGGCAGTGACAGGAAGCGACGGGGGACCACAGAGGGGCCGACGAAGGGCGATGGTGGGCCCACGGGGGGTGGGGGGGTCAACGGGGGGCAATGGTGGGCGACAGGGAGCGACGGGGGGTGACGAGGGATCATATAATGACGGGGGAGGCAGAGATGTGGTCGGCGGCGGATGACGGGAAGAGTTGGGGACAGGGAAGGGGGAGGAGGTGGGGAGCGCCGGCGGCGGCAGCAGTAGCAGTAGTACAGAGGATGTTTAACGGAACGGCAGTGGCTGTTAAATAATCGAGCGTTATCAGCGCGATAAGCGGAGCCCGGAGGCGACGGAAACGCGCTGGGCGGAGGACAGTGGGCGGAGGGCGGTGGGCGGAGGGCGGTGGGTGGCGGGCAGAGAGCGGGCGGGGCAGCGGCGGGCGCGCTGCAATGCGCCGCGAGGAGACCCCTTGCGGTCAGCAATGCTTTACCTCACGCCAAGAAATATTTCAGCCCATTCACAGACGTCTGCGGTGGCGATAGAGGAGCATGCGGTCTGGCCATTACTCTCGTTTAAGTCAACTGACAGCCATGTGGTTGTGGTTTGAAAGGCATTGGAAACTTAAAAGTAAGTTTCAATAATATTTTTCCAGTCTTGCAATAATATTCAGTTCGTATAAAACTTCTTTCTGAAAATTTGCAAAGAAAAAGATACTAATCTTAAAAGTTAATCATGAAGTTATTAGGGATTTCTACTAGCATTTACATACTGTTATCCAACCGGACTAACCTGCTCTGGTTCAACTGGGAATAACGGGACATAATTCTCTATAGCGTCCCGAACCATTTATACGAGTGTAGTAAAGCAAGATATCAGTACATCCAGAACACAGAAGCAAGGCCCACAACTCCGAAACCAATGTCTTCCAAACATGTTGATGTAACTTGCTTTCGGTTTTTGCGCATGGAGAAAATATTTTTAAATCTCTGTCTAGTTACGTCTCTCGTGAGTTTATTAGAAATCTGCATCAACGAACACGTTTCTGAAGATAAAGAGTTCTACATTCAGCAATATACACTTCAATGCTCATTTGGTTGATCACGTTGCCAAAAGTTAACTTTAAGATCTTCCTCCTTTGCATTAATAAAGTCAGTTTTTTTGAAACTGCAAATAACAAGTGGGTATCCAAAGCGTACCACTGAAGATTAGTATCCAACGTGATAATTTTAATGTGCGCTAACCACTCCCAGCTTAGATGACTTTTATATCACGTTGGGCATGCACAACCCATATTTCACAATTTGTAATGACTTTTCACAAGTTATAAATGCATTACATCAACATACATAACTTTCGTAAACCGAGCCGTCATCGATATCAGCGATATCTAGACAGTTTCATCAACAATATACGATTGTTAATTTCATTTCTAGAAACCATGAAACTTTGCCGAACACGTAAAAAAAACATTCAACTATCTAGTAAGCACAAAATTATTTTAACGACATAAATATTAAAATATGGAAATTGATCATCAAAACAAAAATACTTAATATGACGAGAAGGCTTACTCCCAGCAGCTTTTTAATGAATCCATACAGCTTTTTAACGGCCGAGCGACTGTGCGAGAAAAATGAGAAGAAAGCTCTCACTGAACATTTCAACACATGCTTTTGTTGGACCCGGCAAAAGGTGCTTTCAAACGTCCCGAAGCCAGGGCCGCTCCGCGGACGTGCGAAGATTACCAACCGAAACATTTCGCGCCAAAAGCTTCCGGCGAAATGAAAACCCATATCTGCATTGAAAAGAGCCCGAAAAGGTCCCTGAGCGGCCGATTGGAATCGTGGGCGAGAGAGGCCATTCTTCAGAGCCGGTGCAACAGGCAACTGGCGCGCGTTGAGCGCTCCGCAACAGCTTTACGGGGAAGCTGTTAACAGCGGCCCCCGGGCCGCGCCGGGGCCTCGTAAAGCGAAGAGCGACGCGCGCGGCGCTGCCAATTCAGGGGGGTTCCCCCGTGGGTTTTTACGCCCCTTTTCTCCGGAGTCCCGAAGGGAGCAGGGAGGCGCTGGAAGAAAGGAAAAGTCTGGAGATTTTGGTACTTTATACTCTCATCTCCTCCTTCTCCTTCTTCTTCTTCTTCTTCTTCTTCATCTCCATCTCCTCCTCCTCCTTCTCCTTCTCCATCTCCTCCTCCTCCTTCTTCATCTCCTCCTCCTCCTTCTTCATCTCCTCCTCCTCCTTCTTCATCTCCTCCTCCTCCTTCTTCATCTCCTCCTCCTCCTTCTTCATCTCCTCCTCCTCCTTCTTCATCTCCTCCTCCTCCTTCTTCATCTCCTCCTCCTCCTTCTTCATCTCCTCCTCCTCCTTCTTCATCTCCTCCTCCTCCTTCTTCATCTCCTCCTCCTCCTTCTTCATCTCCTCCTCCTCCTTCTTCATCTCCTCCTCCTCCTTCTTCATCTCCTCCTCCTCCTTCTTCATCTCCTCCTCCTCCTTCTTCATCTCCTCCTCCTCCTTCTTCATCTCCTCCTCCTCCTTCTTCATCTCCTCCTCCTCCTTCTTCATCTCCTCCTCCTCCTTCTTCATCTCCTCCTCCTCCTTCTTCATCTCCTCCTCCTCCTTCTTCATCTCCTCCTCCTCCTCCTTCATCTCCTCCTCCTCCTTCTTCATCTCCTCCTCCTCCTTCTTCATCTCCTCCTCCTCCTTCTTCATCTCCTCCTCCTCCTTCTTCATCTCCTCCTCCTCCTTCTTCATCTCCTCCTCCTCCTTCTTCATCTCCTCCTCCTCCTTCTTCATCTCCTCCTCCTCCTTCTTCATCTCCTCCTTCTTCTTCATCTCCTCCTCCTCCTTCATCTCCTCCTTCTTCTAGCATCGATGATTTTATGAAGACATCTGAAAACATTGACTTCAATGTTGCATCCCTACTCTGTATCTGTTTTCTCATTCATTTTCCTCCTTGTTGTGTCTCCCAAAACATGAAATCGGCACCTTCAATCAAGTTGTCATTATACCAAACATCATATATAGGGGAAAGTTATTTTCACTGTTAAGTACGTAAATGTCACTCTTAAATCAGTCAATAGTAGTATGCAAATCGCTTATCTTCAATAATTTAAACGTCTTTCAATCAACAAGAACAATTTTTGTTGACGAAGAGCTCTACTGGAAGTCAGTATGTTATCTATAAAATTATACCTTATAGTATATCAACTAACGCAACTTCTAGCGTACACGTTCAGCATCAACAGAACAAGACAATCATAAGAATTCTTCTCAAGTTCTTCTAAAAATTCACTATTCCCTGACGATGGGAGACTCTCGGGTCAACTGACTCAAGACAACTTTTAGCCCTCCGTGGCAGCTCTAGCAACTAAGGGACTTCACAAGCAAGTCAAAACACTCCTAAAGAATGAAAGACTCCAAAATAAACTAGTTGGATCCATGCAAAGGTTCCATGCATTTAAACCATTCTTTTAAAAGTTTAAAAGGCTTCCTATTCAAACTTCACTTCCAACGTTTCTAACAAGTCTTGACTTTTGATCCAGGTCTGGGAGTAATTCCCAATCCAGCAGTAGCACATTTAGGGACTATTTTGCCAATTGTTTCTGATAATCTGTCAAAAACTGTCATCTAACGTACAAGTTTTATATACAAGGGGGAATATTTTTCTACGAATTACTCAATTTTAAATTATGAAATATCGACTAGACGGACAATTTACAAGTGGTCTACTTGTCGAATGTTTGGGAAATTAAAGTTATGAAGAAGAAACTTCCGAAATTGGGAAACAGTTGGCTGCTTTGATCCTCTTCTGTTTCGCCCTTTACCTCTCCCTCTGTTCCTCACTTTGTCTCCCTGCCTTTCTCTCGCTCTGCGCCAGTCTCAATGTGTCGGTCTTCCGCCTCGAGTTTCCCGCTGTTTTCCTTTCCCTCTCCTGTTTTCCAATTCCTGCGGAGCGTTGGGTCTAGAGCGTGCCTAGAGCGTAATTCCGACGCTGCTTGAGTCATTAAGGTCGATGTGAGTTTTAGCAGACGAGAGGCCTCTGCTTCCGAAGGCTAATTAGAGCGCCGCCTCTCGGCTCGCGGGATCAAAGCGCCGCTTCCCCATCCACCCCTCTCCCCACCACCCCCTCTCCCCCCTCCACCGCCACCTTTTCCCACCCCTTAACCCACCATCTCATTCTCCACTCCCCTACCACCACCCCTCCCTCTCAACGCCCGTTACTGTAAACCCCACTCCCAACTCCTCCACCCTCCCCCTCACATCTTGCCCACTCCTCCCCTCCACCCAATCCCTCTCATCTCTTCCCCCTCCTCCTTCCCCAACCCAACCCTTTCCTCTTCACCCACGCCTCATCTTCCTCTCCTTCACACCCTCTTCTATCCACCATTCCCACTCCTTTCCCCTTCCCTCCCCCACCCCCTCACATTTCCTGACACGTCCCCTCGCCCTCACTCCCACTCCCCCTCCCCACTCCTCTCACTTCCCATCCCAACCCCCTTCTCGTCTTCTCCCCACTCACTGATGTCTTCTTCAAAGGGAGATCTCGAGTACCACACAAACATTTCGATAAAACATCTGACATGGTCTCCTGAATGATTTCAAAAAGGAAATAGAAATGAATTGACTAGTTTTAGAATACAGATTCCTCAGAATCTTGGGCTTCATTGTTACTTATCTTGAATACCCCGAGTCGTGTAATACAATATTAAATAGACACTGTAAATCAGACAAATCTGTGTTCTCCAATACTAATTGAATTTGTGAAACTATTGTCAATATGTTTACAATGATCTGTAAAACAATCTTTATCAACTTGTTAGCTCTCCATTGTCTTCATTTAAATGTAAGAACTTTCAATCCAGAGAATGTTTAAATGATCCAAAACCAAATATTTCCGGGAAGAATCTTTAAAAATGCTCGAGAACTGATGTTTTGCTTTCGATGTTTTCTTCTGATCAATGTATTTGTTCAGTGACGTCGATGTTTTCAAAGAAAAAACAACAACTCATAATACAAATAAAATTTCCAGTGTCGAATTTTGTTTGAGTATTACAAGCAAACAATGAGTCGACCACAATACATTGTCACCGTAGTCGATCCCCAGAATTAACACAACCTGTTTCCAGTGTTTTGACCTCTTTTGATTATTTGTACCTGATAATATGGTTAAAATTGCATTTTGAACCTTTACTACACAGAACATTGATTATAAAGTTAAGATGACAGTGAAATTTAAGGCAGATTATAAATGACATACTAATATTTACGTGTTATATATCACATTAGTACCAGGACATTTTTCTCCTTTATGGTTGATCATATTTAAATGTTTTTGTCCATGTTTTCATCGACATCGAAAACAGTTTGTTGATGTATCTATGTTTTGCTAAAATTTCCCATCAGTTGTAGCGTCACATTGGCAGCCCTGCGTGGGAGGACGACGCGAAAGGCTCCCATACCTGAGAGCTGACTAGCTAGGAGCCACGGCGTCGGGGGTTGCAGATATTTTTTGCACTCAGGTGGACGCCAGCTTGTCCTGCAGCTAGTGTCACGTGGTAGTAAACTTTCCCATGCTCAACGGTGGTCAGGTGGGGAGTGAACCGGCGGGTATAAATTGGGCCGACTCGCTCTCATCGGCGGGTTTTGTTCTGGAAGACCTCGCGCTTTGCGCAAAAATCACGCCCAGGTTGGAGCGCTTTCGTGCGTTGCACGGGTGACGAAGGTCACGTGAGTGGCGCAGTAGAAGCGTGCACGCGAGGCGAGGCCTCTCTGTTAAATGTGGTGAACCCACAAGACTGTACGATCGCGGCTGGCAGTCAGGAAATACCTGAAAGTGTGTACGGGGTAGATCAATAGATCATTTGCACATTCTGTAAATACAACTTTTGTATATTCTGTTATGTCTGTGTGCTCACTTTCTCGGCGCCACACAGTGCGGCAAGCCCCCGCGTGCGGCGCGGAGGCGTCGGGAGCACGCGAGAGCGCGAGCGCTAACAAGGCAGCTGATTGAGAGCGGAAAGTCGCGCCGCCGGGGAGACGCGCGCCCGTGGGCGGACGGGGGCGGGCGAGCGGGGGCGGGCGAGCGGGGGCGGGCGAGCGGGGGCGGGCGAGCGGGGGCGGGCGAGCGGGGGCGGGCGAGCGGGGGCGGGCGAGCGGGGGCGGGCGAGCGGGGGCGGGCGAGCGGGGGCGGGCGAGCGGGGGCGGGCGAGCGGGGGCGGGCGAGCGGGGCGGGCGAGCGGGGGCGGGCGAGCGGGGGGCGGGCGAGCGGGGGGCGGGCGAGCGGGGGCGGGCGAGCGGGGGCGGGCGAGCGGGGGCGGGCGAGCGGGGGCGGGCGAGCGGGGGCGGGCGAGCGGGGGCGGGCGAGCGGGGGCGGGCGAGCGGGGGCGGGCGAGCGGGCGGAACGGGGCGAGAGGGCGGGCGGGGCCGAGCGGGCGAACGCAAGCGGCGGTCGCGAGGGTCCGGCGGCGGCGAACAAAGCGGGGGATCAGCTCTCATAATAACGCCGAGACAAAAGCGCTCAAGATAGCGAGAGCTCAAAGGGAGAGGCGCTCAAAGGTAGTGGCGACGCGGGGGGCGGGGCCGGGGCGGAGGACGCGACGCGGCTGGCAAGCGTGGGTGGGGCAGGGAACGCAACTGCGAGACGGAAGACGGGGAGGTGAGGGCAGGAGGGACGACAGCGGCGAAGAAAAGGCAATGAGTCGTAATTAACAGACGAAGACGCGGATGTCGGTATACGAAGTGAGACGGTGATCGGGAAGGCGAAGACCGGGGATGGGTAAAACTGGGAGGAGGCAAATAAAGAAAAGAAAAAAAAGGAAAGAATGATTGTGAGTATGCAGAGAGAAAGACTGGAAGGAAGCAAAGAGAGAAAGACTGGAAGGGAGCAAAGAGAGAAAGACTGGAAGGGAGCAAAGAGAGAAAGACTGGAAGGGAGCAAAGAGAGAAAGACTGGAAGGAAGCAAAAAGAGACAGACTGGAAGGAAGCAAAGAAAGACTGGAACGAAGCAAAGAGAAAAAGACTGGAAGGAAGCAAAGAGAAAAAGACTGGAAGGAAGCAAAGAGAGAAAGACTGGAAGGAAGCAAAGAGAAGAAGACTGGAAGGAAGCAATGAGAGAAAGACTGGAAGGAAGCAAAGAGAAAAAGACTGGAAGGAAGCAAAGAGAGAAAGACTGGAAGGAAGCAAAGAGAGACAGACTGGAAGGAAGCACAGAGAGAAAGACAGAGCAGACGAAGAAAATCCAGGTGGCGACGACATCAGGGGTAGGTGAAGGAGGAGGAGAGAACAAGGGGAGGGGGAGCTGGCGAGGCCGGCGCAGGCGGGCGGCAAAGACGTCGTGGGTGGCGGAGCGGAGGCGAGCGCGCGTCGAGTGGCCGCCTCAGCGACCAGGCGCGTCCGCGGGGCGACAAATCCCACAGAGAAGTCGTCGCGCGTGCACAAAAGCCGCTTCCGCGCCAGGGGCAGGGGACGGCTGTGTGGAGGAGTGAGGGGGGGGGGGCTGGGCGGGCACCGCAAACGCTGGGCGCCTACAGTTCTGCAGTGGAAGATACGCAGTGCGTGTGCTGGTCGAGGAGGTAACAGTAAAGCTAAGAAATTGCGCATCTCGCTCACTTGGAAATTATAATAAAAAATTTAAAAATACTAGTTTTGAGGCGTTGTTTACTGCAATGCAGTTGTGCTTTAATTTGTTTTGAATAAAATACAATCATCGTAAAGTGGTGAATCATTGTCAGATTTTTGGGTGTATTTTAAATATAAGCTTTTTAACCTGAAAACAATCTAAATATTTACCTACATTCGTTAGCATTGCTCTAAAATAATAGCAGTTACACTGGGCACAATGTCTTTTGTATTGGAAGTGGTATGTTTTGACATTTGCAGGAAAGAAATTAGCCTTCACTGAAGCTCACTCAGTTGAATTTGTTCTTGTTGTTAGCCACCGCCCACCCTTGGCATGTAAGCCATTTGGTGATGTACCGTCCTGTATAGACACGCAGTTTTCCCTCAGTGTATGGACATCCGCACGCCCACAATGATCAAGCGCGTAGGTGGCGAATCACTGTTGCGCATTAGCGTTACACATGGGACACGTGTGGTACTCTACGGACGCGAGCAACTTTGTCCCCGTTGTGTATTATTATTATTATTATTATTATTATTATTATTATAAGAATCTAAATTATCTTAATTAAGAATCTAAAAAGAATCTAAATTGTGGCTACAAAACACAATGTAATCTTCAAATGTTAATTAAAGACATGTTAATTAACGTATTACCCTGGTAGAAAAAAATATATATCTGTAAATGACCTGAAGTATAATGTACACATGTATTAAAATTAGAAAAAGAAATGTATTAGTATAATTATCTAGTGAATGTACTGTACCCAATAGTTAATTGTAATTGAAGCAATGCAAATGTTATGTTAAATCAAAATGCCTCTATAATATAACTGGATTTTCTATCCTAATATTGTAACACAATTAATTATTTTCTTGTAATTGTCGTGTCATAAAGTATCATAATGTATTGTCTGGTAGACACTGAAATATGTCCTTGAAATTGTTCTTTATAAATATGTTTATATCTGTATTATAAGACTTCAAAATTTATTTATAAAAAAAAATTCATGTAACTGTACTATATATCATATGTATGTGGTAATGAATAGTAATTCCAAAAAAGGGAACCTAATGATAAGTCCCTGGACTTATTAGGACCCACAACCAATTGAAAAAATAAAGAATTATTCTATTCTATTCTATTATTATTATATTATTATTATATTATTATTATTATTACTATTATTATTATTATTATCATCATTAATGAATTAGAAGTTGCACAGCCGTATTAAAGGTTTCAGTTGTGACCCTCGAGGCCTTTCAACTTTGACACCCTTGACCTATCCTCAGGTATATGGTAGACATAGCAGCTAAGTACACTGACGAACAAATAGCACTCTCCTCGAAAAACAACACATTGGAAACTAGCCCGTAAAACAGCGTCAGACACATCTCAGCGGCTTCAAAGAAGAAACCCGGGATCACAACGCTACATGCAGAAGCAGCATCTGGCTGCCAGACATTCACAACCCAGATCGCCCGCGCGAGACACGGCGGCAAAGACGCGAAAACATCGAGAAAACAAGGGACACAGGAGAGGCTAAGAATAAGGATAATCAGAGACCATGCGGCGAGTAGCTTCTTCGCTACAGATCAAAGGGCTCGCGGGACCACAGTGGCGACACAGCCGCGGCGGCGGCGGTAGCAGAGCACAGTGGAGCCCCATGTGGCGGTTTACAAGCGCAGCATGTTATTTTTTAGGTCCGTGTTCTTGCCGTACTAATGCGCTAATAGCCTTTTTGACCCTGCGGGTGAAAATAAGGCCGGAATGGGAAAGAAAGATTCACGTGCTTTTTGTGCGTACCCTTTTGTGAAGATAGAGCAGTCACTTCGACAACTTCCTACCCGGACTGCGGCGTCATTTCTACTACGTAACTATTGTCCATAATCAGCTATTGTGGATTTCGTACTTAGGAGCTCAGGATCCTAGTTCACAATGATCAATTTCACAGGGCCGCCGAAGTACAACATTAAAACAAGCAATTACGACCGTCAGTGGTCCCTCCTTCCACAACCACCTCTCACTTCAGGGCTGAACAATGGGGCGATCCCTAACGCGTTTCAAAATACTAAATTAGCCAGTCCGCGGATCCATGACTGATAAATGCCTGGAGTAGAGGCACAGGAATACGGGGGCCAAGATGATAATCATGAGGGCTTTGGGAATTCACCTACAAAATTGGAGAAGGATTTGACCTACCGGTATCAATAAAGCTATTCCAAATTGGTTCCTAATCATTTTCGTTAACGCTAACAAGGGGACATTTAGTGACGATAAATGAGGGATGACAGTCTGTGTCAAGGTAGTCATTCTGCTCGAGGGAGGGATGGCAGACAAAATCATTATGCATAACGCATGGTGCATAGTGATTATTATAATGAAGGAATGCAAGGCCGAGGAACTGGTAGAACATCAAGAAAACAAGCTGATAACCCCCTTTCGCCTATCATAACTGTCACATACACAGAACAGAATCAGAAACCCTAGATAAAGAAAGAGGACGCCCTAATTTTGTATTCATATCGAAGGAACCGTTAGGAAAACGCTAAGAAAAATCGGAAGTGCTGATGAGAGTATCAAAGCAGAAATACGTCGCGTGGAAGGATCACGATTCAAAACTTCGACCACAAAAACGGAAAAGATGTAGGAAAATGTTCACTTGTAAATAGAACAATACAAAATTGGAACAAATTACTTGAAGCGAGCCTAAATTTTACAAGTAGTCAATAATATGGAGTTAATTTTTGGAATATGTTTAAATTAAAATCAAATAATTTATATTAATATCATTTTATAATAGCATGAAAGTGTTAATAATAACAGAATTAACTGTGAAATTTTATTTAGTAGATATGTAACTATTATATTGCTTGTTTGGTACTTTTGTGGATTGTAAGCAATTGTTCTTGGAAAACGCTACGAACAGGAAATGTTTATGTATAATTCCAAGCAGCATAATGAATATTCTATTCTGTACACGGAGACGGAAGGTGATTTACCTGATTACACCGCGAGTAGCCCGTGCTCTTTGGAAAGGTTCTGTTCGGAGGAGCGGTAGCTCCTCTTCTGTTACGCCACAGCACTCGTTATCGCGGAGATAGAACAAACCGATCGAGAGCAATAGGAGCTACAATGTACGCAACCAAGCAAAGCGCCAAGTCTGTTTTCCGCGTCACTCTTCGGACTATTCTTAACTGCCGACAGACGCGGGGAAATTTTCGAGACCCTCTCGCCAAGAGAAACACCCAGATGAGCGAATATTCCAGGCCGTGAAGTACCTTTGTTTCGAGGAAGTGCAGGGAAATCCAAATATACACCGTAAGCACTATATTTACTAGCCAACAAAAGCTGTGACTGCTTCATAACGAATACAAATGTTTGAAATTTTCTCTCTTTTACTCCTAAATGACTTCTGAAATGAGACAATAATTTTCAGTTTCTAAAACTAAATGAATGTTTATTATATTTTGACAAAGTAAGACAAAATAAATGTTCAGGCGTTGGATTTTCGGCACAAAATTTACGACAATGATTACATTTGTATCTTAAGATACTACGGAGGAAATACTCGTGTATTTGATATCACTTTTGGCTTTGTTTCAAAAGGTTTTTTTTCCTAATTACTTTTTATTGAATTTCAGTGGTGCTGGTGCACATGTTCTCAAGCTCTTTCCATATCTACAATATATTTTGCAAACAATAGTTTAGAATAAACATTTAATGATTAAATTTTAAAAAATCTATATACGTTTTTTACATGTTATGCACACGCAAAATCCTGAAACGAGTTCCTTCATTCGCACTAGCTCTACTGTCTTGCACAATGAATTTACAATCACTGCGATTTTTTAATAGAATTAATAGAAAAAATAATAAACGTAAAAGTCAATAGTATTTTTGTATTTTCTTACAAAAATCTGAAATTAGCAGTTTGCAAGTTTACGATAAAAAACTCAATACAAGTTATGACAGTCAACAACTCCGTCGTGTCAGAGAATGAGACTTCCTCTGGAGAATTTTTCGTTCATGACCAGGCTAAACATACCAACCAAGAGGAAAGAATATTACTTGCTAGTCTGTTTCGTTAATATAATAATCTTTTATGTTTGGCAAATTCTGATAATAACACTTGTATTTATATTAATATTCTCGGGAAGGCACACCCGTCGAACACGACGTTTTAACGTCGGAAACAAGATTCCAAAAATGCGGTACCAGTGAGCGAGTGGGAGGCGGAGAAGGCGGGTGGGTGGCGGTCGGGGCAGCGTGCGTGGTTTTGGCTGAGGTAGCTTGAGCGTGGGTGGGGGCAGTGGGCGGGCGCGCGGAGGGAGTGTGTGAGCGGGAAGGGTGAGTGAGTGGGTGAGAGGGAGGGAGGATGACTTGGAGGCAGGGAGAGTGGATGGGTAGGTGAGCGATTGGAGGAAGGGAGAGTGAATGGGTGAGTGGGTGGGTGAATGGATAAGTGAATGGCGGACAGAGTGAATGGGAAGCAGGGAGAGTGGGTGGGTGGCGGGGTGGGTGAGAGCGTTTTCGGGTGAGTGGGGGAAGGGAGAGTGGATGGGTGAGTGCCGGGAAGGGTGGGAGGGTAGATGAGTGAGTGAATGGCGGAAGGGGTGAATGGGAGACAGGGAGAGAATGTAGAGGTGTGTGTGTGTGTGGCAGGGTGAGGTGGGTGAGCTGTTTTGGGTGAGTGGGGGCAGGGTGGGTCGGTGGGTGGGTGGGTGAGTGAGTGGGGGCAGGGTGGGTGGGTGGGTGAGTGGGGGCAGGGTGGGTGGGTGGGTGGGTGAGTGAGTGGGGGCAGGGTGGGTGGTTGAGTGAGTGAGTGGGGGAGGGTGGGTGGGCGATGCGGCGAGGGATAGTGGGTGGGTGGGCGGCGGGGTAGATGAGAGCGTTGTTGGGTGAGCGGGGCCAGGGAGAGTGGGTGGGTGGCGAGGCGGCGAGGGAGTGCGGGTGAGTGGGTGGGTGAGTGGGTGGGTGGGTGGCGGGGTAGATGAGAGCGTTGTTGGGTGAGCGGGGCCAGGGAGAGTGGGTGGGTGGCGAGGCGGCGAGGGAGTGCGGGTGAGTGGGTGGGTGAGTGGGTGGGTGGGTGGCGGGGTAGATGAGAGCGTTGTTGGGTGCGTGGGGCCAGGGAGAGTGGATGGGTGGCGAGGCGGCGAGGGATTGTGGGTGAGTGGGTGGGTGGCGGGGTAGATGAGAGCGTTGTTGGGTGAGCGGGGCCAGGGAGAGTGGGTGGGTGGCGAGGCTGCGAGGGAGTGCGGGTGAGTGGGTGGGTGAGTGGGTGGGTGGGTGGCGGGGTAGATGAGAGCGTTGTTGGGTGAGCGGGGCCAGGGAGAGTGGGTGGGTGGCGAGGCGGCGAGGGAGTGCGGGTGAGTGGGTGGGTGAGTGGGTGGGTGGGTGGCGGGGTAGATGAGAGCGTTGTTGGGTGAGCGGGGCCAGGGAGAGTGGGTGGGTGGCGAGGCGGCGAGGGAGTGCGGGTGAGTGGGTGGGTGAGTGGGTGGGTGGGTGGCGGGGTAGATGAGAGCGTTGTTGGGTGAGCGGGGCCAGGGAGAGTGGGTGGGTGGCGAGGCGGCGAGGGAGTGCGGGTGAGTGGGTGGGTGAGTGGGTGGGTGGGTGGCGGGGTAGATGAGAGCGTTGTTGGGTGCGTGGGGCCAGGGAGAGTGGATGGGTGGCGAGGCGGCGAGGGATTGTGGGTGAGTGGGTGGGTGGCGGGGTAGATGAGAGCGTTGTTGGGTGAGCGGGGCCAGGGAGAGTGGGTGGGTGGCGAGGCGGCGAGAGAGTGCGGGTGAGTGGGTGGGTGAGTGGGTGGGTGGGTGGCGGGGTAGATGAGAGCGTTGTTGGGTGAGCGGGGCCAGGGAGAGTGGGTGGGTGGCGAGGCGGCGAGGGAGTGCGGGTGAGTGGGTGGGTGAGTGGGTGGGTGGGTGGCGGGGTAGATGAGAGCGTTGTTGGGTGAGCGGGGCCAGGGAGAGTGGGTGGGTGGCGAGGCGGCGAGGGAGTGCGGGTGAGTGGGTGGGTGAGTGGGTGGGTGGGTGGCGGGGTAGATGAGAGCGTTGTTGGGTGAGCGGGGCTAGGGAGAGTGGGTGGGTGGCGAGGCGGCGAGAGAGTGCGGGGGAGTGGGTGGGTGAGTGGGTGGGTGGGTGGCGGGGTAGATGAGAGCGTTGTTGGGTGAGCGGGGCCAGGGAGAGTGGGTGGGTGGCGAGGCGGCGAGGGAGTGCGGGTGAGTGGGTGGGTGAGTGGGTGGGTGGGTGGCGGGGTAGATGAGAGCGTTGCTGGGTGAGCGGGGGCCAGGGAGAGTGGGTGGGTGGCGAGGCGGCGAGGGAGTGCGGGTGAGTGGGTGGGTGAGTGGGTGGGTGGGTGGGTGGGTGGCGGGGTAGATGAGAGCGTTGTTGGGTGAGCGGGGCCAGGGAGAGTGGGTGGGTGGCGAGGCGGCGAGGGAGTGCGGGTGAGTGGGTGGGTGAGTGGGTGGGTGGGTGGCGGGGTAGATGAGAGCGTTGTTGGGTGAGCGGGGCCAGGGAGAGTGGGTGGGTGGCGAGGCGGCGAGGAGTGCGGGTGAGTGGGTGGGTGAGTGGGTGGGTGGGTGGCGGGGTAGATGAGAGCGTTGTTGGGTGAGCGGGGCCAGGGAGAGTGGGTGGGTGGCGAGGCGGCGAGGGAGTGCGGGTGAGTGGGTGGGTGAGTGGGTGGGTGGGTGGCGGGGTAGATGAGAGCGTTGTTGGGTGCGTGGGGCCAGGGAGAGTGGATGGGTGGCGAGGCGGCGAGGGATTGTGGGTGAGTGGGTGGGTGGCGGGGTAGATGAGAGCGTTGTTGGGTGAGCGGGGCCAGGGAGAGTGGGTGGGTGGCGAGGCTGCGAGGGAGTGCGGGTGAGTGGGTGGGTGAGTGGGTGGGTGGGTGGCGGGGTAGATGAGAGCGTTGTTGGGTGAGCGGGGCCAGGGAGAGTGGGTGGGTGGCGAGGCGGCGAGGGAGTGCGGGTGAGTGGGTGGGTGAGTGGGTGGGTGGGTGGCGGGGTAGATTGAGAGCGTTGTTGGGTGAGCGGGGCCAGGGAGAGTGGGTGGGTGGCGAGGCGGCGAGGGAGTGCGGGTGAGTGGGTGGGTGAGTGGGTGGGTGGGTGGCGGGGTAGATGAGAGCGTTGTTGGGTGCGTGGGGCCAGGGAGAGTGGATGGGTGGCGAGGCGGCGAGGGATTGTGGGTGAGTGGGTGGGTGGCGGGGTAGATGAGAGCGTTGTTGGGTGAGCGGGGCCAGGGAGAGTGGGTGGGTGGCGAGGCGGCGAGGGAGTGCGGGTGAGTGGGTGGGTGAGTGGGTGGGTGGGTGGCGGGGTAGATGAGAGCGTTGTTGGGTGAGCGGGGCCAGGGAGAGTGGGTGGGTGGCGAGGCGGCGAGGGAGTGCGGGTGAGTGGGTGGGTGAGTGGGTGGGTGGGTGGCGGGGGTAGATGAGAGCGTTGTTGGGTGAGCGGGCCAGGGAGAGTGGGTGGGTGGCGAGGCGGCGAGAGAGTGCGGGTGAGTGGGTGGGTGAGTGGGTGGGTGGGTGGCGGGGTAGATGAGAGCGTTGTTGGGTGAGCGGGGCCAGGGAGAGTGGGTGGGTGGCGAGGCGGCGAGGGAGTGCGGGTGAGTGGGTGGGTGAGTGGTGGGTGAGTGGGTGGGTGGGTGGCGGGGTAGATGAGAGCGTTGTTGGGTGAGCGGGGCCAGGGAGAGTGGGTGGGTGGCGAGGCGGCGAGGGAGTGCGGGTGATGTGGGTGGGTGAGTGGGTGGGTGAGTGGGTGGGTGGTGGCGGGGTAGATGAGAGCGTTGTTGGTTGAGCGGGGCCAGGGAGAGTGGGTGGGTGGCGAGGCGGCGAGGGAGTGCGGGTGAGTGGGTGGGTGAGTGGGTGGGTGGGTGGCGGGGTAGATGAGAGCGTTGTTGGGTGAGTGGGGCCAGGGAGAGTGGGTGGGGTGGCGAGGCGGCGAGGGAGTGCGGGTGAGTGGGTGGGTGAGTGGGTGGGTGGGTGGCGGGGTAGATGAGAGCGTTGTTGGGTGAGCGGGGCCAGGGAGAGTGGGTGGGTGGCGAGGCGGCGATGAGAGTGCGGGTGAGTGGGTGGGTGAGTGGGTGGGTGGGTGGCGGGGTAGATGAGAGCGTTGTTGGGTGAGCGGGGCCAGGGAGAGTGGGTGGGTGGCGAGGCGGCGAGGGAGTGCGGGTGAGTGGGTGGGTGAGTGGGTGGGTGGGTGGCGGGGTAGATGAGAGCGTTGTTGGGTGAGTGGGGCCAGGGAGAGTGGGTGGGTGGCGAGGCGGCGAGGGAGTGCGGGTGAGTGGGTGGGTGAGTGGGTGGGTGGCGGGGTAGATGAGAGCGTTGTTGGGTGAGCGGGGCCAGGGAGAGTGGGTGGGTTGGCGAGGCGGCGAGAGAGTGCGGGTGAGTGGGGGGTGAGTGGGTGGGTGGGTGGCGGGGTAGATGAGAGCGTTGTTGGGTGAGCGGGGCCAGGGAGAGTGGGTGGGTGGCGAGGCGGCGAGGGAGTGCGGGTGAGTGGGTGGGTGAGTGGGTGGGTGAGTGGGTGGTGGGTGGCGGGTAGATGAGAGCGTTGTTGGGTGAGTGGGGCCAGGGAGAGTGGGTGGGTGGCGAGGCGGCGAGGGAGTGCGGGTGAGTGGGTGGGTGAGTGGGTGGGTGGGTGGCGGGGTAGATGAGAGCGTTGTTGGGTGAGCGGGGCCAGGGAGAGTGGGTGGGTGGCGAGGCGGCGAGAGAGTGCGGGTGAGTGGGTGGGTGAGTGGGTGGGTGGGTGGCGGGGTAGATGAGAGCGTTGTTGGGTGAGCGGGGCCAGGGAGAGTGGGTGGTGGGGTGGCGAGGCGGCGAGGGAGTGCGGGTGAGTGGAGTGGGTGAGTGGGTGGGTGGGTGGCGGGGTAGATGAGAGCGTTGTTGGGTGAGCGGGGCCAGGGAGAGTGGGTGGGTGGCGAGGCGGCGAGGGAGTGCGGGTGAGTGGGTGGGTGAGTGGGTGGGTGGGTGGCGGGGTAGATGAGAGCGTTGTTGGGTGAGCGGGGCTAGGGAGAGTGGGTGGGTGGCGAGGCGGCGAGAGAGTGCGGGGGAGTGGGTGGGTGAGTGGGTGGTGGGTGGCGGGGTAGATGAGAGCGTTGTTGGGTGAGCGGGGCCAGGGAGAGTGGGGTGGGTGGCGAGGCGGCGAGGGAGTGCGGGTGAGTGGGTGGGGGTGAGTGGGTGGGTGGGTGGCGGGGTAGATGAGAGCGTTGCTGGGTGAGCGGGGCCAGGGAGAGTGGGTGGGTGGCGAGGCGGCGAGGGAGTGCGGGTGAGTGGGTGGGTGAGTGGGTTGGTGGGTGGGTGGCGGGGTAGATGAGAGCGTTGTTGGGTGAGCGGGGCCAGGGAGAGTGGGTGGGTGGGCGAGGCGGCGAGGGAGTGCGGGTGAGTGGGTGGGTGAGTGGTGGGGTGGGTGGCGGGGTAGATGAGAGCGTTGTTGGGTGAGCGGGGCCAGGGAGAGTGGGTGGGTTGCGAGGCGGCGAGGGAGTGCGGGTGAGTGGGTGGGTGAGTGGGTGGGTGGGTGGCGGGGTAGATGAGAGCGTTGTTGGGTGAGCGGGGCCAGGGAGAGTGGGTGGGTGGCGAGGCGGCGAGGGAGTGCGGGTGAGTGGGTGGGTGAGTGGGTGGGTGGGTGGCGGGGTAGATGAGAGCGTTGTTGGGTGAGCGGGGCCAGGGAGAGTGGGTGAGGTGGCGAGGCGGTCGAGGGAGTGGTGGGTGAGTGGTGTGGGTGGGTGGCGGGGTAGATGAGAGCGTTGTTGGGTGAGCGGGGCCAGGGAGAGTGGGTGGGTGGCGAGGCGGCGAGGGAGTGCGGGTGAGTGGGTGGGTGAGTGGGTGGGTGGGTGGCGGGGTAGATGAGAGCGTTGTTGGGTGAGCGGGGCCAGGGAGAGTGGGTGGGTGGCGAGGCGGCGAGGGAGTGCGGGTGAGTGGGTGGGTGAGTGGGTTGGTGGGTGGGTGGCGGGGTAGATGAGAGCGTTGTTGGGTGAGCGGGGCCAGGGAGAGTGGGTGGGTGGCGAGGCTGCGAGGGAGTGCGGGTGAGTGGGTGGTGAGTGGGTGGGTGGGTGGCGGGGTAGATGAGAGCGTTGTTGGGGTGAGTCGGGGCCAGGGAGAGTGGGGTGGGTGGCGAGGCGGCGAGAGAGTGCGGGTGAGTGGGTGGGTGAAGTGGGTGGGTGGGTGGCGGGGTAGATGAGAGCGTTGTTGGGTGAGCGGGGCCAGGGAGAGTGGGTGGGTGGCGAGGCGGCGAGGAGAGTGCGGGTGAGTGGGTGGGGAGTGGGTGGGTGGTGTGGCGGGGTAGATGAGAGCGTTGTTGGGTGAGCGGGGGCCAGGGAGAGTGGGTGGGTGGCGAGGCGGCGAGGGAGTGCGGGTGAGTGGGTGGGTGAGTGGTGTGGGTGGGTGGCGGGGTAGATGAGAGCGTTGTTGGGTGAGCGGGGCCAGGGAGAGTGGGTGGGTGGCGAGGGCGGCGAGAGGAGTGCGGGTGAGTGGGTGGGTGGGTGGCGGGTAGGATGAGAGCGTTGTTGGGTGAGCGGGGCCAGGGAGAGTGGGTGGGTGGCGAGGCGGCGAGGGAGTGCGGGTGAGTGGGATGGGTGAGTGGGTGGGTGGTGGCGGGGTAGATGAGAGCGTTGTTGGGTGAGCGGGGCCAGGGAGAGTGGGTGGGTGGCGAGGCGGCGAGGGATTGTGGGTGAGTGGGTGGGTGGCGGGGTAGATGAGAGCGTTGTTGGGTGAGCGGGGCCAGGGAGAGTGGGTGGGTGGCGAGGCGGCGAGGGAGTGCGGGTGAGTGGGTGGGTGAGTGGGTGGGTGGGTGGCGGGGTAGATGAGAGCGTTGTTGGGTGAGCGGGCCAGGGAGAGTGGGTGGGTGGCGAGGCGGCGAGGGAGTGCGGGTGAGTGGGTGGGTGAGTGGGTTGGTGGGTGGGGTGGCGGGTAGATGAGAGCGTTGTTGGGTGAGCGGGGCCAGGAGAGTGGTGGGTGGCGAGGCTGCGAGGGAGTGCGGGTGAGTGGGTGGGTGAGTGGGTGGGTGGGTGGCGGGGTAGATGAGAGCGTTGTTGGGTGAGCGGGGCCAGTGAGAGTGGGTGGGTGGCGAGGCGGCGAGAGAGTGCGGGTGAGTGGGTGGGTGAGTGGGTGGGTGGGTGGCGGGGTAGATGAGAGCGTTGTTGGGTGAGCGGGGCCAGGGAGAGTGGGTGGGTGGCGAGGCGGCGAGGGAGTGCGGGTGAGTGGGTGGGTGAGTGGGTGGGTGGGTGGCGGGGTAGATGAGAGCGTTGTTGGGTGAGTGGGGCCAGGGAGAGTGGGTGGGTGGCGAGGCGGCGAGGGAGTGCGGGTGAGTGGGTGGGTGAGTGGGTGGGTGGGTGGCGGGGTAGATGAGAGCGTTGTTGGGTGAGGCGGGGCCAGGGAGAGTGGGTGGGTGGCGAGGCGGCGAGAGAGTGCGGGTGAGTGGGTGGGTGGGTGGCGGGTAGATGAGAGCGTTGTTGGGTGAGGGCGGGGCCAGGGAGAGTGGGTGGGTGGCGAGGCGGCGAGGGAGTGCGGGTGAGGTGGGTGGGTGAGTGGGTGGGTGGGTGGGTGGCGGGGTAGATGAGGAGCGTTGTTGGGTGAGCGGGGCCAGGGAGAGTGGGTGGGTGGCGAGGCGGCGAGGGAGTGCGGGTGAGTGGGTGGGTGAGTGGGTGGGTGGGTGGGTGGGTGGCGGGGTAGATGAGAGCGTTGTTGGGTGAGCGGGGCCAGGGAGAGTGGGTGGGTGGCGAGGCGGCGGGGGAGTGCGGGTGAGTGGGTGGGTGAGTGGTGGGTGGGTGGCGGGGTAGATGAGAGCGTTGTTGGGTGAGCGGGGCCAGGGAGAGTGGGTGGGTGGCGAGGCGGCGAGAGAGTGCGGGTGAGTGGGGGGGTGGGTGGCGGGGTAGATGAGAGCGTTGTTGGGTGAGCGGGGCCAGGGAGAGTGGGTGGGTGGCGAGGCGGCGAGGGAGTGCGGGTGAGTGGGTGGGTGAGTGGGTGGGTGGGTGGCGGGGTAGATGAGAGCGTTGTTGGGTGAGCGGGGCCAGGGAGAGTGGGTGGGTGGCGAGGCGGCGAGGGAGTGCGGGTGAGTGGATGGGTGAGTGGGTTGGTGGTGGGTGGCGGGTAGATGAGAGCGTTGTTGGGTGAGCGGGGCCAGGGAGAGTGGGTGGGTGGCGAGGCGGCGAGGGAGTGCGGGTGAGTGGGTGGGTGGGTGGCGGGGTAGATGAGAGCGTTGTTGGGTGAGCGGGGCCAGGGAGAGTGGGTGGGTGGCGAGGCGGCGAGGGAGTGCGGGTTGAGTGGGTGGGTGAGTGAGTGGGTGGGTGAGTGGGTGGGTGGTGGGCGGGGTAGATGAGAGCGTTGTTGGGTGAGCGGGGCCAGGAGAGTGGGTGGGTGGCGAGGCGGCGAGGGAGTGCGGGTGAGTGGGTGGGTGAGTGGGTGGGTGGGTGGGTGGCGGGGTAGATGAGAGCGTTGTTGGGTGAGCGGGGCCAGGGAGAGTGGGTGGGTGGCGAGGCGGCGAGGGATGTGCGGGTGAGTGGGTGGGTGAGTGGGTGGGTGAGTGGGTGGGTGGGTGGCGGGGTAGATGAGAGCGTTGTTGGGTGAGCGGGGCCAGGGAGAGTGGGTGGGTGGCGAGGCGGCGAGGGAGTGCGGGTGAGTGGGGTGGGTGAGTGGGTGGGTGGGTGGCGGTGTAGATGAGAGCGTTGTTGGGTGAGCGGGGCCAGGGAGAGTGGGTGGGTGGCGAGGCGGCGAGGGAGTGCGGGTGAGTGGGTGGGTGGGTGGGTGGCGGGGTAGATGAGAGCGGTTGTTGGGTGAGCGGGGCCAGGGAGAGTGGGGTGGGTGGCGAGGCGGCGAGGGATTGTGGGTGAGTGGGTGGGTGGCGGGGTAGATGAGAGCGTTGTTGGGTGAGCGGGGCCAGGGAGAGTGGGTGGGTGTGCGAGGCGGCGAGGAGTGCGGGTGAGTGGTGGGGTGAGTGGGTGGGTGGGTGGCGGGGTAGATGAGAGCGTTGTTGGGTGAGCGGGGCCAGGGAGAGTGGGTGGGTGGCGAGGCGGCGAGGGAGTGCGGGTTGAGTGGGTGGGTGAGTGGGTGGGTGGGTGGGTGGCGGGGTAGATGAGAGCGTTGTTGGGTGAGCGGGGCCAGGGAGAGTGGATGGGTGGCGAGGCGGCGAGGGAGTGCGGGTGAGTGGGTGGGTGGGTGGCGGGGTAGATGAGAGCGTTGTTGGGTGAGCGGGGGCCAGGGAGAGTGGGTGGGTGGCGAGGCGGCGAGGGAGTGCGGGTGAGTGGGTGGGTGGCGGGGTAGATGAGAGCGTTGTTGGGTGAGCGGGGCCAGGGAGAGTGGGTGGGTGGCGAGGCGGCGAGGGAGTGCGGGTGAGTGGGTTGGGTGAGTGGGGTGGGTGGGTGGCGGGGTAGATGAGAGCGTTGTTGGGTGAGCGGGGGCCAGGGAGAGTGGGTGGGTGGCGAGGCGGCGAGGGATTGTGGGTGAGTGGGTGGGTGGCGGGGTAGATGAGAGCGTTGTTGGGTGAGCGGGGCCAGGGAGAGTGGGTGGGTGGCGAGGCGGCGAGGGAGTGCGGGTGAGTGGGTGGGTGAGTGGGTGGTGGGTGGCGGGGTAGATGAGAGCGTTGTTGGGTGAGCGGGGCCAGTGGAGAGTGGGTGGGTGGCGAGGCGGCGAGGGAGTGCGGGTGAGTGGGTGGGTGAGTGGGTTGGTGGGTGGGTGTGGCGGGGTAGATGAGAGCGTTGTTTGGGTGAGCGGGGCCAGGGAGAGTGGGTGGGTGGCGAGGCTGCGAGGGAGTGCGGGTGAGTGGGTGGGTGAGTGGGTGGGTGGGTGGCGGGGTAGATGAGAGCGTTGTTGGGTGAGCGGGGCCAGGGAGAGTGGGTGGGTGGCGAGGCGGCGAGAGAGTGCGGGTGAGTGGGTGGTGAGTGGGTGGGTGGGTGGCGGGGTAGATGAGAGCGTTGGTTGGGTGAGCGGGGCCCAGGAGAGTGGGTGGGTGGCGAGGCGGCGAGGGAGTGCGGGTGAGTGGGTGGTGAGGGGTGGGTGGGTGGTGCGGGGTAGATGAGAGCGTTGTGGGTGAGCTGGGCGCCAGGTAGAGTGGGTGGGTGGCGAGGCGGCGGGGAGTGCGGTGTGAGTGGGTGGGTGAGTGGGTGGGTGGGTGGCGGGGTAGATGAGAGCGTTGTTGGTGTGAGCGGGGCCAGGGAGAGTGGGTGGGTGGCGAGGCGGCGAGAGAGTGCGGGTGAGTGGGTGGGTGGGGTGGCGGGGTAGATGAGAGCGTTTGTTGGGTGAGCGGGGCCAGGGAGAGTGGTGGGGTGGCGAGGCGGCGAGGGCGAGTGGCGGTGTGAGTGGGTGGAGCTGAGTGGGTGGGGGGTTGGCGGGGTAGTATGAGCAGCGTTGTCGGCGTGAGCGGGGCCAGTAGGGAGAGTGGGTGGGTCGGCGATGGCGGCGAAGGGAGTGCGGGATGAGTGGATGGGTGAAGTGGGTTGTGTGGGTGGGTGGCGGGGGTTAGGCATGTAGCAGCGTTGTTGGGTTGAGCTGGGTCCCATGGAAGAGTGGGTTGGGTGGCGAGGCGGCGAGGGAGTGCGGGTGATTGGGTGGGTGGGTGGCTGGGTAGATGAGAGCGTTGTTGGTGTGAGGGGGCCAGGGAGAGTGGTTGGGTGCGAGGCGGCGAGGGAGTGCGGGTGAGTGGGTGGGTTGAGTGAGTGGGTGGGTGAGTGGGTGGGTGGGTGGCGGGGTAGATGAGAGCGTTGTTGGGTGGCGGGGCAGGAGAGTGGGTGGGTGGGCGAGGCGGCGGGAGGGAGTGCGGTGTGAGTGGGTGGGCTGAGTGGGTGGGTGTGGGTGGGTGGCGGGTAGATGAGAGCGTTGTTGGGTGAGCGGGGCCAGGGAGAGTTGGGTTGGTGGGCGAGGCGGCGAGGGAGGCGGGTGAGTGGGTGGGTTGAGTGGGTGGGTGAGTGGGTGGGTGGGTGGCGGGGTAGATGAGAGCGTTGTTGGGTGAGCGGGGCCAGGGAGAGTGGGTGGGTGGCGAGGCGGCGAGGGAGTGCGGGTGAGTGGTGGGTGAGTGGGTGGGTGGGTGGCGGTGTAGATGAGAGCGTTGTTGGGTGAGCGGGGCCAGGGGAGAGTGGGTGGGTGGCGAGGCGGCGAGGGAGTGCGGGTGAGTGGGTGGGTGGGTGGGTGGCGGGGTAGATGAGAGCGTTGTTGGGTGAGCGGGGGCCAGGGAGAGTGGGTGGGTGGCGAGGCGGCGAGGGATTGTGGGTGAGTGGGTGGGTGGCGGGGTAGATGAGAGCGTTGTTGGGTGAGCGGGGCCAGGGAGAGTGGGTGGGTGGCGAGGCGGCGAGAGTGCGGGTGAGTGGGTGGGTGAGTGGGTGGGTGGGTGGCGGGGTAGATGAGAGCGTTGTTGGGTGAGCGGGGCCAGGGAGAGTGGGTGGGTGGCGAGGCGGCGAGGGAGTGCGGGTGAGGGGGTGGGTGAGTGGGTGGGTGGGTGGGTGGCGGGGTAGATGAGAGCGTTGTTGGGTGAGCGGGTGCCAGGGAGAGTGGATGGGTGGCGAGGCGGCGAGGGAGTGCGGGTGAGTGGGTGGGTGGGTGGCGGGGTAGATGAGAGCGTTGTTGGGTGAGCGGGGCCAGGGAGAGTGGGTGGGTGGCGAGGCGGCGAGGGAGTGCGGGTGAGTGGGTGGGTGGCGGGGTAGATGAGAGCGTTGTTGGGTGAGTGGGGCCAGGGAGAGTGGGTGGGTGGCGAGGCGGCGAGGGAGTGCGGGTGAGTGGGTGAGTGGGTGGGTGGCGGGGTAGATGAGAGCGTTGTTGGGTGAGTGGGGCCAGGGAGAGTGGGTGGGTGGCGAGGCGGCGAGGGAGTGCGGGTGAGTGGGTGGGTGGCGGGGTAGATGAGAGCGTTGTTGGGTGAGCGGGGCCAGGGAGAGTGGATGGGTGGCGAGGCGGCGAGGGATTGTGGGTGAGTTGGTAGGTGGCGGGGTAGATGAGAGTGTTGTTGGGTGAGTGGGGCCAGGGAGAGTGGGTGGGTGGCGAGGCGGCGAGGGAGTGCGGGTGAGTGGGTGAGTGGGTGGGTGGCGGGGTAGATGAGAGCGTTGTTGGGTGAGTGGGGCCAGGGAGAGTGGGTGGGTGGCGAGGCGGCGAGGGAGTGCGGGTGAGTGGGTGAGTGGGTGGGTGGCGGGGTAGATGAGAGCGTTGTTGGGTGAGTGGGGCCAGGGAGAGTGGGTGGGTGGCGAGGCGGCGAGGGAGTGCGGGTGAGTGGGTGGGTGGCGGGGTAGATGAGAGCGTTGTTGGGTGAGCGGGGCCAGGGAGAGTGGATGGGTGGCGAGGCGGCGAGGGAGTGCGGGTGAGTGGGTGGGTGGGTGGCGGGGTAGACGAGAGCGTTGTTGGGTGAGTGGGGCCAGGGAGAGTGGGTGGGTGGCGAGGCGGCGAGGGATTGTGGGTGAGTTGGTAGGTGGCGGGGTAGATGAGAGCGTTGTTGGGTGAGCGGGGCCAGGGAGAGTGGGTGGGTGGCGAGGCGGCGAGGGAGTGCGGGTGAGTGGGTGGGTGGCGGGGTAGATGAGAGCGTTTTTTGGGTGGGTGGGTGGCGGGGTAGATGAGAGCGTTTTTGGGTGAGCGGTGCCAGGGAGTGCGGGTGAGTGGGTGGGCGGGTGCCACTGTAACGGAGCGGTCTCTGCTCGCGACGGCGGTGTCTTCCGTGCGGGCGGCGCCAAGGCCTCCCGCCGCGTGCTGTGAGGTGCTCGGTGCGCCCCGCCCCACAAAGGGGATTGGAATGCCCGCCAGATAGGCGCCTTGCATGCGCCCCGCTGCCGATAGGCGAACTGGGGCGGACTTAATCAGGAGGGCGTACTCAAGAGAAATGTCTTAAACTGTTAGTTCGTCACTGCATTGATCCAGCAATTAAATACGTTCGGAAGAATGCTGCATAGATTCAATCTTTGTGCGCAATCCCTAACTCACTCACACATTCATCAAATCCCTCCCTCTCCCACCCTTCTCTTCGATCACTCACTTCTTTCCCCTCCCACATTGATAAAATATTTTATACTCAATGCCACGCTAAGGGTGAAGAGCAAACGTTTCTATATATATCACTTCTATCATATCACAATTCCATCCGAGAAGGAATGAGACACAAATGGAAGTTAAAACATAAACAGGACTTTTAAGAGAAAAAATGTCAGAATATACTAATGTATACACATGAATATTTTGAATCCTTCTATTGCGTTGCAATAAGCCAATTAACAATTCCATTTAATTAATCAACTAATATTTTACTATATCTTGTTTATACATTTGAATTTTTAATTTTCCTGAAACCGAGCGATCCACAAAATAATATATAACGGTTGTAACGCTTGTAACGGTTCAGCTAACAAGCCACTGGCGATGTCATGTCGCACACCCGTAAGATGGAGTCTCACCGCCTGGCATCGGCCCTTTAAATGGAGTCAGCCGGCACCGTAAATGCAATCTTGATTCGAGTCCAGAATCAGCAGTCGGGAATCTACCGTCGGGAGGCGACGGTCCACAGTGAGCAGTCAGCGGGGAACGTCCTGGAGCCGGACGTGTCGATGTTGGGGACTGGAGATTGCCAACGATTGGGAGTGTGGCGGCTAGTGGTAATTACCACCCGGCTGTCGGATGACATAGGAAGACGGCACGGCTCAGAGGGAGGCTACTCCCTACCCCTGTAATGGCTGGCAGTTTTGTAAATAAAGAATCAATAAATTGTTGTTAAGTGAGCGTGCAGACTTTCATTTGTGGACATAACAGTCGAAAATCCTGCCACCGCGATGCACCGTCGGAATTCGAATATTAGGTCCCTCCCGGTCACAGTCCCCGCAGTGACATCAACTGATGTCTTGAGCCACCGAAGTCTGTTTCTGCGGCCGACTGCGAGTACAATTCGTGGCTTTCTGCTCGTGCTACGTCCTCGAACTGGCACCGAGACGATTCGCCGACGCCGAAGAGTTTCTAAGGAGATCCGCCTGCTCTCCTCTCACCCCCCCCCCCGCCTTTGCATGGAGAAAGGCTCCTCTTGCGCGTGACGTCACGAGCTTTGTAGCAGCCACTTCCAGTGCTACGCGAACGTCTCGCGCTGTCAGCGGTGATCGCCCTTCTGACGGAGATCTGGATCACAACAGAGTCTGAAAGGCATCAGATGAAAGAATGTTGCTCTGTGAATGTATTACGTTTTTAAAGTTTCCAAAATACTTTTCTAGGTTGTCAGTTTTAATTGATCCACGCGAAAGTTCAAATGTGTATTGTTACACTTAATTAATTTTGTTGTAGTAAGAATTCAATTTCTTTCGAAACACTAACAAAGCATTGTTTAAGAACCGTAATGTTTCATCCAATACAACGTACATAAATACGTACGTAATAAAAAGCAAAAATAATTCAAGCATTCATCAAACATTTTAAATTCGGTGAAACGTGGCGCAAAATCAAAAAACGCAAATCACCCTAACAAATCGATAACATTTTTTCCGAATTTTTTTTTAGGGATTCTTGTACAACAACGCTGTGAAGCAAAAAATTGAAATTAAAGTAAGCATTAACACATCGAGTGGACTAGGACAATGTTAAGAGCCAATCCTGTACCATCCCTGAGTACACATTGTTCCTACCACCTTCGAAAAAATATCCTGTTTTCTGCAATTTGACTATGGTTTTAAATATGTTATATCGTATTTGCCACGTATTGGTGAGGGCCTGGCGCGTCGAATGGTCTGCGAATGCTACTTGCTTGAGAGGTGCGCCAAAGGGCGCATTCGTCGCGAATCTTTCAGCCGGTGCAATGGAAGTGCAAGTGTACATACGTGTATATAGCGTCGATTCTGAGAAGTACAAAAAAATCTATGCAGGCCTGTGTGATCTGGGTAAATAATTCAAATTGGGAGAGTGAATTGCTGAATGAATGTGGTAACAAGATCTATTTTAAAACAATTTAAAAAATTAGTTTGAGATGGTCCAATCTGCCAGAGAGGAAATCTGTATGTAGAATCGTTTAAGGTACACTAGTTGTGAGTTGATATTAAGATAACTCATGTCTCTATGTGTATCCATCATCTTCTACGAACGCTACGCAATGTCTAGACCAGGGGTCCCGAAACTTTTAAGCGACAACTATCTTACAGCTCACGAAACTTACCGTGAGATACCCATCAAAGTAGGAAAATAATACATGTTTTTGTATAAATAAAGCACTTGTTTATAACCCATAAATACACATTTGTGACCCAAACGCTGCGTCTGAAATATCCCCGCGAGCTACCAGCTGTTGCTGGAGAGCTACGGTTTGGCGAAGGCTGCTCTAGACTGTGGGGCCCCCAACGCAAACTCTCGAGTGCTACTGGTGGGGAGAAATTGAAAAGGTGTGCACGGCAGGAAGATGCACATTGTTACCCTCTTCTGCCCTACTCACCGCCACGCCGCCGCCACGCCACTCTAGAGTCCCTAGAAACAGAGAGTAGCGCAACTGCCGCCATTTAATATCCACTCGCCCGTCAACCCCATCAGGCACCAATCAGAAACTGAAGGGAAATTACGACAATTGGTTTGAAATTGAAGGGAAATTTTCACGAATATGATTATTGGTTTGGGGTACATTCATGGTTCTCAACATACAGAATGTTACGCAGTTCCAATTTTCCTGACAACTGGACATAAAATGGCGGGATCGGTGGAACAATGGAATGCGCTACTCTCTGTATCTAGAAACTCTACTGTGGCAGAGTAGTGCAACCGGCCGCCATTTAATATCCTCTCACCCGACAACCCCGTCAGTCACCAATCGGGAACTGAAGGGAAAATTAGAACAATTGGTGGCATTACGAAAGAATATTAATATTGGGGTGGGGTAGATTCATGGTTCCCAACAAACGGAATATTACTCAGTTCCAATTTTCTTGACAACTGGACATAAAATGACGGGATCAGTGGAACAATGGAATGCGCTACTCTCTGTATCTAGAAACTCTACTGTGGCAGAGTAGTGCAACCGGCCGCCATTTAATATCCTCTCACCCGACAACCCCGTCAGTCACCAATCGGGAACTGAAGGGAAATTAGAACAATTGGTGGCATTACGAAGAGAATATTAATATTGGTTCGGAATAGATTAATGATTCTCAACATATGGAATATTATGCAGTTCCAATTTTCCTGACAACTGGACATAAAATGGCGGGATCGGTGGAACAAAGGAATGCGCTACTCTATGCATCTAGGGACTCTACGCCACCCTCCGTCGCAGCGCCGCCTGCCTGGCGGTCGGTCTGCCCGCCTGCCAGGAAATTCGAGCGCGGCCCCGCCGCCCGGCGCCGGTTTACTGTACCCTGTATCCGACAGTTTCCAGTCGTAAAGATGCGCGACTCGTCATAACACCGCTCACAAAATACGACGCGCAGGCAGGCCGGCAGGCAGGCAGGCAGGCAGGCAGGCAGGCCCTCAGCTGCTCCTCAAATAACCGCCGGGGCCGACACGCTTCGCCGCAGCCCCCGAAGGGAGCGCGCCGCACGCTGGGCCGGACGCGGCCGTCGCCGGGGCGCAAAAATCGAGTGGAGGTATAAAAAGAAACTAATGGGTCGTATCTGTTGCTTTAAACTGCGTACCGTTATAGAGAGAACGTGACAAGGTACGCGTCGCAAAATTGAGCCGTCCATTAAAACGCACACAATACAAACTAGTGATTTATGGTATAATAATATTTTATTTATTTTAGACGTTTAGTGCACGAGGCGAAAACAGGATACGAGTGGAATAGCTTTCAGGAATTGAGAAAAGCTATGTCTCACTAAGCTTTCTCTAATATCGTGTTTTGTTTTAATCATAGGCACTACGTAAAGAGAGAGAGAGAGAGCGGCGAAGTTTCAGTGAAATATCTATATGCACGCTGTCGAAACTACTACTTCATTGACACAATTACATTAGGCAATGGACAAAATCTGACCCGTTTCGAAGCACGTATCAGTACTGAAATTAAATTTACAGCAGGCGAATTGATAAAGTGTTATTATCAATTCATTACACTGATTTTTTCACATTAATTTATTCTAAGCTCTTGTAGCTACTAATTGCTGCTGCGAGAAGAAACAGTATATTAGGGAGCGGGATGTGTATCTGTTAGGTTTCCTATTCAACGTTATTCCTAATTTCCTTAAAAAATAGAAAAATAAAATTTTTTCTAATTGTATAATTCTGTCATTTGATTGTAGCAACCCGTTACATAATGATAGCCATAACGATACAGATTTCATTATGACACAGGCTCTTGACCAATCTCGCAACAAGCTTTACTCTCCCGTTCCTCGCTCTATCGTAATATCACACTCGTGTATTAATACCCATCATTACAGCATCGTTTCATAATGTACTAATATTTCACTAGAGATCGAACTTTTTAGCGGAAAAACAAACGACTCTACTGGTGTTGAACATTCGCTACCGTCCAGACTGCCAAGAACACGGGCAGGGCCCACTGCACGGCTCGACGCAGGGAGGATCGGGTGCCGCGGCGGAGGGGGCAGGGGAAAGGACGTAACGACGGAGGCGACAAAGGCCCTCGCCGAGGCGTCTCCGCAGGAATATAACTTTCGTCTGATTATGTACGCGCGGATAAAATAGGTCATAAATGGTAGGAAATGGATCGTAACTCCAGATTTATCGCCGCGAACGCGTTCTCAAACCGCGCGCGTACGCAGCAGCACAGCAGCCTTGCGCCGGCCCTCCCCCCTCCCCCTTCCACTCCTCCCTCCCCTCCCCCCTCCGTCCTGACCCGCCACTCTCCACTCGGTCGCGCTTCGCTCTGCCCCGCGTCGTCCCACTCCCGACTCACCCCGCTGCACCCAGGCCCCCTGTACTCTGGCTTTCCCCGCCGACCCCCGCTTCGCTACGCAACGCTCCACTCCGCAGCACCAGCCCCTCCCCTCTTCATTTCAACCCTCAGAACCTCCTCTCCGCGTGCTGCCCCGCTGCGCCACGGTCTATACCCGATTCGCCACCCCCCCTCCCGCTGAACCCGCCGCCTCCCTCCGCCCTGCTGTACCCCGTGCCGCTTCACCTCGTTCCGCCTTGAGCCGCTACACCATGGCCCACTGCCCCCTGCAACCTGCCTCGCTCCGTTCCTCCCCGCCCCTCCCCGCCTCGCCCCTCCTACCCCACTCTCTTCGCCCCGTATACTCCATTCCACAACCCGTCCCACAACGTCCAGCTCAGGTGCACCCCGCCACCTCTGCATCCTGCCTCGCCCCACCCCGCCCCTCCAACCAACCACTTCACCCTGCGATGCTCCTGTCCAGAACACTCCGCACGCTCCTCCCCACCCAGCGCTGCCCCTGGCGCTAGACCACAACCCACTGCACAGCCGCTATACCACATCTAGCCCTCTTCCTGCCGCTACACCACAGCCCATCGCACCCTTCTCCTGCAGCCTACCTCGCTTCGCTCCTCCCCGCCCCACCCCTCCGAATCCTCCTCTTCGCCTCGGATGATCCAGTCCACAACCCGTCCCACTCTGTCTAGCCCTGCTGCACCCCGTCCCTCTGGCAGCAGGCCTCGCTCCACTCCGCCCCGCCCCACCCCGCCTCGCCGACCAACCACTTGGCCCTGCGATGCTCCACCCCGCTCCGCCACGGCCCTCCACCCCCCACCCCAGCGCGGGGGTTGCTACGCATCGCCCCCGAGGACGTGACGCGAATGTGCTCAACGCGGCGGGGACCTCTTTAGACACCGCAATCCCTATACCTGCTGAAGAAATGTAAAATGTAAGGTTCTTAAGAACACCTGTTTTGAATAAAGATAGACACATTTTTCTCTCATTTTATCTCGGATGCAAGGCAGCCGTGGGGAAAGCCTCGTGTGACGGGCCCTCTCTCGCTGCTTGTAATTGTGGAGCTGGTGCCACCTTCTCCATTGTTCGCCCTGAGAGAAATGCGGTGGCGACAGATTCACAACCAGCAAAAAACCACGCTCGCAACACCTCTCCCCCTTCCCATTCATTTCCCCCTGCCGCCCTCTCCCTTCCTCCCCCTCCCTCCCCTCCTTCCCTCTCCCTTCCTCTCCTCTCCCTTCCTCGCCGCACCCCTGCATCCCTCTCCCTCCCATCCTTTTGGGTGGATAATCGTGTAGCAGTCGATTACTCTGATCGGTTGTTTTCGGAATGAATTTCTTCACAAACATCCAGATATATCGTGATCCAATCCCAGAGTCATGTTGTACTCACTCATTAACCACTAACATCTCTATTTATATGACAGTAAGGGGAAATGGCAATTTTGTATAATTTATGAGAAACCATCTACACAAAACCCCGTAAGGAACTGGTGGAGTGGAAATTTACCCCCTGTTCAACATCAAACAGCTTTAAGACGAAAAAATGAAAATTCGCTGATTATGGTAAGGCGAAAAAGAAAGGAGCACATGCATCCCACAACGCACGCTACCCTGCAACAGACTTCACCATCATGCAAAACACACAAACGTGTTTTAGGTCCTTAAAACTGGGGTTTATTGTTTACACGCGTTACGTTTCTCCTGACGTAACCTACAAAATGAGACCGTTTATTTTGCGAGGGTGGCCACCTCCCGACTTTGGTGGCACTTGTCAGAAACGTTTTAAGTTAGATTAAAAAAAATGATGGCATCTTTTTAAAACAGTGATGATTTACAACGTGCAGAATATTCTCACGGATCCACTTAGTATTACTTGATTTGGGGATATTCTGAAGCAATACTAAGGGTATTTGGATGTTTTTCCAATTTGTCTTTGGGGAGGCGTTATTTACATTATAGAAAATTTTGCATCTATAGTCGATGTGTTTGTTCCCATAGCTTATACCCAAGGTTTTTACTCATTGCTATTAGACCTGTCCTTCTGTGACACATGTCAATGAATTTGAAAGACAGGTATGCCACCTAATACACTACCTTTTTGCGTTCTAGACATTGTATAGTTTGATTCAGGCTTTCGTTAACTTTCTCAAGCATTTCTCATGTCAAAGGCTAGCAATCCAATCGACTATTTTATGAACCTAAAGTCAGTCAGGATTCTTGTTTCGTCTCCAGGCGCTTGCATCATTTATCATATATTATACAAGCCATCGCGGCTACGGAGCTCCTGTCACAGTGAATAAGATTGATGAACGGGGTGTGGTGAGCGGTTGAACCTACCATCTGTGGCAGTACGTTGCGGTCGTGGAACTTCAATTGAAATTGAAAAACTAAAAGCGGACGCTCGAGAACAAATACAGTGTAGAAAAGTCGAATACTGAATAAAAGAACTGTATACATTTAAACTGCTGAAAATAAACGCTGATTCATTCGAATGCAATTTGAAAAAGGAGGTTACATATTGGATTCGACAGCATTAAAATTCACTTTCAAGACTATTCATCACTCTGCCTACGTTTTCTGCACTACCTCGGCTTCTTGACACTGGTTTAGACTCGCGAAGATGACGTGAGAAACGCAACAAACGGGTAACATACATTCATCAATTCTCTTGAACGACCGATTTCAATTTACTTGTACCCACTGACTGGATATTACAGCCACTACACGCAGGACAAATATGAAGAAATAATTTCACAATCCCTTCACAAACAAATTCACAAATTTCAAGCCATTTCAAAAACAAATTTTTGAAACGAACAATAAAATATTAAAGTTAGGACTCTTTTCCCAAACATGTGTGTGTGCGCGGTGTACGTCTTTCTCCCGGAAATCAACAAATGTCACTTGTTTTTTTATGTTATTTGTTTGTTTTATTTTTTAGGATTTAGAGGCTCTTCAAGCGCAGGGGCCATTGAGAACCCATGAATGTCGATGTGGCTATCCGATAGCAATGCTGAAGGCGAGGTGAATAATGGAGCAAAGGTGAATGGGAGGACCATTGGAAATGGACTGGCCGGGGAATGAACCCAAGCCCCAACGGTACAAAGCGAATGCGCCAGCCGTCACGCCACGAGTCCCCCGTCTCAACCGAGTGACGTCAACAATGGTCTCAACAATTGAAGTCGGTCATGTCGCCTCCCCTCCGCCCCCAACGTGCCCTTTTGTCGAAGTAGGGCCTCATTTCCGAAGCGGAGGCAGCCGCAGTAAAGCGCGGCGGCGGGATGCTCTCCCCTCTCCTCCGCCCCTACCCCCCACCCTCGCCCCGCGCCCGCGAGGGAGCGAGTGGCTGACGTGATGCCTATATTTACTTCGGGCGCTCCTCCTTCGAGTCCCGCTGCGCGCCGCGCCGCGCCGACGCCCCCGCCCGGGCCCCAGCCGCCCGGCGCCCAAGCGGGGCCCGCCCCGGCGCGCCCGCTGTGCCCCCAGCCCGTGCACCCATGCCCAAATGCTGCCTCATAAATAATGTATTGTTATTTATGCTTTGCTTGGTTTGCTTCTGCGAAGTTGAACTGGTGGGTTCAAATATCATCATCATCATCATCATCGTCGTCGTCATCGTCATCGTAACGTCTCAATCGTCACAGCGACATAGTTACGTTTCATTGCCTTCCCGTCGATCGGTTCCTCTTTAAGAAAATAAAGGTCTTCCTCGATAACAAAAAAAAAATATTTTCAAGACTTCTGTCTCACATTTCACTACTTCTTAAACATTTCGAAGTTACTCACTTATTTAGCATAACTTGCAAACATTTGCATAAATCCACATTCCCGTGGATCTAAGAATCTTTCGAAACAGTCTCCACGACTTCGCAAAAAGCATTCTGCTTGTTATTTTATGGTCTTCTATCATATTATCCCGTTGCTGAGAGAAGATAACTGACAACAGTAACCCGCTACTTTGCATCATCCACTATTCTATTCTTCAGAAGGTTGCCTTAGATTTCATCTTTTTTTTCTTTTCTTTCTTCCATTTATTACATCACCTCCTCCTCTCTGGTTTAATATTTGTATTGGTCTCCAACATTTTTTTTGTTTATTTCCACCCATTCAATGCGCATTAGCTATTCCCATAATAGTATTTGTAATTTCAATCTCTCGCGAATGTGATGTATTCAGGTTTCATACGACAGATTTCCTTTGTCGTTCATTTCAACGTATTTATTTCTAATCTTTTCGGTAGTTTTGAGACACAAATTTCGGAATTTTAAAATATATGTCTAATAAATGATGCGATCTCCAACCAAGTTTCGTCTGATAGGCGTGATTGAAATTTCATATTGAATGCGAAGTATCCGCTAACTCCTGCCGCTCCCCCCCTTTCCAGTCGACATTTTCAGTTTTGGATCGCAAGAGATCTCTTCGTTTCCGGATATTTTATAGGTCCACTTTTCCGAGACGATCTCTTTCTAACATTTTCAATTATTTTTCTTTATTCCAAGGCAGTATCATTGTACGTACTGCATTTACTTCGGTACTATCATTTCAATACACTCGTAATGTTGAACGATTTTGAACATTTCCATCCTCCGACAGCAAAAACATCCACAATTATCAGTCATTCCCTAACCAATCAAGTGACAGCAAACTGCCTTAATTAAAAATGTTTTCTTTCATAATCCAATGGGATTATTGGGAAAAATAGTTCTTCACAATAGAAAGTTATTAGAAACTACTGGACCACTATAGAGATAGTAGGAGATATGGTGGTGCAATATCATGTACTGTATCTTTTACTGCCCCCAAAAAAGTTTATCACATTATCACAATGTCTGAGTGTAGTAAAAAAAATGCCTTGTTCATGATCCAAAAAGTCTCCCAAGTCATAGAAAGTTATCACGACACTGACACATGTTTTTCTAAAAGTGTTCTTAATATAAAATTCTAACGTCATTCGTGTAAACAGTACAAGTTCTTGTTTTATATTTTGTTGACAGATCTTTCCAGAGCACAGAGTGTCGATCTTGGGCAACTCTCTAGACGGCAGACAATGAATCTCTTATCTCGCTGGGATTCACTTGCCTGCTCGAATGTCTTGGGAGGTTCGAGCGCTAAAAAAAATTAAAAAAGATAAAGAGTCCAATAATTGTATTCTGCGCTCACACACGATGAGAACAATTACTTTACGAACTTCAGATGTTATTAACAAAATTGCTGGTGGTGTAGATACCTTCTTATAATAAATAAAAAAAAGGTGTTGTCCGGTATCAAATATGGTATATTTAGGAATAAGATCTTTTCGAAAGCAGAGCTATCTGAAAATTTCATAAAAACATGAAATATAAATTATTTACAATTTCAAATGCTCAACAAGTAACGCTTCAACTTCAGATCTGCCACTACCTTATCGAATGCATTTAAGAGATGTGTCCTAAAAATATAAGTCATACGTTCTTTTAATTATCCTCGTTATAATATATATATATATATATATATATATATATATATATATATATACATCGTCGTTATAAAATATAAGTCATACGTTACCATAATTAACACGTTACTTTCATACGTATAATATATTAGATTAATTTACCTTATCACTTTCGAAGAAAATCTTCGCATAATACGATTTCAGAATGCTACTTAAATTTCGGTCTTTTATGGAAAGTTATTTATTTCTTCCCACTAATTTACCCTGAAAATAAATGAATTTTAAAAGAAGGAATATAATTATGATACGTTGATGTAGATCAGAGGTTAGAATATATGCCTGCTTTTTATGAACCTAGTGTATGTATTCGGTTATTACGCTATGCCAGAGATATACCAGGTGATCCTGAAGTCAGTTTCCTCAAACGTGCGAGTAAATAATTTTTCTGGAGGCGGGAAAGGAATGTATATATAGACGAGAGGCGGAAGCAGAAGGATGCAAGACGGATGTGGAGAGAGCTGGCGTAGGGAGAGACGATACTGGAAATACGACGAAAGGTAAATGTGGAAAGAGGAAAGGGAAAGAAATCGACAAGTGTTCAGGGATGGTATCTAAAAAAGATATGAAAGCCTGGCATAGAATGAACATAGAAAAGGAATGAACGCATAGGAAAAAAAATCACGTTCACAAGTTCTATGGAAGCAACATTACATTAGGATCTGGATACGAGCATCATGTCATTTTATCGGTCACATGCGTCCTTAACCCATGTTAACATGGAATCCTGTAGGTTTGTTAAGCGCACTTGTACCTACCTGTATATTAAGAAATTTAACATTCTTAGCGACGTAAATAAACAACCATCAATTCATCGCAAGTCAAATGTTTAAAAAACATGGCGATGTTCAAAACAAATAGGATTCAAACAATTCAAAATGAAAGTAACTCATATTAGTTTCTGGGGTAATTATTCTTAATTCTAATATTGATAGTGCAATTAAAAGTGTGTACTAGGTAAATTTACCTCATTTCCCTGGCATTCCACAAAATGAAACTCTTCTCCGATCATACTGCTGACAATCTGAAGGTGTTGCCATTGGAAGTCGATGCGCGAACTTCCTCACCGCATGTCATTTCTTTAGGTATCTTTAGGTTCAGGCATAGCCTCCTCTAGTTCAAAGGGTGCTATGGTTCAGAAGAATTATTTGCATCCATCTTTTCTCAAACCACGGTATACGAATATTGTATAAATAGATATATCGCAAGAAACACTCCAGAATATCGTAGTAACGTGCCGCAGCAACAAATTAATTTATTTACTATCGCAGTCATGAAAATTTTCGCATAAATCATGAGACTTTATGGTGACCGATAAAATGCTGAACATACCACGAAATGTTACAGAGTTATTACTGCCTCGTCCAAATTAAAAATCTCGACTCCGCTACGCTCCGCCTCGATTTCTAACTTCTGGCCTCTGCAGTAATAACACTCATAACATTTCAGGTATGTTAATAGCTATAATGTACAGGGCACGTGAAACGTACGCAGGACTACATTCAGTCGGACAGAGTTTTTTCGATTTCTTCGATGTTGATAATATTACGGCAATGTTACGGTTTGCTTGCGAAGTTCTGATTGGGAGACGGTAAACACGTATTTGATATTCAGTGTATTATTTATTGGTGATATGATACTATTTAACGAAACTTTTGTCCTTGTCCATCAAAACTTCTATGTAAGAAGATAAATAAATAATACACATACAGTGTAGTGGTAAAGAGGAAATTAATGTTAATTCCAAGAAAATTGACAACCTCTAATGATATTGAACTACGCAATCAATACACAAAGACAAAAATTTGTCTCTTATCTTTATACCATTCCATAGCTCTCATCTTGAGTATCAACAGATGTAATTCCCCAATATGAGTTCTTACTGACCTACACCAATGACCTCGGTATTCTAAAAGAATGTCTCGTTTATAGTTCCTTAAACCGTGTACATTGTCTTGCCAAGAGAGACGCAGTGACATTTTGGTCCCTGCGTCTAGGTATTTGTACAGATAACACAATCATTCCACTTACAAGTGACGAATGCAATGTTTCTCCTATTGCATCATGTACGTTCGGAAGCAGGGTGACTCATCCCTCTGCTACGAGTGGCGTGACAAAGACTTATGATCAAGTCGCTGTAAACATTCCTGAGAGTAAAGATAATTGAAATTATTCTCTTATCTCTCCAGTTAATTGATGGAATGTGCATAGACCATTAATTTGGAATGATATCGCACAATGGGCAATTTCGGATACAAAAAGTTCAAAGTTGAAAGGAATAGCTACGTAGTAAGAAAATTGCGGAATTCTGAACAGTCCAGTCGGTATGGACATTTTACCTGGAAAAGGACCATAAAAACTTTCTTTGGGTATATTATGCACGCAGCCACTGATTACAAACCCAACTTTTCGACCTCCCAGAGCCTGCACCCGGGAGGTCCAAAAACTCAGTATTTTTCTGAGTTGTTTCGTTTTTTTCTTTATAGCTTTTTAAACTTAAGTCCTGTAGAAAAACGATTCTAATCTATTTTAAGGATGATGAAAGTTCCTACTACTTTTATACACTTTTTTCCGAAACCAATTACCAAGCGAGCTACAGGTTTCCAAAAAAATGCAATTTTTTGAATTATAGAAAATGAGTGCAAAAATGCGTATGTTTGTACCATTATTATCAACCTATAACAAATACAATAATTATTATATTGTGACGTCTTGAGAATGCTTCGGTAAGCACAGAACTGAGCTTTTGATATTTACAGTTTATTATACAGTTATGTACACATTAAATAATCACTGTTCTGAAAGACCTCCTTTCCCCCATTATCACAGGCGCGATCCTTAGCCGATTGAAGATCTGTTTGATTGTGGCCCTCGCCACTCCTCAACGCGTGCCCGCACACAGCGTAACACCTCGTGGCCGTAGTCACACTTGGAATAACTCTTCCACAGCGGCGTCCCAACCAGAGGCGTATCTAGGGTATGGCAGGCATGGCACGTGCCATGGGCGCCACTCACATGGGGCGCTATTTAGGGCATACCCGTTAAAACAAATAACAACCTTAATTTCAAGCATCCCCACAGGGGCGCAAATTCTATGCTTGCCATGGGCGCCTGAATACCTAGATACGCCTCTGGTCCCAACACATGGGCGCACGCTGGTGCATCCGCATCTCGATTCGTCTCTAACTCGAATGCCTGGCTGTTTCGTTCGCTAGCCTCTTTTGCGAGAGATCACATGTCCGACCTCCCACGCAGGCGACCCGCGGATCGCGCCTTCTCGTTACTGAGTTTCGGGACTCGGGCGCAGCTGTTCTCACATATCACCGCCCTCTGCGCCTCGACGCGCCTCATCCCAAGAGGCGAGGGTGGTTTGGTTGGACCAGCCCCACCCCTTCGCCGCGCACCTCGTGCGGTCCGACCAAGCAACATGCTATGACGTTACAATATGTAATACTGTTATTTCCCTCATCTCGACGTAAACATTGCCTCATAAATGTAACCAATGTCGAAAATATTAATCTATAAAAACAATTTGGCCGGTCCGGATAGCTAAGGAGTAGTGCCGTGGTGATCCCGGACGGAAGGATCGCGGGTTCGAGTTCCGCCTCGGGCATGGTGTGATTGTGTGTATCTTCCTTTCATCCCTCATTATTATCATCATCATTTCATCTTCCATACACCCTGGGGGATAACAATAGGATCCAGCTAAATGCTGATCCCTTAATACAAAATTACATGCACCTGCTACCGAGATAATGAAATTGAGTTCCGGTAAATGCAGGCACGTGTGGTCCAGGCGACCTATTCGTGGGCAAAAAAAATGGATGTGTGTGTGTGTGTGTGTGCGTGATCCAGCTTAGCTCTTCAACGTGGGATCAATGCCATTTGAACACAGCTTGGTATACATGATTACTGGGGAATTATAATGGGGAAAACAATGCACTGGGGGGGGGGGGTAAGACACCTCTAGCAGGGTTATTTCAGGCAGCTGTTGCCATAATATTTCTCGCTATAGAGGAATGCTCAGAGAACTTTGATTTTCTAAAGACGAGTTGTAGTTTTCTTCCTGACTTGCTCGGCTGTCAGTGCATACTATACTCCAAAAATGTTACACACTACAGCATGTGATCGAAGATCACTTTCTGCCTCCGAGCAAGTGGTGGGAAATTTCGTACAACGAATTTACACATGTGACATTCCCGTGATGGATGGTCAAGTCTTCATGCCGTGATCAAGAAATCCGTCATAACGGCCAAACACCAGATCAAAGTGGGATGTCTACCAATCAGGGACACGTGTAACTCGGTTATACGTATGAAATTTTCCACCAAAAGTTCTTTGGTAAAAATAATCTTCGATCCATACATGTCCTAAGAGTTTACAACATTTCTTTATTCTCAGACAACCTGTAGATGAATATAGGTGTGAAATCTGACAACTGCATATAGTCGTAATGAACAAGACAGAAACGTAGCAGATTGGATGAAAGGATTCGACTCCTCTCTCCCTTGAAGAGGTTCCGGAGACAGTTACGAGCCGCTATGTGCATTAAACGACGAGGTCGTCACTCATGGACCCATTAGTGAACCCAGCGAGTGAATTCGCCATGAGCTAAGGGGCAATTTGAGCGCCGGTCGGCTAAATGCATCACTGGCTGGCTATTAGCCGGGTGAGAACACTTTATATGCGCTAAGAGCTCCCATGAAAAAGGGGTCCCGTAGAATACAGGTAGACGAGATAAAAAATTCAACAGCAATACCTCGTAAAATAATAAAAAAGAATCAACTAAAAATACGTTTAGAGTTTGTGATTTCTTTGCTTATAATATCTCTTCAAAATAAATCAAATTGGATGGAGAAAAATATTTTAAAAAATTAAGTTTTTGCCAACGTTTCATGACATTTCATTAACACTGTTTATTAGCAGACTATGTTTAATGGAATGTTACTACTACGAACTTAGTATTTTCATCGTTATGGCTTCTAAACCTATTAACCAATTTTGATAATCGAAGAACCAAACGATTATTTTAAGTGTGAGGGTGAATGAGTTTGCATACACGTAATTGCTCATGACCTTTACTAGCACAATACAGGTCAAGTAAAGTATGTGATTTTCAGGATCTTAGTATTAGATTCAACGGTCCAATGGACCACAGCGCGAAATATATAGTCAGTCTAGGGGTCAGTCTAGGGGTCAGTCTAGGGGTCAGTCTAGGGGTCAGTCTAGGGGTCAGTCTAGGGGTCAGTCTAGGGGTCAGTCTAGGGTCAGTCTAGGGGTCAGTCTAGGGGTCAGTCTACGGGTCAGTCTACGGGTCAGTCTACGGGTCAGTCTACGGGTCAGTCTACGGGTCAGTCTACGGGTCAGTCTACGGGTCAGTCTACGGGTCAGTCTACGGGTCAGTCTACGGGTCAGTCTACGGGTCAGTCTACGGGTCAGTCTACGGGTCAGTCTACGGGTCAGTCTACGGGTCCCTCTTCAAACTTTTCAGGGGGAGACACGCCCTCTGATTGTCCTTGCCCCCACACCAAGATCTTGAATCAAAATCTGCGTTCTGCAGTTGTTATCCAAAAGAAATAAAACTGTTTCAAAACAAAAGCGGTGGCAGCTGGTCCTTAAGATCTCCAGAGCGGCGGCGTCCTCAAAAAAACAAAAAAACAAAAAAAAAACAACCTCGGTAAAAGTTGAAGAAAGTGATAAACTTTGAATAAATCGACTCGTTTAATTTGTGCACACCACCAGCCCAAATTTTGAAGACGAATTTAGTTTCGTGTTAGCTTAAACAAAAGATAAAATGTTTTTAGAACGGATCGCGTCGTGGACTATCGCGAGTCCGTCCGTAGCTGGTGCACGAGAGGCAATGGAAGCTTAAGGAACAGTGTCGTTACAGGGAGTTGGGTGGGAACAGCGAGCTGCTATTAGGATTTTGGTCGGCAGAATTCCCGCCTATTAACTTGGCTAAGATTATCATTTGATTTCATAAATTACTGTTTTCTTAGCTGATTTTTTTAAACTTCTTACTTTCGCGTGAGCACAATTGTATCTTACGTTATCAACCTAAAAGTTGTCTTGGACAAGAATGAAAAACCCCGATGAAATCGGTTGTACACTATATTCTGTAATTTTCTTCGTTCAGGAAACATTTTGAAGAGGTAAGATGTATGTGACAGTTCTGACACACATGCCGCCCCCTCGTAATTTGCATCCCACCGGCCGCCACTGCACAAAAGCGGCCGAGCGACGGTTGGCGCCGCCTTGAGAGAGAGCAGCGCATCGTACGGCGCGATGGGCGCAGCGCCAGCGATCGCGCCAACCAGACGCCGCCAACCGCCGCCGCCAGGCGCCAACTGCCCCCCAGCGCGGCCCACCTCGAGAGGCGGGCCGGGGCCATCGCACCACTCGACCGCTCAACCACTTCATTAGGCGGCGGCCTGCAGTTGCGCACCGGGCGCGCTCGACAGCGCTGAAGCGGCCCAGTGGCGGATCCAGCCGATCGTTTAGGAGGGCGCCATCGTAGATTTTAAAAGAATAATAAACATTAGTTATCATATTGTATATTGTTGTTATTGTAGTGTTTATAAGATATTATAAAATATTGTTTTTAAATAATTTCTTAATTCTAACAAACATATTTAAATCAATTTTGTCAAATAAAAGAAGGTAACAAAAGAAAACTCTGGGCTTTTGGGGGGGGGGCATGCCCCCCTGGATCCTACACTGGACCCAACCACCACTGGGATAAGCGAAATGAGATGGCTCAGGGCAACAACTTGCCACTGCAGTGTTGCCACAGTAATGTCAAGTAGCCTAACAAACGCACCACGAACCGCGTACGATTTTTTCCTTCATCTTTCTCTTCCCTTCCCCTTACACACACACACACACGCACACACGCACACGCATTAACATGCCCTCCACCACCGCACATGGCGGGAGACTAGTCCGGAGCTTCGAGGGCTTCGGGGGCGGACCTCGGATGACGACTTCATCCGGAGGGAGACACCTTTCAAACCGACCTCTAGGTGGTCGCCGGACCTAATGTTTTACTGTGGGAGGAACATCGCCACCATTTTTACGCACTACAGCGCAGAAAAGTGTGACTGACTGTCCGTCCGTCGCTCAGTTATGCTTCTTCTGGTATATCAGTCGAAGGAAATGAGGTCATTCTACGCGTCTCGGTCTACTGACGGTGAACTGACCATTCTTTCCGGATCCTTCGAAAACATCCTACAACAAATGTCGAAAAAACGTGTACAGAGAAGGGCCGGGATTTAAGCATCTACGTCGCGTTTTGAGGGAGCTACAAGGTCCCTATGGAAGTAATTAATTTCCATTCGATTGTTGTCGGCAAGCAGAGGCAATTGGTATTATTTTTAGCCAGACCTTTCTATAATGTTCTTCAAGAATTCCAGAAAAAACGTATTTTTGGGGTATCGTCTTGGGTATTCCGAGAGACGACTCGTTCTAGGCACAGATGCCAATGTTTCAGGCGTGACGCTGCAACCTTTCTCAGGGCGAAATCGAAATTAGGTCCGGACCGGTCTCCGAGACAGCCAAGTGGATACCGACTCCGGCCGCGGAAGGCTACACGTTTGTTGTTTATTTCTTTTTTCCTTTTTTTATTCTTTTGGAAGCAGCGAGGCGGCAATAGAAATTTGAATGTGTAAACTCTATTGCGGCGCAGCTGCGCACTGACCTCAGTGAGAGGGAGTGATAGAGTGAGATAGTGAGAGAGGGAGACAGAGAGAATGAGAGTGAGAGAGACGGAGAGTGAAAGCGGGTGAAAGAGAGAGTGGCAGTGAGCAACAAGAGTGAGAGACAGCAAGACAGAGTGACAGAGAGTATGAGAGAGTGAGTGAGAAAGAGAGAAAGCGAGAGAGAGTGAAAGGGGTGGGAGAGTGCACGAGGCGAGGTAAAAGGGTTTCCCAGTGGAGCCCCCGAGGGAAAATCGCCGATTGCCCTGAAGGGCAAATGAGTGCGCGGTCCCTCCGCGGCGCGGAATCCCGGTTCATTGAGGGCCTTTGTCTCGCCGCTCGCGTCGCCCGCCCCCGCGACAGCGCGCAATGGCGCAGGCTTTTGTCCAAGTCGCAGGCATTGGAGCCGAACTCCCCATGTCGCCGTCGTGTCGGGAGAAGCAGAGCCATTGTGGCAGGAACTTTCGTTCATTACTTGTGAAATTTACAGTATTATATGCTTTGACATGTAGGTGACGTAAAACAATACGCGTTTATACTTGAAATATTTTCGTTCATTACAATATTTTTTTTGGTATTGTTTTCATAGTTCCTATACCAACAAATATTCGTTGGGAACGGGGAACAATAATTCTCTTACAGCCCTCTCTACTTTGATTTTTACATTTATTTTAAACTATATTAGAGCTTACTACTTTTATGAATAAATATCAGCAGTATCAATAATATCATTTTTCATCTTCCATCCAAAGGGAACGTACTTATTTCGTTATCGTGGAATGTTCACCCAAACGTTTCATTCTGTGATTCACTTTTAAGCGTAGTAGATGCGTATGTAGAAAAAAAATTTCTCCTATTGAGCCTAATAGGTAAATTTTCATTGGAAATTACAAAAATATACAAAAACAATTCTGTGAGAAAATACTCAAAACTTTCCATTATAACCTGCTTTTTACAAACAACGTGAATTCTGATGAGGATAAAAGTTGACAAGTATATTCTGTTTGAATGTCTGCAATTAAAGATGTAGTAATAACACACCACCTGCCATCACTTTAAAACACAAAAGTTTCTCCTTCACAGCTTACTAAGAATGAACGTTTCGAAAGATCATACTGCTATTTGAAGATGTTTTGTAAGGAGTCCTGTCAAGAATGTAAATCGACGTCCATTCATTTAACTCCCTTCTTCGTGTCTGCGTCACAAACACATTTTCCTCTCCGTTCCAGAAAAAAATACTTCTTTGTATAATATTTATTGCTGAAGAATGCAAAGAAAACTGAAAATATCTCAAAGTAGTTTCAAGTTAAATAATTTGACAGTTTCCTAGAGAATAAAAATTACAAGAACAAACAGATATAGTTACTAAGTGAGGCAGCATTTGCCAAACATAAATGATTGCTGTAAATATTCCCATCGCAAACGATAGAGGTCGTGGGTATATATAGTTATGCCGTAAACAAGTTTCCTATTATCTTACTGTAAATGCATGCTGTATATTCATGAGCCTTTCGCTATCGTTCAGATGACAGCACTTTGCAGGTGACCTCGGTACTTGCGTTGCTACACTGTTTCAACTTGAATTCATTTCATGTTTCTGACCGCTCGTTTTTCGAAGTTGAAAAATTACATGTTAATGGTGCTGTTGAATTATAGTGCACTAAATGCGAAACTACTCTAAAAAACAATTACTCTATTTTAATCTCCCTTCAGTAATAAATAATATAGTAATAAGAAAACATTTGTATTCAATCAGGAGGAAAATATAGTATCAATAGACGTGTGGAATTCCAACTTTTCACATAAAACGCGACAGACAGTCTAGCACACAAAGCCATCAAATCACGATATACTTTCAGTTTACGTCGATGCAGGAAATATGAATGATTTATGTCGGAATGAACGCGGTTATTCAGTCCGATTCTAAAAGTTCTTGGATAACAAAAGCATTTGTTTGGGAGACTGCAGCGTATCCTGGGATCTATCGAATGTAATGTTCCCCCTGCGGATCTCGACGAGATGATATTTCTCTATGATGACACTCACGAAACGTTGACCCTCGTTGAATTGTAATTTGCCTTTTTAGGGTTGGTATAATTCTAAGTCTTAGTTCACGTTAATCATATCATACGTTTCTTCCACTTACAGGGTTCGAATCTCCGTTGGTTATTTCGTTGTTTTATAAAATTCATACAACGCCAAAAGCGGTTAAAAATGTCGAAGACGTAAGAAGAGAGAAAAAGTATAATTAGTGTTCAAAAGCAAATCAAGGGGCCATTTAAGTATTTGGTCAACATACTGGGGAAAACAATGAAAAACCAGATCGTCAAGTGAGTCTCCTTCCAGAGAGACACTTTCCAGAAGAGCGGATAATAGTTGTTGCAAGCAAACTCTACATTAGAATAATATATTTAAATATTTTGGTACTAATGCATCAATTCCATTATTATTAAATCAACGTAATTTAATATCTAATCATCAGTATAGCTTCAAACATGTTCACATGTAAACACTGCATCAGAATTGCTGACCAGTAACAAATAACAATGCCTTTTGTTTCAGTGCTTAGCACGCACCGCGTCACGAGCGTGTTCATGATAAAAGGTGGTAAAAGGTGCGTTCACAAAGCGTTCGTTTTTCACGTGCGCGTCGCCGCATTTCGTATCAAAGCAGGTGCCGGCCGCGCACCCTCCCAGGGAGGAAGAAGGGTTGGCGGGGGCGGCGGCGGGGGCGGCGGCGGGGGCGGCGGCGGGGGCGGCGGCGGGGGCGGCGGCGGGGGCGTCCCGGACGTGTCGACGCATCCGCTGCGTCAGTCGACGGCGGGGGCGGGGGCGGTGAATTGGGGCGAGAGCAGCGCGAAAAAGACGCGGGTAAATCCTGATCAGATTAGGAAGGCTTCCCGCCGGTGAGCGGCGGGGGCGCGCCCCATTCAAAAGTGCTGAATCCGGGCTTGGGCTTGGGTTGGGGTAGAAGGGGAAGCTGCGGCGGCGAGAGGCGGCAGAACGGTGGAAGGGTTGGCGGAGAAGGCGGTAGGGGTGGGAACGGGGGACGGGTGATAGTTGGGAAGGCGGCGGGATTGACGAAAGGTGGGGTTGGTGGCTGATGGCAGATGTGGGAGTGCCAGGGGTGGTGCGGCAGCGAGGATAGTAGGGTAGTGAAGTAAGGTGAGGCTAGCGGTAGTGAGGCTAGTGGTGGAGGGGCAAGTGATGGTGAAGGTAATTGTGGTTTGGGTAGGGATGAGAGTAATGGTGGTGATGGTAGTGGGGGTGAGGGTAATGGTGGTGACGGAGGTGGTGATGAGAAAGTGGTGAGGGTAGGGGTGGTGAGGGTAGGGGTGAGGTAGGGGAGAGGGTAGGGGTTAAGGTAGGGGTGAGGGTAGTGGTGAGGGTGAGGGTAATGGGAATGCGCGAGCACGCGTTCATATAAGAGTACATACACTGTTCGTAACAAAAAATAAAATACACTAAAACGCAGTAATGCATGAAAAACGCATTAGTATATTTGGAAGTTAACTACTTTAGGCAACCGTTTTTTGTTCTACCAACCGTCAACTGAACATATCGTCCGGTTTAATAAAATTAAAGAAACACAATCAGCAAATCGAAAGTGCTACCAAGTGCTACCAAGACTTGATCCAAACAGATTTTTCCCTATGTGCATTAATACATCCCCTAAATAAAGGCACATCCGCTACTTACGAACTTTTTATATGAATAACGAAGTTACGAAATGGCGGAAGTTGCGGCGAGCTGGCGGCCTGGAAGGCGTTCGTTAGCGATGGCGGAGAGAAGTGGGGGAAGCGAATAGAGAAAAATGGCGAAGGGCTAGATGGAGGGATGCAGGGAGGACAAAAAGGGCGAAGCAAGACAGTGTGGAGAGTGTGGTGTGTGTGGTGTGTGTGGTGTGTGTGGTGTGTGTGGTGTGTGTGGTGTGTGGGGTGTGTGGGGTGTGTGGGGTGTGTGTGGTGTGTGTGGTGTGTGTGGTGTGTGTGGTGTGTGTGGTGTGTGTGGTGTGTGTGGTGTGTGTGGCGTGTGTGGTGTGTGTGGCGTGTGGTGTGTGTGGCGTGTGGTGTGTGTGTGGCGTGTGGTGTGTGTGGCGTGTGGTGTGTGTGGCGTGTGGTGTGTGTGGCGTGTGGTGTGTGTGGCGTGTGGTGTGTGTGGCGTGTGGTGTGTGTGGCGTGTGGTGTGTGTGGCGTGTGGTGTGTGTGGCGTGTGGTGTGTGTGGCGTGTGGTGTGTGTGGCGTGTGGTGTGTGTGGCGTGTGGTGTGTGTGGCGTGTGGTGTGTGTGGCGTGTGGTGTGTGTGGCGTGTGGTGTGTGTGGCGTGTGGTGTGTGTGGCGTGTGGTGTGTGTGGCGTGTGGTGTGTGTGGCGTGTGGTGTGTGTGGCGTGTGGTGTGTGTGGCGTGTGGTGTGTGTGGCGTGTGGTGTGTGTGGCGTGTGGTGTGTGTGGCGTGTGGTGTGTGTGGCGTGTGGTGTGTGTGGCGTGTGGTGTGTGTGGCGTGTGGTGTGTGTGGCGTGTGGTGTGTGTGGCGTGTGGTGTGTGTGGCGTGTGGTGTGTGTGGCGTGTGGTGTGTGTGGCGTGTGGTGTGTGTGGCGTGTGGTGTGTGTGGCGTGTGGTGTGTGTGGCGTGTGGTGTGTGTGGCGTGTGGTGTGTGTGGCGTGTGGTATGTGTGGCGTGTGGTGTGTGGGGCGTGTGGTTTGCGACGTGTGGTGTGCGAGTTGGGGAGTTAGGGGGTGGGGTATTTAGGGGGCGGGGCGCTATCGGTGGGGGTGGGATTGAGTGTGGTGAAGTGGTAAGAGCCGAAGTGGTGGGCTAGGGTAGGGCAGAGAGGAGGGACGTGTCGGGACGTTGTGAGCTAGATGTTGCGAGGCGGGGAAAGGCGGGGAGAAGGGAGGGGGGCGGTGTGGGGGCGGGGGAAGGGAGCGTGCGTTAATTGAAGCGTCGCCTGCAGCCCCACGAAGGGCCCTGAGGGGCTTAAGGGGATCAGCGCCGCCACCTGGGAGGGCGCCAAGCGCTGGGGGCGGGGCGGTGTGGGGGCGGTGCTTGCCTCCAACCGACGCACAACTTGCGCTGCCCCCAAGAAGAAGGCTGTGGGGAGGGGGGGCGGTACGCTCGAGGGAGTAGCGGGAAGTCAATGCTGCAGCCACTGGAAGCAGGAGCTCGTCCAGCACCTTTGGTGGGGTATCGCCATTATTGCGAACATGATGCTGGCATACAAGTTACCACGAATTCCGGTTTATATTTCGTACTCAGACTGTGTACATTTATTTTAGAGAGCTTTATCTTATTCCAAGATTTGAAATGCGACAAATTTTTAATTACTGAGAGAGAAATACAAAACAACAGAGCGATCCTCTTTGTGGGAGAGGGCCATTCTATAACTTTCTTAAATAACAAAACATATTTGTTATTATATTGCATATTTTTATGGTCTGTAGATATGACAATATACAATCTTATTGCTTGCAACTCGTATTTAGATAATTTGAATATAAATATTCGGGTCTAATTCAATTTTTCTAAAAAAGGTAAACAAAATCTCTAGGACTTTAGGGAGGCCAGGGCCCCCATGCCCCCCCCTCCCGTATCCGACAGTGCATCGGAGGAGCGTCGGGGACTCACCTGCAGGGCGGTGGCGTGGTCGGTGGCGGGCACGCCTGTCAGCTCCTCGCACCGAGACATGTCCACCATATCGGCAGGGAAAAATTGCTGAAACAACAGGGCGAAGATTAAGTGTCAGTCACAGTAGTCTTAATGACTTCGGAACAAAGAAAAATACCTATCAAGTCACACAACTTAAGGCAGTGAACTTACAACGAAAATGCCATTTTTTAAATAAAATATAATTAAAAATATTGTTGTACAGTGTTCTTGATATGTGTTATTTTCGCAAAACAAGTAAATATCGGTGTCTGGTATGACTGGGTATAAATAACACGAATTTGTTTCTTACGCTCTCAAAGAGTCATTCGAGGGAAACAGACTAACGGGCCTTGGAAGCTCACTAAGTGGAAAACACGACTTCCTAGAGAAAATTTGAAAGATATGGATGTACTAGCTAATATATTGGCTTACTGGATCGTCCTTTCTCGTAAAAAATGAAGCACAATGAGAGAATATATTATACAAGTATACACCCGTAATGTGATGCGAAAAATATTTACAGTAATAAGAAACCCTCCCAGGATCCTGAGGCCCACTAAGTGCACTGAAGAGTTAAGTACCTTACTTTCAGCAATACAAACATTTCTGATCTGTTTTATTACAAGAAATCATGAAGTATTGTTCTCCGACTAATATAAAATTATAAAATATGTCTAATAAAATATATTCACTGGCTACTACAAAATATTTGGCCATTCTGTTGATGTCATTTAAACGAAAATTATTTTTTTCTAATATTTTTATTCAATATTGGTTCGTATTTTTAAAATTTTCAGTCTATATGAATATGTGTTTTTAGATAAATGTTACTTCGAATAAACCTTAGTTTATTTCATATTGTAAGAGAATTCTTCCTCAATTAACAAAAGTTAATTAAATGTTGATATATAATAAACATTTAAACTTGGAATGTTTACAGAAACGAAAATGGAAAATTGTTGGACTAACGTTCAATGAGAATGACTTCTACCATTGTTTACAGAATAATTTCAATACTGTATCATAACACTTGAAAATTAGATTACAGGATAAGTCCCTTCAGGAAAGTCTGTGGGTGATGCTTTGATAATTCAGTGAATGTTTCATTGATGGATCGTTAGTCTTCCAATTCATATTAACTTAATATCATATATACGCACTTTTCAAACTGTGATTTTAGTGCTCATAAGTATGTGTAGTGATTGTTAAATTATTGAACTTCGTTAAAAAATTGTATTCTTCGTGTAAGTATACATTCTACTATGTGAGTTTTAAATATTTTATTGAGTTGTTTATGTAATTGCGTGATTGACAATCTGTTACGTTTTTCAATCTTTAATTTATTGAAATAAAAATATCAAAACAAGTAAATTTGAGTAAAGTAAGTTATATATTTTTAATTTATTAGTAATTAATTTGCAATGTTCTACAATACTGTCCATTTACGAATCCAAGTTGTACTTTTATTATTATTCTTTTAAAGTACTGTGTATTTTCGTCTTTTAAATTGAAATAACTAAATAAGGGGGCGGCGGAATTTTCCTCCACCCCGGGCAGCTGACAACCACGCTACGCCACTAGTTCTACGTAATCTGGCATTGAGTCCTGACGCAGAAGGACATTGAATGAACAGTAACGTCCGCTAGTCTTTCGATTTTTAAAACGTTGCAGATAAGAATCTCAAGGAAGTTGTGATTCAGATTCTAAGATTCTTCTAATTCTGATTCCAAAACGAGACGTGACTGGCGGCTGATCTAGAAGACAAGAGACCGACTAAGAGAGGGAATGTTCGCACTATCTTATGGGAAAATTAATCAGTTCCACGAAAAATGGCAGGTAATAAAAGAGCCCGCTTAATCGAGGTGGTTTCATTATGTTTCATTGTGTGTAGATAGAATCAACAGAATGACTACGTTGACATAATCAAATATACAGTATCGACACTTTCAAGGACGAAGGGTATATGCTCAATTTAAAATAAAATGATATGCACATTTTTGTTTCATATCCGAACGTTTAAGTTGCATGTAAGAATTACGTTTTATCGCATTTTCCATAAACATATTTGATTCATACACATAAAGGGGACGCTGTGTTTTACTTCCCAACAGCAATACTGCAGATTAATCATTTAAAGAGCCAGATTTAAAACAAAGAACGTGCTTAAAATGCTAACACAATTGGAATACTTGATGAAGTAGAAAGCCAATTATCTAGTTTCTTCAATAATGATACCGGAGTGTTGGTATTTAAACCCAAATAGTAAAAGACCAACTTCCAACAAAAGATTCAATGTAGTAGGTCTTGTTTCTTTTCAACTGGATATACACTGAAAACATCGAAAAATATTCCGCACATGCAGATCTGGAGAGATCGACCGTCCGTAGGCGTTTGGGCGCGCAGTACCATCGCCGTCTCCTCCCGTCCTGCCCCCCCCCCAGCCACCTCTACTCGCTCACCTCGACCTCCCCAAGCGAGCCAAGGCCCCCTACGACCGCTGCCCCCCCCCTTCACTCCCCTGCGCGAGGCGCCGCTTTTCACGTGTTGCGAAACGGAGGCGCAGGCGAGCGCTGGACGGGCCCCGCCGAAAAGTCCCCGCTCCGTCTCAGGCTGTCTCCGAAGCCACCAAGCGCGACGTGTTACGGCATTCCGACGACAGTGACTGAAAGAGTACCATTTCATGTTTCCGGGCACATTAACTACCACAGCCAGTAGTCCCGTAAGTGTAATAACGTGGACGACCGCGTCCACCCCCCCCCCCCATGGGACGTGAGAACCGACGCCGACTTCCACCTCGGCTTGTGGTATTTTAGCCCTGCAGGGGCCACCCCCCAGCGGGTTCAAGCGATATACTCCAGACTTGTCTCCCGACAAGGGTAACAGTGTAGTGCAATGGTGTCAAGGTCTTCTACTGGTGGCAGTGGCTCGTCCTAAGGCACCGTAGCATGCCACGAGCTTCTCTGCGCAACTAGCGGCAGGAAAGGAAACTATTAGTAACCCCGCCGTTTAACAATAGGGATGGCGTTGTCTCTGATGGCGGGGTAATGAACTGCGTGGAGGGGCGATTTCATCGTGGTACTCGTGCCGCGGACTCCTAATCGTGGCATCGACCTTGACAAGACTGGTGTAGTGCATGTTATAGGAGAGGAGAGAACAAGAATGAGAAAAGAAAGGCTGGACGTGGCCCATGGCCCGATATTTTAGGGTACTGCTATTTTCGCCTGCTACTGATAGAAGAAACCACGAGAAGACGACCGATTAGAGCAGTCGGCCACTTTCTCTTCCAGCGTCTGAATTCAACCTAAGCTACACATCCATGGTCGAAAACAATCACTTCGGATCCCAAGGGACTGCCGGTCAGTCGCCACAGTGGCAACAGACGTCGCCTTGAGGCATGGCGGTGGAGAAATGTTCCGAATGCAGTCTGTGAGGGCTTGCGCTGTCGAGAGATGCTCACTGATGATATGGGCTGACCGGGTGACGTCGCGTCGAAGGTGAGGTGCCGACGTTTCGACCAATATATCGTGGTCTTATTCAGGGCTGTAGTGCCCTAGAAGAAGACCACGGCAGGTTGGTCGAAACGTCGGCACCTCGCCTTCGACGGGGCGTGACTCGGACTGTCCAGATCATGACTGTGAGCGCGGAAGCCTTCTACATCGATGCTCATTGATACGGAGAGGAAGTTTATGCTTTAAAAAAATCTTGAAATATGGTTTTAAAAATATGCTATTATGACCTAAACATTTTCAAATTGCACTTTAACATGCAATATTTCATTTCCTGCATAAACTTTTCCTGATAAAATTTAGGAGAAACATGCCAGGAATGAAATGATATTTTTGTGCAAACGAAATATAATCTTCGCGGAGGAAATAATTCATGAGCGCTCACAATAAATATGAATAACTATGAAAAGATGAATCGTTTTGGAAACATCTCTGTTTTAACGTAATATGCAAAACACACGCCTGCAATTACACGAAAATTCACCAACAGGAAAAATCGGCCAAATATGCACAAATATGTACTAACATATTAATCTACATAGCATCCAATTCTAACCTAATGTCAAGAAATTTCACTAAGCTATGTCCTGAAGGAACGGTCAAAATACGTAAAATCATAGAAATCCGCTCCCTACTCATCAGGGTCGGATCCAGCCTATCATTGCGGGGGGGGGATGCATTTTAGATTTTTGTTAAAGAATAAACGTTTGTTATTATATTGCATATTATTTATATACTGTGGATATGATACTATACAATATTATTGTTTAAATATTTACATTATTCGGATATAAATATTCAAACCAATTCTGCGAAATAAAGGAAAGTAAATGAAAGCTCTAGGCCTTTTTGTTGCCCCCCCCCCTTGGATCCGCCAGTGCTATACTTCGGTTTTTCTATCTTGGCGCGTGGGGGGTGTCATGAAAATGGAACATATCACGCTATTTCGCGTCGTTCCCGGTTGTGCCGCTAGGAGTCGCATGATCGCGACTGTATCGAGCAGTGCAGGCGAACATGCGACTCGTAGCTGCACAACCGAGAACGACGCGAAATACAGTGAGATATTCCATTTTGATGACACCCCCCCCCACGCGCCAAGAAAGAAAAACCGAAGTATATTCATGGATGTGCCGTCCTCCTCGGCAGTCGCCTCCAGGCCGCCTGGTAGCCGCGCTTCGCCGCGCGCCGCCGCCGCCGCCGCCGCCGCCGAAACAATGGCAGCGCAGCCTTGCAGGCAACGGCCGGCTTCCTTTACGACGCCGGCAATTTATGGGGGCCGCCTATTGATTGATAGGGCGGCGCGCACACGGCGAGCCACCGCCGCGCCAGGGCGGAAGCGGCTTCGATAATGCAACGCAACAAAGGCTCCCCGCACACGCCGCGGCGGCGCCGCCGGGGGACGTTTCGCTCTCCGCGCTTTCCAGAGCTGTTGCAAACAAATTCCTCGGCCCGCTCTGTCTGCCGTGAGCAGTGCTGGACGTTGAGAACCAGGAGACTACAACTGTTGTCAAGTTTAATGCCATGAGCTGGAGTCCGTGGCACGAGTGCCACGACGAAATCGCCTCTCCACGCAGTTCATTACCCCGCCGCAAGAGACAACGACATCACTATTGTAAAACGGCGGGGGTTACTAATAGTTTCCTCTCCCAACGCTAGTGGCGCAGAGAAGCTCGTGGCATGGCACGGTGCCACGGGGCGTGCCACTGCCACCAGTAGCAGAACTTGACACCACTGCTCTACATCTTCGATTCCCAAATTGGGGAGCGTGTCCCCCAAGGGAGGTGTAGAGACGAGACAAGTCAAGGGGGCGCAGGACCCATCAAGCCATGGTATAACCGAATGTTCCCGAGGACTTTGCGCGCCAGGAAGATATAAATGTTAGAGTTGCCTTGTGTGATTTGTGGCATCAGATATCGTTCAAGATAAGCTCAGCAAAAAATCGCAATGAGTACAACAATGATTATATTAAATATGGGGGGATTTGTATGCTTAAGGATGGCGTCCAACATCCTCAATGTGTTATTCAGCAATTGTTGCAAGGAAAATAAAGTAGTGGGACAAACTTGACATTGCTAATGATTCACGTTGTTCACTTTCTGATACTCAACCAAGTATAGAGAATCGGGTAAAAAAGGCAAGCTTCTCCTTGTCCCATGTTTAATACAAATTTCAGCTCATAAAATTAATTAGGCATAAATCGTATTGTATTTTCTTGACCTGGCCTAAAAAAAGCGAACATTTCAACAAGAGATCATAGAAAACATTATTATATTGCAAAATTGTAAAGATTAAAAAATAAATGTGTTGTTACTCTATGTAAACCTTTTTTTTATTCATTACCAAATGAAAATGGGCGAGGGGTGTGGGAAGTTTTGCTTTTGACAGATGGCGACATGCTAAAAAAAGTTTAAGAACCCCTGCTCTACAGAATAATATCAACGAAGAGTGGACCCCGAATGCCTGCGCTAACTTCTCTGAATTTAATACACCAAGGATAGAATACTATTTATGACAAATAAGGGAAAACCGACTCAAAACCCTTTAGGTAAGCTGCTGATGGGCAGGGAATTACTCCCCAGTTGTGCATCCAACAGACTGAAGACGAAAAATAGTTCGCTGATTACGACTTCCAAAAGAAAACAAATTACAATCGCGCACAACCCGAATCCAAGGCTCTGTGAACCAGGCATTTGTGTCCCATGACGGATCCGAAACGAGTTTTGTAGGGACAGGTGCCAAAATGGCGAGTAAAGGACGAAGACAGAGACATATATCGAGGGAATGAAGGGGAACAGCTGTGGCCCAAATTGTTTCTAAAGCAGTATTCTATAAAAAGAGACCTTTTTGAACTTTCTATTACATTTTCGAAGATTTAGTTCTCGTGCGAGATACAGTACCTCAATAGGACGAATCGGTGGACAGAAAATTGCACACAATTGAAGAAAAATTAATCGAAATATACGTAAAATTAAATTTAAGAAAAACAATGCACTAATAATCTTTACAATAAAATTAAAGAAACTGATTTTCTGTGCAATTTAATAGCTTTTATCAATATTAGAATGATTACTTTCGCACAGAACAGAACCCGTAATGCTGTTATGCACAGTTTAGACGCCGGCTCATCGAAATTTGGTTCTACTATGAATCAATTTTTATTTCCAAACAATTATTTAGAATTGGTTTTTTCGCACGGGTGCAGCTAGTGCGGTGGAATACGCTAAGACACGATGAATGTGTACTGTTTATAAGAAACAACGAACACGGCACTCCGTAAGTGCGCTCCCAGCAGCTGAGGGAGTTACCCCCACATCTGTTATCAAAAAAGATTTAAGACGAAACAAGAACTGCGCGGATTATTATATAAGGAGATCAGCAAGCGGACAAGCAACCGCAACATACCGTTACGATGCAACTTGCGTCACAATCGTTATCACTGGGAGACGAAGCATTTTTGGCCATTTACACCACAATTTCGGAGGCGTACTTAAGGGGAAAACGATTGTGTTTCTTATAACGTACTAAAATATAGCATGAGCCTTTTTAACCTATTATGTCTTTTAATGTTTAAGTCGTCTGTAAATCCAATTCCGTGTTATGAGTGGCCAGAAATATCGAATATAACAACAAATTAATGTGTCCCTTTGACAGACTGCGCAATTTTAAAGCATTGTAACAGTTAGCAATACATTAATTCATCTAGTCTACCATATTCTAAAACGTCATGTAAGCGAACTTTCTTCAATACAGGACCGTGACATTTCGGAAAATGCTCTAAAATGTCTATCTTAACTATTTATTTGCAGACTTCATTTTACATTTAATGGGAATTGACGGCAAACAATTACGCGTAAAAACCACTAGAACAGGAGACAATTTTTGGGTCTACGTATCTGAAGGTAAAAAATCCACGCCAGCAATCCCAAATTACTTGTGACGACGTCCACTCGTTTCTTGTTACAGCTCTTATTTATGAATTAAGCGGTGACGTGCAAGACATGATATGAAAGACACGTGCTCGTGCTTTCCTTCTTGAGTAACGACACAGAGTAAAGATGTATACATACTTAGTCTATGGTAACGACAAGACAAAGATGTGCGAAAGAGAAGGGTAGCAAGGGCAACAAGAAAACGACATCGGAGATTTCGACAAGGGGCATGCGAGCTGAGAAATCATCAACCAAATCCGAAAAACAAACGTGGCTACGTCATAATCCGTATAAACTGTTGTTTCCTAAATGTACTCGTTTCAAATACTTGTACGCCGTAGAACAGTATTACTGTAATCAATACTCAATGTTCAAATGTGATCACATTTCTTGAATCTCTAAGTACTACAATTGTGTAAAAACAAAGGAAATATACCCCTTCGAAATTCATCAATACGGAAAGCAGGGGTGATTTGCTCCGACCTCATAAAAATGTGTGGCTTAAGAGTGAACATTAAAGGACCTCCACATAACACACTCGAAAAGAGGTTAGTAATCTCTACAATCCATCGTTTATTATCTCATATTTTTGTTCAGCCGTAACTATCAAATGAACCCTTTTATAAAATATTTTTGGTTTACCGTAAAAGGCATTAATCTCCTGGTGTTACCATGGTAATTTAATGATATGCCGATAATACATTATAAAGATATAAATAATAGAGTGGTACAACAATTTAACACCTAAAAATGCCAACACCGTGCCAACATTAGCATCTAAATCGTTCTCAGGATTTATTACAAAAGTCCGGTTTTCATTTAAAATTTGGAATTTTTGAAATTTGCGAAATATATTTTTAACCTGCAGAATGCACAGTAATAAAGTACTCTTCACGTTTTCCAGCGAAACATTTACTAATTCCCAGCAGCGTATTGTCTAGCTAGCCCGAAAACGGGTAAAACCGGACTAGACACACTTCCGGTGAAGTGGTTAAGGGCCCTCACAAAATTTTTAAAAAATTTGCTTATGGGCATGATTATGTTTTTGAGCTCTGTTAACTTAGTCAATTTATTTTACAGTTCGATAAAAAAACGTTACTAAAAGATTTCATATCTTTAACCTTTCCTTTACATGCTGCAAAATCTCCCAACTGTTTTGGGAAATGTTATGTAAAAAGCTCTTCGTAAGTGTCGCCTTTCTCTGTCATATGAGCGATTGTCGAGGTTTCCCTAAAAAAATCTACTAGTTTTACAATACACGGAGCTAACTGTTTCGTAATTAGTTCAGTAACTGATTGAACAAAATCTAATTTCAGCCTCTTCGGAGTTCTCATACAGCGTCTCCTACCCGCTGCAGGCGTAGCTCTACACCGAAAACGGGCAGCAGCGGTGGCGCGGCGCGGCGGCGGAGAGGCGGACGCCGGCCGGCCGGCCGGCCGGCCGGCACGGGGCGACGAACTCCATTGGGGCCAGTGTGTCGCTGACCTGTGTGCAATTTCACTTTTGTTGCAGCCCCCTCCCCCTCCGCTCGCCACCCACCCGCGATGCCCTCCAGATGAGACGGCAAAGCCTCGGGCGTCCTGCTTCGCTCAACGGCCGCTACGCTGCGCGCCAGTACGCTGGCGCGGCGCGCGCGCCCTATCTGCGGGAGGCAAAACTACAAGAATCTCATGCTTGAAGCAGAGAAGGTTCGCAAGAAGCGCGGTAGGCAGCAGCACCACACAACGCTTGGAGCGCAGAATGAAGTTTTGAATCGTGGCACTGGAATAATTTCGAGCTGAATATTAAATTTCAACAAATTATTAGGCACGCGAACAATAAAATAGTGAGAGAATTATGTTGTTAAAATTTTTTCTTCTGAAATTTCCTACAAGATCATTTTTGACATGGCCAGCAAGATAATTTTTCACAATACTCAATTTTAAAAAATTATTAGCATTACATAATTCATTATGAACATAAAACGCCTGATTTAAATATGAAGAAGAGTAAAATATATTGTTAATGACCGCGAAGGTAATAATGTACAGTATTCCACTGTAATGATCATGTATTTTTCAAGCAATAAAAATTGATTTAAAAAAATTAAACTAATACAGTACTTTTAGCTTGATTGCAGAAGATTGAAACAAAACCATGCACTTCGCCACTTTGCATTAATTACCGTTTAATTCAAATATCAGGGATTGATTTCGGACTTTTTTTTACTCTGGATATGGACATATAATTTTAGTATCGAAAGTTACATTCGATACGTTCTTTCTATTCGGGAAGGGGGTTGCCCCTTCTACTTGGCAGCTTGTGAATAACACACCGTTAAATATGCTTATCGCCTCCCAGTCCTCCTCCTCACAATCTTAGTCTTCATGTCACATGAGCGACCTAACCCATATAGACATTCAGTTTAAGCCTGGCTTCGTGCAACTAGTTTCAAAAATTAGATGTCCTATTTCTCCCGGCATTCATGATAAACTCTGATCATCCCCTCCCACTATTAATCAACAAATCCTATACGTCATCCTTCCACAAATTACACTAATAATCATTACGACTCTGAATTTCATTTATGGAAACTATGGATTCCTTCATGCACAGTACTTCTCTTAATTAAGGGAGGAGCTTTACAACAACTTCCGTATATATTTTTAGTCAACTATAACCGTAATAATCGACAGTTTCAAAATGCGAAATGAATTTAAAAGAGATGTTCAGCAGAAGGATTTACTCCATTTTCCGAATTTGTTATCCGATGCATATTGGAAATGATGCGTACTTGAAAGTTGTTTTTTTTCTTCAAAACTTTACATTTTCAATTGCTGAAGTAGCTTCAGTGATTGGAGTCGCAAGCAGCGGTATTAAACTTCCTAGGTTTAGGAATTTTCATGTAAATTTCTGAAGATTACTAATGCTTGAAGAAAAGCTTCTAAGATTTTTTTGGAATGAATTTACTCTGCCTTAGAGTTCTATTTTTTTCAGTCGTTGTAGTTATTCGTTGCTGCTTTGAAACACGAACTTTCAGCTAATAACATCCGATTGATCCTTGGATTTTGATAATTGCTAATATGTCAAGAGGAAGGGATAATTTTTCTTTGGTAAAATCGAACAGGAAATAAAGTGTTTAGAAGTGAGAGTCTGAGATCTGTTTACTTACTTCCCGCAGTACCAATTACATCTTGAGAATTTAGATTACCAGCTTGAGGCAAAAATAATACTATTTTGGTAACTTTTTTAACGCTTGAGAGCAGGGGTGAGGCTTGGGGGAAGAATTATTAAAATACAAGGGAAGAAATATTAATATTTTCTGTGAAACGAATATTGTGACACTCACGGGAAGAAATAATATTTTTCCGGGAAACAAATATTGAGACATTAAGGAAAAAAATAATTTTCTGGGAAGCCAATATAAATGGATTGTGATCAATATTAAGTGCACAAACAGTGTAGGAAAACTGGGAAATGTCTTGCTTTCGTGAGATACATAAGCCGAATATCAGTTCGTGGTTTGTCATGCGTAGGAAAGTAAGTGAAGTAAATGCGCTCATTCGCTGAAACAATTTCATATGAGGTAAGCTTATATTATGTGGTAAAGTGCATTTTTACTTATATTGTTGATGCAAAATTCATCGCTGTGTTTACTTTTTATATCGCCAAGAAGAACGTAAGCAGTGAACTACAGAAGAACTATATATTTGCGATATTGCGTAGGCAATGGTTTTTTATGAGATCTATAAATAGCAATAACCTTTTTCTCGGAGTTAAGATAGAGAAAAGTATTTTACATCTTTGGTTTCTAAGTGAGGGTGAAAAGGTAAGGATAACAACTGTTGGAATTTTTTCTATATTTTTTCTACAGAAAGAGCCACATTTCCTATTTCAAATCGTATTATTCGATCACATATACCCAGATATTTACAAACTATTAAAGTGGATGAACAGGAGATGAAAGAAAATAAAGTGAACAACTCAAGCAATGTCTATGCGAGTGATAACAAATGTTTAGTTCATTTCCTTCATGGATAAACCATTAGCGTTGCCAATGAACATCAATGTATAACTCATTTATTCGGATTGATTATTTTCCAAACGCTTAGAAAAGCGTCATGATAATACCAACCAAACACGATCTTTGGAAAACCTTGTACAGAGCTTAAGCTCTATACTTTTGTGGCTTCTTCTAGTGAGTATGAAATTTTGTGAGAAACTAATCCCCAAGATACCTCTATCGGTTCATAACAAAGATCAATGAGTACGTATCTATGGGGTGGTGTGGCGAACGCATTACGCGAAACGCTCTCAAATTTTCCAAAAATTGTACATGACCTTATTTCAAAATCTATCTTAAAGGAACTGATTTCATTAAAGGAAAAATTCCTCTTTATTAATAAAGGGAAAACTATTTTAGTTTTAGGAAGACTAAAAAAATTAGAACTTTTGCAATTTTTGAAAAATCAGAGATTTTAAAGAATACGCGACCTGCACCATTCTCTTAAACGTCCTTCACACTATCCAACACCAAAATTTAATCAAAAACAATGGAGGCATTTGTTTGAAAATTTGGAAAATGCCCCAGGGGTTTCATATAAACTACCCACAAAATTAAAATATCGATTTCCAATTCAAGGGGCCGTGACATCAGCTAAATCGATAGAGGAATATCAATTTTGGAGAAAATCGACTGAACTCTTTAGTCGCTAGCGTTGTTCATAAACGGTCAGACATTTTGCGGTCAATAGATTTTTCGGTATCAAGGGCCTACTAAACATAGAAACTGGCTATACAATGTGTTAGAGGATTTTTTCCTAAATTTAATAACTGGTTTTATCCACCATTTTCGTTACCAGTGTCCTGAAATAAAGATTTTTCTGACAAAAATTCGCCATTTTTTCGGGCAGCATTACATAACTTTCTCTCTTCTCTGTAGCAAGAAATTAAAAATATAAAAACATTCGAAATCGCCGTTCTTTGATATTACCTATCAAAAATATTGGGATCATGTCGATACTACATCGAAGTGAGGTAAAAAACTTGATTGCGCTATCTCAAATTACCCTTATTCTTCTATCACGGGCGTATGCACGCTTCTTCTTTACCCCTAAATAATTCTTTACACTCGGCAAGTTTGGGAAAGTACTGCAACTTTCATTGCCTGACGGCTGCAAATTGAATCCTATCTGTTGCCACCAAACGCTCCATGGTAGTTCCTGTGGTATATTTCTGATTAATTACAGGGATATTCAACAATCTGCATTTTCTCGCGAGTTTCCACAGACGAAATTGCCTCTCACTTTTCCTTGCGAATAGAATAGTCCTTAGTGGTACGCAACCTGTCAACGTCGCTCCCTTCCATTCGCAACTGTCAATCACCAACTTCTTTTAATCGGACCATACTTCGCCAATCTTAACTTCTCTATATTTTGATTTACTTTTTCATCCTTCCCCATTTTAATTTCTAAGTCAATAAAATTCCCGTTTCTATCTACAGGATAAACTTTCTTGATTTTTTCAACAGGCTTCGTCTAATTTCTTCAACTAACCTGGAAAGGTTCTGCAGTGGCATGGTAAAACCAACAAAAAATAATCATTTCTGAAATTCGTTTGTTTGTACAGAACAATAAGCATCCTTTAAAAGCACTTATTCAGTATTTGATTATGAAGCACCAATAGTGCCCACACTTAAGAAATTTTCGTAGTTTTGTCAAGTTTTCCTTTCTGAAATTGCAAAATAACTGATAGAAATGGAGTTTACGTATTAAAGGCTGCTGCAGAAGCTCTTGGGCATGAACTTGAAAACCCGGTAGTAAATCGCACTTCTATTAAACGCCACAGCAAAAAATTACAAAAGGAAGAGGGACACGGAAATTCATTCCTTTAATCTACAAGACAACCAGAAATTAGTATTACAATGGGATGGAAAGTTTGTATCGACACTCGAATGTCTTGATAAGGTTGATGGGCGTACTGAATCCTCCTTTTCAAGGAAATGAGAAACGGCTGAAATCCTAACATCTTCAGGAAAAGAACAAGTGATGCCTGTTTACCAAGCAGCAGAAAAGTGGGATATAACCGAAAAAGAAATCGGGCACTTTACTCTACCCGAAAGGATGCCACACAAGTCGATCTTAATAGTGCCTGCACGAATCTAGAAAAGTTGTTTAATCGTAACCTGTTGAACCCCCCTTGTAGACATATTGTTGAGTTAATTTTGCGGAGGTGTTTAAACGCCCTGATTGGTGCATCTTCTGGTCAAGATGTGGAGCTTTTGAAAAATTTTAATCACACCTGGTCAAAAATCGGCAAGAAATGTTACGTAACTGGAAGAAATGAAGTTTCTGATAATGTTTGTTTTCAGATTATTGGAATTCTTGAACACCAAATTTGGGCACAAAACCAACCACGCAATGATAACCGAGAATTATTGGAGTTAACTATAACATTTCTTAGTGGCATTCCAGTTGTACGTCATGCTAGATCAGAATTGCCCAGCTGGCGACCCGCGCTGTCTTTTACTGTGGCCCGCAAAATGTTTCATTCGAAAGTGAAATTCATCTTTCGTCCCTATCGGGCGAGAACGTAGTGCTCCCAGAGTACGACACGCTCCCTGCCGGAACGCTTAAACCCTCCGGCGGGCGCGTCCCATCATTTCCTGCCGCCAGGCGAGTGCGGCACTCCGTACCGCATTTATCTTCGATTTTCGCGTCAATAGTTCTTACTTTTGTGGTTGAATGTGAAGGAAATATTCATTATTTATGTTTTATACATTTTATTTCATAATAACCAACTAAATACCAAACGAAATAACAATATTAATAAGAGTCCGGTGAGAGGCGTATTTAGGTATTCTGGCGCCCATGGCAAGCATTAAATTTGCGCCCCTGTCAGGATTCTTCAAATGAGAGGTGTTGTTATGTGTTAAGGCGGGTATTCTCTAATTAGCGCCCCTTGTGAGTGGCGTCCATGGCACGTGCCATGTCTGCCATACCGTAGATACGCATCTGAGTCCGGTCCATCATTTCGCTCCCTCCGTGTCTTGGCATGTGTTACATGTCGGGGAAAGAATACGGTGCAAACGTGCCTTCTAACGTTTCTTCGGTAACAACGCAACACTCCAAAATCTGTGTCATAAAGCTCAATAACAAAACAGCAGTAAGAATTCCAATGGATAAAATACGCAAATATTACACTTACATGACAAGGCGCGTGCGGTACGGACTGCCTCAACCGTTGCAGAGTTCGGATTAGTAATGAATAACGGTCGATTGGCACTGTCTAAAATTGTGATTTGAATAGCATTAAGTTGAAAATATAATCAACGAAAAATAACTATGAGCTCATTAGTGCGACACCAATTATTTACTCGAAATTAACAAAAATGTAAGAATGCGGCACTGAGTGCGCCTACTCACTGACAGATTATAAGAATATTCATCCAGAAAGCTTAAAGTTCTACAAATTTGAAGTGGCAGTGTCCAACTCTTACTTTTCAAATTTTCCGCGTGAAGACACCCCTGAGGCAGTAGCCACTATTGGTATTGCTACAATTGAAACAAGGAGCTATAAAATAGCAGTTTGTGCAAAGTTTAACTTGCCGCCCTAAGAAATCAATTCTTTGAAAGTTTCATCGCACGCCACCAGAGTGCGTACAGTTCTTCATCTCTCCACTAGATCGCAGCACAGCACAGTGGCGCTCTCACCCGCGCGCGACAGAACTGTGAGGTTTGCAGTCTCTCCGTTAGAGTGTGCTACATGCTCAATCCGCGGGAACCACGTGTTCGCAACGCGAGTTTTCTGAACCAAGTCTTTGCAACGCAATTTAAACGCCATAATTGACCGTGATCGAAATTTACAAACTACTTCAACACGTCAATTTTTTTTATAGAACTATTAAACGAATTGATTAGAGAGGAGAATGTTGCCATCAAAGAACTTGTTAAGATCCGAATAAAACAAGAAGGTGGCTGAGAGTTGGGTGTGGAGGATGGCGTTGCAGGGTACTATGCGCTCTATCTCCTCACGATTTATCTACCTCGACACAATAAGCGATAAGCATCAACCACAAAATAGTACACGCAACTCACAATTCCTGGTCATGCATTGCATTTCATCATAATTAACATCACTCTCTACAGTTTGTAATGTCTCTCTGCTAATTAACTGTGATATTCGAGTCTCGCAAATCTTTGCTTCTATAATTTGAAATGAGAATGTGCAAGTACTGTGCAAGTACTGAAGCTTCTCATTCGCTGAGGTGTAAGTTGGTATTACCACATGACGAACCTTCAGCAATCTCATTTTTGTCGTTGTTTACACCTATTTTTATTTTTAAGTAAACATTCCGTGATTTTTTCACAGAAATAAATTTCAATTGCTCATATTTACATTTTATTTCAAGATACCTTTCAGAGAAATGCTTTTCTCCGTGGGATGAAGGAAAAGAGTCAAAAACGTAGGCTACAAAAATGTATTGCCGGCCCGGTGACCGAGGCAGTAGTGCCGTAGCGATCTCGGACCGAAGGGTCGCGGGTTCGAGTCCCGCCGCGGGCATGGTTGTATGTGTTCGTCCTTTCACCCTCGCTATCATAATCACATCGTTTCATCCTCATACCATAACGTTAAATCCAGTAGAGGCCGCTAATGACCTAGTAGTTGATGGGACTTTAAATAACCAAAAAAAAGGAAAAAAAAAGATTTTCTTTCGTATTTCGAGATGTGTCCCCGACGTGCTTAAGGAAACAAGTGACTGGCGCTTCTCTTCTGGAAACATATCTCGTGTGCGCCAGGTTCTCCCGTGGTCTCTGAGTACGTAGAATGAGTAAGGTCAATGCACTTGATTCGATCGTTCTCTCCGTCGCGAAGTAACTCCCTAATGTGGTTTTCACATCCCCCACCCACGACTGCTGCGTAAAATCCCATGACGTCACTTCAACAGAAACCTCTGTACTAAAGACCGTTCATCTTCTATTGTCCGAATAAAATCTGGTTGTTTAGTGTTGGATGCAAAGGGATACGGCGATATACGGCGATACTCCGTGCTCTCCCACATTACGATGTAGCTACCACGCTACAGTATCCTATTAATAGCAAAGAAACCACCATCCACGTCCCTTCCAATCCGGCTCAGCAATGCATTTTATCACAACTTACATCACATATATATATATATATATATATATATATATATATATATATATATATATTTAAACAACAAAGAAATCCTCAAATAGTTACCACAATCAATCCCTAAGTATTTTTTTAACATTATTATTTTAATTTAACTACATTTCCTAAACCCAACAAGCTTCGCAATACAATATAATTGCATCATCACGTAGGCTGAAACTTTGGATTTGCGACAACCTGATAATGCAACCCCATTGTATGGCGAAACTTGTTTTTTTTTGGCAAATTTAGGCCGAGAAAAATAATTATGTTCCACAAAATACATCAGGTTTGATTGCATTTAATATTTGAGGACACCACAGTCATATAAAAATATACTATTATATTGTCAATACTCGTTTGGCTTTCAAGAAAAAGAAGAAAAAGGGGAAATAAAAGAAGAAAAAGGGGAAATAAAAGAAGAAAAAGGGGAAATAAAAGAAGAAAAAGGGGAAATAAAAGAAGAAAAAGGGGAAATAAAAGAAGAAAAAGGGGAAATAAAAGAAGAAAAAGGGGAAATAAAAGAAGAAAAAGGGGAAATAAAAGAAGAAAAAGGGGAAATAAAAGAAGAAAAAGGGGAAATAAAAGAAGAAAAAGGGGAAATAAAAGAAGAAAAAGGGGAAATAGAAGAAAAAGGGGAAATAAAAGAAGAAGGGGAAATAAAAGAAGAAGAAGGAGAAGAAAAAGAAGAAGGAGAAGAAATAAAAGAAGAAGGAGAAGAAATAAAAGAAGAAGGAGGAGAAATAAAAGAAGAAGGAGAAGAAATAAAAGAAGAAGGAGAAGAAATAAAAGAAGAAGGAGAAGAAATAAAAGAAGAAGGAGAAGAAATAAAAGAAGAAGGAGAAGAAATAAAAGAAGAAGGAGAAGAAATAAAAGAAGAAGGAGAAGAAAAAGAAGAAGGAGAAGAAACAGAAGAAGGAGAAGAAACAGAAGAAGGAGAAGAAACAGAAGAAGGAGAAGAAACAGAAGAAGGAGAAGAAACAAGAAGAAGGAGAAGAAACAAGAAGAAGGAGAAGAAACAGAAGAAAGAGAAGAAACAGAAGAAGGAGAAGAAACAGAAGAAGGAGAAGAAACAGAAGAAGAAACAGAAGAAGAAAAATAAGATGAGAAATAGGATGAAGAGGAGGAGGCGGCGGCGGCGGCGGCGAGTCTTACCTGCGGGTTGTGGAAGAACTCGTACTTGCGGAAGTCCTTGCGGAAGACGAAGCGCTTCTCGGCGCGCCGCCCGAACGAGCACTGCATGTCCCAGTGCGCCGCCAGCACCTCCTCGTGGTCCTCCAGGTTGCGCTCTGCAATTGACGGATATTGTTCAGTACACTTCGGTTTCTATCACGTGGCGCGTCAAGGCCCGTCTTAACGATGGAATACGTCCTGGCATTTCGCGTCTTTCTCGGTCGTGCCGCTAGAGGTGCAGCGCATGTCAAGCACAGCATGGTCGCGATCATGCGGCATCTAGCGGCTCCGCCGAGAAGGATGCGAAATGCTGTGACGCATTCCATCGTTAAGACGGGCCTTGACGCGCCACATTATAAAAACCGAAGTATAAAGAATGGATTGTATCCTAACGCCTTACGTTATGTCTTTCCGATTTACGTAATTGGTTGAATGGCGAATGAAGAATGATGAAAACATTACACAATTATATTACCATTAACTTAACTTATAGATGTTTTGTTTCATTTTACGTGACATAAAATTTTCTTTCCCTTTTTGTTATTTTTACTGTGTAGAATGTGTCTTTTTCTGATTTTTGTATTCAGTTGCTATGTACTTTCCTCATTCGGAAATTCAAACTGAAATACTTTCAACAAGTACATGTGTGGCACATCCAAAGATTAAATTTCCCGCCTCCCGTTTTGAGATTTGAAAGTCGTATAATCGTCATCAGTTACTTTTCGACAATATTATTACATTTGGGTAATATTGGGTGATATGAATAAAAATGAGCTATTACTTATTTCTCGAATTTTCAAAGCAATTGCTTCAAACAGTATGAATAAAAGACGCAAGTAATTACTCTTATTTTGAGCAATTTCTCCATTGATGAGTAACTACTCGGCCGAGGAGCAATTGCTTATTTTTCGTATGAATAAAATCGAGAATTTGCTTCTAGTATGAAGCAGTTACTTCGAATTTTCGGAGTAACCTCTGAAGGTGACTTAAATCGTATTGAATGGATACAAGAGAGGTTATACACGACTGTTATGAGCTGGTTGTAAGGTTTTAGGTAGTGAGTGACCGAATGATGGAAAATTTCGTAAGATTTCACCAACTATGCACGGCAATTGTACCACTTAACCTAACACGATCAACACATCAGGAACAAGCTCATGTCGCCATGATGGAAAGACCACGCGCGACGCGCGGTGAAGTAGACAAACAAAACAGACGAAAATCGACCAATCACAACAAATCAATTAGTGAGCTATTTCTTAGAGAGAGAAGCAAATGCCCCAAGTTTCGCAAAACTTTTTATTCATATGAAAAGAAGCAATCGCTTTTGAGAAGTAGTTGTTCCTACTTGTACTCGTGAGCAATTGCTTTCAAGTACTTACTCATTTTTATTCACATCACCCAATGTAAGCAACGCGGGAGATTTCTCCAGCTAATATCTTCCTCAGCGAAGTACCGCGCCCAAGAGGGAAAGACGTAGTAAACTTCCAACTTGTCTCCCGACAGGAGACAGAGTGGTACCTGTTAGTGAAAGCCTAAGTGTGTGTGTGTGTGTGTGTGTGTGTGTGTGTGTGTGTGTGTGTGTGTGTGTGTATGTGAGAAGACAAGAGGAAAAGAATGAGAAAGAAGATTGATCAAGGCGAAATACCTATGACATTTCGGCCTGATGATGGTCGCAAATGGTGGACGAAACGTTTGCACCTGTTCTTAAGACGTCTCCCGGACATCCTGAATACAAGGTCCGAGTGTTCTGTTATACTTCGATTTATAGAAGTGGTACTTCACGAACGCCAGCTGTTACGGTGTCATCCAATCGGTACCATGAACGTCACTACGGTGACATTCAACCACCTGATTCGATGACACAGTAACACCCGATTCAACGTCAAGTGCCATTATAAATAAATGGAGTATCCATCAAAGTAGTTTTAAAATGCGAATTTGATGCTCTTAAAAACATAGCCGGAAAGAAATCTTTATATGATTAAAAAAATCATATCACGACTACGGATGTCGTTTCCATTTCTTAATGCTATGGAAAGCGTAATTCAGAACCTCCTTTGTGCTAGTGATTACTGCTTGATTGAGGTCGAATGGTCTCCTCATTTCTATAACATTTAAAGGTTTTTTATATCACAAATGATTAAGGATTGAACTAAAATAGCGTGCTGGTAGTTAAATTTTGTAATTCAAAACATTTCACAGACTATAAACCCTGCCGCGATTGTATTAACAAATTGCAAACACGTGTCTTTGAACACTGAAAATTAATTACCTCCGAGTAACTAGAAACGGTAATCCAAGAACTATTTGGATTATCCAATACTTACTTGTAATAAATCGTTTCATGAAATCATTTCACGAAATGTTGGAATAGTGCGAAAATTACGAATACAGTTATTTTTGGTCTACAATATGTGTAGATAGCCGTTTCTTAATATCTTGAGGGGTGTACTATTTTTCCTGCACATAGGTAAAACAAATTAATTCGTTGCTAAGGAAGAATTTCTCTAATCAGCAAAGTAGATTCACAGCAGAATGGTAAACCAAATATCTGGAAGAATAGAACAACTCTGACGATCGATAGCTGAATCAACGTCATTTAAAGATTGTTGAAGAATCTATAAGTTTGATCTGTGTAGAGATAAAATAATGGTAGAGGAAAAAAATAGCATCTATATACGCACGCATGTATGTCATCTACGCACATGTGAAAGTGTTTGTATTCACGTAGAAGTGGACATGCACGCGTGTAATGCACGCAAGCATGTACGCGTGCAAGTGTATCCTCATCCTACTTGCAACCTTTGCTCTTATCGTCGCAATTCATCACACCTCGATGGCAATGAACAGCTTTGTGTAGTACAGCTAGCACCTCCCCTTGATAAAGGCCAATAATAAACAGTTGACTCCGGTTATAGTGAACTTCTGGGGACTAACAATTTTGGTTCCTTATATCAGAACTTATAACTTAACACTATACACTATATTCGAAGACGAAATTAAATATAATTTTTCCGCAATGACTTACTTTGTTAATTAATATAGAGATACAGCAAAATGCATCAACAACGTGAATGGAAAATTTCAATATCTTTATTTGTTCTTAAAAAATCAATTATTTTCAATTGTTTGCTTCGTACATTTACATGAGTAAATTCTCTAGATCCTCCAGAATTTGTGCTCTCTCCTTACTTGACGCAGGATACGGTCTTCTTTCCGCAGTGAAACTGAGTGATATGAGGTCATTAGTAAGATCCAGATTATGGGTTACCGTCCCCTCAGGAACGAGTTTTTCGATTATAACCTTTAACGGATTTTTTTTCAAGCTACCTGTTGGAATTTGTGGTACTGAAGTGTTTTATTATTTTCCACGAGGAAATTAATTTCCATTAATTAACAATTTTCCATTGTTGCATTTCCTAAAATCGAGGTTCACTGTCTCCGAGGTTCACTATAACCCAATGTTCTTATACTTACTTGTAATGTAAATGAAACGCGACCAGTGACTTACCCTCCGGTGGGCGCGTAGCGCCCACGATTTTAGTTACACTGTCGATTGACCGTTATTCATTAGTAATCAGAACTTTGCAACGGTTGCGGCACTCCGAACAGCACGCGCTTTGTCATGTAACTATAATATTTATGTACTTTATGTATTAGAATTCTTACCGCAGTTTTGCTATTGAGCTTTAGGACACAGATTTTGGATTACGAACAACTAATTCAAATTTAGAAGCGTTGTTTCCGAAGACACGTTAGAAGGCATGTTTACACCGTATTCATTACCCGACATGTAACACGTGCCAAGACACGGAGGGAGCGAGTAATGGATCCGATTCTTATTAATATTGTTACTTCGTTTGGTATTTAGTTATGTATTATGAAATCAAATAAATAAAAACTTAAATAAAGAATATTTCCTTCACATTCGCTAGCAAAAGTAATAACAACTATCGTCGGGAAAAACGAAGAAGATAAATGCGATACGGAGTGCCGCCTGCTGGCGGGAAATTATGGGACGCGCCCGCCAGAGGGTTAAGTTCACTATAACGGGGGGTTCACAATCACCGGAGTCGACAGTGTTTTTCGACCAGAACATCAACTCGCACCCTTTGCACACGAACGGCCCCGTTTGCATTCCCGCATGCCGCACAGCAAGCAGCGCGTCTCCTCACCTAGGCCGAAGTCCACCCAGTGCTCGACCAGCGTCCAGTTGACGTCCTTGGCCACGCGGTTCTTGAGCGCCAGCAGCTGGCACAGGTCGGAGGCGCGCAGGTCGCGCCCCACCACCGCCGTCTGGAAGCTGCCGTCGTCGTTGAAGAACACCAGCTCCTCCTGCGCGCACACAAGAACACACGCGCGCGCGTCAGTCACCGCCCAGGCGCACCCGGCGCGCACACAAGAACACACGCGCGCACGTCGGTCGACGCCCAGGCGAACCGGGCGCGCACGCACAATGTCGCATCGACAAAACCAAGAGCTATGGAGCGATTAAAGAAGAAGGAAAGTTTGACACAGGAAGGGAGAGAATGATTGAATTGGATTAAATAAACAGAAGCAGGTAGTTAGTTGCTTCTCTGCGGTTGTTCCCTATGTGAAGCGCGGTTCAACTCGGAGTGAAAAATAAAGATGAACCACTGCAATCCCAAATAGTCAGCTGAAATACTCATTGGCTCATTAGTGATTCTCGGTGCACCGACTGCTCCAGTACATGTATTTGTTTTATCGCGAGAGGCAGCGGCGGTCTTCCCCAGCTCCGTGGCGCGATCCGGCGCCGACCTACCGACAGCTAGGGGCGTCATCCCTAATCAGGTATCTCCCACCAGTAGGGCGCTGACCCAGCCGGGACAAGCTCTAGGCTCCTGACCGGTCTCCCGGCGTGTGTGGTAGTATACTGTATGTTAGTGTAAGAGTGTGTGTGTGTGTGTGTAAGGGGTGAGGAGTGGAGAAGAAAGAGAAAGGAAAGATCGCGCGCAGTCCATGGCCCGTTTGTTAGGGTACTGCTCCGGCATTCGCGTGGTATTGATCGTAGAAACCACGGAAAACTACCGATCAGAACAGCCGACCGCTAGAATTCTCCACTAGACAGCGACAGAAATAGACCTAGCGAACCTAGCTAATGTTGAAAATCCTGCCACTGTCAGGGACTTTAATCTAGGACCTCCCGGTCAGAGACACTGCAGTGACATCAGATGAAGCAGTGACCCTGAGTCACCTCTCCCGGTGAAAAGCTCATCATTCATCTCTTCATAATTAATAAAACGGCTGAATAAATAGAAGGAGTTGAATAAAAACTGGTTAATGGCTATCTGTTCGTGGTCGTCATGCCCGGCACAGAAAGGAGGAGTGTGACGTAAAAGCGCAGGAACGAGCACGGTGAGAATGCGAAGGGAGTTTGCGAAAGGGTTGAAGCGGAGGTGGAGAGCGGCGTGGCCAGGCCGAGATTGCGACGCCGTTGCCGTGTTGCGGGCCGAGGGCGAGGGCGGAGGGCGGAGGGCGGAGGGCGGAGGCGGCTCGGTCGTTCTCTTCTAACGAGCGGCGCAAACTTCCGCGGAAAACTGGCGCTTGCGCAAAACTGCAGCGAGCAAAGTGTCGCCGCGCCCCACCAGAGACGAAGTTCGGACCGACGCCACCGCCCTCCTCCAAGTAAGTCCCCCGCCCTTCCCTCCCGCCATTTCCCTCCGCCTATCCCTTTCCTCCGTCCTTCCCTTCCTTTCCTCCGCCCTTCACTTCCTTTCCTCCGCCCTTCACTTCCTTTCCTCCGCCCTTCACTTCCTTTCCTCCGCCCTTCACTTCCTTTCCTCCGCCCTTCACTTCCTTTCCTCCGCCCTTCACTTCCTTTCCTCCGCCCTTCACTTCCTTTCCTCCGCCCTTCACTTCCTTTCCTCCGCCCTTCACTTCCTTTCCTCCGCCCTTCACTTCCTTTCCTCCGCCCTTCACTTCCTTTCCTCCGCCCTTCACTTCCTTTCCTCCGCCCTTCACTTCCTTTCCTCCGCCCTTCACTTCCTTTCCTCCGCCCTTCACTTCCTTTCCTCCGCCATTCCCTTCCCTTTCCTCCGCTATTCCCTTCCCTTTCCTCCGCCATTCCCTTCCCTTTCCTCCGCCATTCCCTTTCCTTTCCTCCGCCATTCCCTTCCCTTTCCTCCGCCATTCCCTTCCCTTTCCTCCGCCATTCCCTTCCCTTTCCTCCACCATTCCCTTCCCTTTCCTCCGCCATTCCCTTCCCTTCGTCCTTCCGTTTCCTTTTTTCTGCACTTCCGTTTCATTGCCTCTGTCCTTCCATTCCTTATCATCCGCCTTTCCCTATCCTCTCCCTTCCCTTTCCTTTCCTCCGCCCTTCCCTTTCCTTTCGTCCGCCCTTCCCTTTCCTTTCGTCCGCCCTTCCCTTTCCTTTCGTCCGCCCTTCCCTTTCCTTTAATCCGCCCTTCCCTTTCCTTTAATCCGCCCTTCCCTTTCCTTTCCTCCGCCCTTCCCTTTCCTTTCCTCCGCCCTTCCCTTTCCTTTCCTCCGCCCTTCCCTTTCCTTTCCTCCGCCCTTCCCTTTCCTTTCCTCCGCCCTTCCCTTTCCTTTCCTCCACCCTTCCCTTTCCTTTCCTCTGCCCTTCCCTTTCCTTTCCTCCGCCCTTCCCTTTCCTTTCCTCCACCCTTCCCTTTCCTTTCCTCTGCCCTTCCCTTTCCTTTCCTCCGCCCTTCGCTTTCCTTTCCTCCGCCCCTTGTCTTCCCACCGCCCTGCCCCTGCGTGCGCGAGCGGGCCGTCGCCGGCGCGCGGTCGAATTAGCATAAGTTAGCACTTAACCGCCGCGCGCCAAAGCGGCCACGGCGCGGCGCGGCGGCGGCGGCAGCGGCGGCGCCCCGCAGCCCCAGCTGCTCGGAGATTAGGCGGCGCCAGAGGCCAAACGGCGCGCGGCGAGGTGGCGCCGGCAGTTGGCGCCAGCTGCCCACGTGAGCGGAGTTGGCGGCGCGGCGAACCGCTTAGTTTCAAGCGTCTCAGAGGTCCTGGAAGTTGCGGCGCTGTTCTCACCGTAGCACCAAGGAAGCCTATAGCTAACCGCTCGCTTAGGTACTTGCAACTCCGCAACTGACGATCCGTTGCCCTTGAGGCCCTCGATTTGCGTCTCGACGGTGGCGACTTTCTACAGCCAAGAAGCGGGGTCAGATGACCGCTGGATTGGTATTATTAGGGCCCGGGAGATTAGACTGAACCGTTCTCCGGTTTCCTGCGATTCCAGGTGGGCTCCGAAGCAGTAGATTCAACGAGCTACCTACAGTCTGCCGTTCTCCATCCCGGCCCCTCTTCCAAACTTCGGGACGGGCAATTATAAGCTACGGACTCGCAGAATTGCCTGGACCACGGGGTCATACGAGATTCGGGTTCAGATAATTATGACGGAGGCCGGAGTCCTATTTGGGTTCCACAACCATCAAAGAGAGCGTGAGAGGGCCAACTGCATTGAACAGGCATTTAGGAGCCCATGCTGCCACCGTTGCCTGCTTTTGAGATTCGCGGCGGCTCACAGTAAACAATGGTAAAACTACTGTGCTTTATTCACAAATTCGAACAGAAAACGAACATCCCCATTCTCTAGAACAATTAGCTACTGATGAGAATCTCATGAGGAACAAACAACATATTTTTCTACAGTTAGAAGAAGCCAGAGAAGAATGTATGATGGGCCAAATGCGGGGGGTTCTTAGGGTGAAGGGTTGAAGGGCGGAACGAGGGCAGTCCAAGACAGGTGGGCAGAAGGGGCCGATCAGGAAGGGAGTTAAGGACCAGAAGCTCAGGAAAGGAGGGTCACTGGGCGGGTGACGAAGGGCGAGCGGTTAAGGGCGAAGGGCTGAGGGCGACCGCCTGCTCTTCCAGCTCCGGCCGCCCATAAATTCGTGCTCTGCATGCGACGGCGTCGCCTTCGAAATAAAATATGTATCGCCGCAGAGGACGGAGGAGTAAAGCGGAGGAGAGGAGGAGAGAATATATGGGTTTGTCTTCGCTGTCCGCCGGAATGGGAGTGGAGGGGAGGGCAGGGGAGGGACGGGTGGGGGAAGGGGTGGCGCCGCCGAGGGCGACTGCGTCACGCCGCAACATAAGAGTGGTGGTGGGCGTGGTCCGGCAACCCTCTTTCCAGGCGACGAGACACCCACGACACCCGCCGCATCGGTGCTTCTCTGCTGTACAGAGAATCACAACGTGTTATCGAACATTGATTTACTATTTAATGTTTCTGTGCGCGTCAGCACCTACGGGCATTGGACCCATTACTACAGTGCATGTTGCATCCCCGGGGTTGATGTCACTGCAGTACCTCTGACCGGGAGCTACTATGGTTCTACTCCCGACAGTGGCTCGATTTTCTACACTATCTAGATAACTAGGTCGAGTTCAGCCGCTGTCTGGAGGACTAAAGGTCGGTTGTTCTCATCGGTAGCTTTCCGTGGTTCGCCATCTCTTGGCATGCACTACGGTCACGGGACTAATGACTGCAGGAGTTGACAGGACCGAATACACTAAAGACTCACTAGAGTTTCTTCGGAGGACGATTTCTCTCACATACCAGAAACAAATCATTTTCAGAATCAATGAGAGGTGTAAGATTCGGGATAGGACCTTAGCCCACAAGTATTTATCGGGTCAATAATAATCAGAAGAATAATTACAAACACGATCACTTTCATACATTCTGTTCAGCGTGTTATACATATGTTTGTTGTGAGATTCTGCGTGTCTGTGGTCGTTAAAGCAATGATGTCGTAACTCTTCCAAAGCAATTAAGCTGGGTCGACATTTGCCGGACGATAGTGGTTACGTTAACGTCCTTCCCGATAAGTGGCGTTTAATATTTTGTTTTATATCTTAGAGTAATTGCATAATAAGCTTAACAATAAATGTAAAAAGAAATCAAAACAGTCTCAGATAAGTATTTACATGATGCCTCAAGTCACGTAAGCACTACGAGAGAAAAATATCGAGATATGAGGAATAGTACAAACGCCCGAATAAAGAAGGACTTAAAATTGAAATGTGAAGAAGACAATTGATTCATTGGTTTATTTCCCAACTATATATAAGAATTCCATAATACAATTTCAAATTTTATGTAAGTTGAACAAGTACAATTTTTTTTAATACGGTTTTCATGACGACCTATTGTTACAAAATGATATGTCCGAATTTGTTTAACGAATTGTATTTCCAATAAAGTTTCTTGCCATTATAATTTCCTAATAATAATAATAATAATAATAATAATAATAATAAAATGAACAACAAAGGAATAAATAACCATATTCGCTTTAATTGTCACAAATGTGAAATAAATATTTATAAACTATTTTTGACAATGACATAAAAAATATTCAATATCAAGAATATTTATTTACATTATCGCAAATTTTTTCATTGTCGCCAAAACAGAACAATATTGGAAATTCCATCAAATATAAAGTACTTATGTTTCGAAAGGAATACGTAAGTACAGCAGTGAATGCTTAAAAAGTTATCTCCTGCCACCTATCTCAAAGCTTTTGCTGCGATTGAGAGCTAATATAAAAACACAGATCTATCTAAAGTATTTTTCTTTCCGAAAATGTGCATGTATATCCGACTGCAGTGATGACCAGAAGGGCCAATGAAAGTAGAAATAAATGTTTATTCAGCTGTAACAGTCACAGAAATGGACGCACGGTCGCCTCGCACAACAGGAAACTGGTTGTGCAGAACTGGTTCCAACACGGAGTGTCTATAAAAAGAAGGCCGTGAGTAGCAGGATATCGAATGGTCTCTACCGGTTCTCCGTCAGGACCTCTTTGCATAAACCGGATGTTAAGGAAACTGAATGAGATAACACATGAGTTTTTTCTCTAATTTTCCCACGTGCTTTTCTTGAAGCTGCTAGCAGTTTCTCCCACAACAGATATACTACGCAAAAACCCGTTTCTGCTACCCAAAGGCCAATGAACCTTCCAGAGACCCAGCATACAGAAATGCCAGCAGCGTCAATCGTAAGAGACTGCAGCGGAATTAATAGAAGTAGTTTTTTCACACTTCAAGAGACCCATCAAGTTTCTTTTCCTGCTGCGTTCAACGCAATTCACGGAAGATGTTGAATCCCGCCTGGAACGTCACGTGGTCACGTGAGTTTTGACATACACAGCGCTGTGCATTGGTAGAAATTCAAATCAACTGCTCTTCTCGTGACCTTTTCCATCATCTTGTCAATTTCACAGCGGAAGATATTCTTCAGAACTGACACTTCCTGATACTTCGTGAGCACACGCCACTAAGCAGCGCAGGACATCAGTGTTTGTGAGCACTATGCTGAAAAGAGATATCTCCCCGCCAATTCTTATCTTTCTCTGCAGTTTAATTACAACAGAGAAAAGCATACTTTGACTTCAACAAGTGCGTGAAAGTTCGTACTGCATTGACATTCCGTCATACGCACGAGCGAAATTATTCGCATCGCTTACTCCCACCAGGTTTTCAAGCATCAGATACATGAATTTATTATTTTCCAATGATCTTGCTCATTTCAAACTTCATGCATTTGAGTGAGAAAATACGGATGAAATGAACCCTGTATTCAACAAAAAATTGTTAAATGCAATTCGTTTTATCTACTGCATTTCGTTTTACGTTAAATACATTTTGCTCTAACTTCTAGTTCAATGTTTTGTTGAACACCTTCATCCTACAGTCTGCATGGCGATTAAAAATATTTGGTGTTTACCATTTTTTCTCCCTGTCGTATTATATGAATGCAGAACAAACAGTACGACCACTTCGGACTACGAACAAGTCCGGCAACGGAAGCTGTTGCAATTTTTTTTAAAATTTTTAAAATTATAATCTGAAATTGAATAAAGAACTAGGATGAGAAAAGAAATAGCGTGTGCGGACCATGGACCGCTAGTTTGGTACTACGGCATTTGCCTGGTACAACCAGAAACCGGAAAAATTAAGAATCAGAGCATTCGGTCGATTGAATTCTCCCCCAGACCAGAGCGGACTTCTCCCCAGTTACCGAGCTAGTTTTAAAAATCTCCCACCGTCGGGACTAGGACCTCCCTGGTGACGTATTCGCCAGCACTAGGATCTCCCGGTCAATGATGTAGAGGTAACGGTGTTGTCACTCGGCTGTTGCAGCCACGTGGGCCGAGTCGGGATGACAGTCTGGGCGAGTCAACTACGTCAACTACTTTATGGACTATTAATCCCTTAAATGTATTGCCCCTTACATCCCGGGAGGTAACTCACTGGAACGTGAGAAGCAGCGACTACCTACTTGTCGGCTAGCTGGGATTTCCCTCTCCGGGTATTTCCTTCCAGCGGGGGGGGGAGCTCTCATATATGTGTGGCTGAATTGTGTGGCCCTTGCTAACTTGCGTCGACAATTTCGTCTTCGTGAGGATTATGACGCCTCCTAGGACCTTAAGACTTCTCGGCCAACACTGCAGTGTAGAGGCAACCGCAGCTGGGTTTGGCTGAGCGTATCGGGGACGGGGGCGGAGGCGGGGCGGGCAATATGTTGCCTATCGGCAACAGCAGGCAGCGCGCGCGGTGGCTGAAGGCGGAGGCGGGTGCGCAGTGGCCTCTAACGGATCGCCTGAGCCGAGCGGGTGGGGCGGGGGGGGCGGGGGGGGCGGGGGGGCGGGGGGGGGGCAGGGCGGGGCGGGGACCGAGCGCGGAAAACGAAAAATGATACAGGGGATAGAAATATCAGCAGAAACAGATTTCCACGACAGGCGAGGCACCGAGGGCGGAGATGGCTGCGTGTATGTGTGTGTGTGTATTAGTTTGAATGTATGTGGACGCGCGTGTGGGCGTCTAGCGTGTGGATGGGGTCGGGCAGATGCGGACGGGGAGCGTCGACTGAGATTTCGATGGAAGGGTATACAATATGTAAGCGTAAGCAACCTGGCAGCGAGAAACGAGAACGGGACGCAAGGGGGGAGCGGTAACAGCGTGATGTCGCGGTGACGCGACGGCGGGGCTCACAGAAACGAAGTCGCTGCGATACGGCAAGACGACGGCCGTCTGGGGGAGAGAAGGAAGCTGATCGTCAGCACGGCGCGGCGGTAGGAGAGGCCGTGGTTGGCTAGAATTTGTGTGGGGGCGCGTAGAAAGGCGGGAAACCGGCGCAGCGAAGAGACTGTGCGAGTGGTGAGGCAGCAGGGTGGCAATGTGGTGTGGGAACAAGGAAATAGAGCGGTGAGACAGCATTGCGGAATGGAAGTACCGGGGAGTCTAAATACCGGGTGATCAGTTTAAAACGCAACCCTGCTGATCGAGGCCCTGAGAAAAAAACCGAAAGAATTGCAACACTGTTTCTGGGGCAGCTCCTTTGACTACATTTGTGCGACAAAAACTTAACTCACACCACCCCCTTCCTTTAACCAGACCTCTTCCCGTGGACTGGGTCATACCTGCTCAAAGCTAACCGACTGCGTTTTCATTCACTGTTTTCAAGTTAACTTACGATTTGTGGTGGAGAAGGATTTCCGAAAGCAAACTTCCATAGGGTGCCAGGCAGGTTTCCGGAAAAAAAGTTTCATCTGAGACTATTATGAACGAGAGTACCGTGGAAGGAAACTCGAAACCTGGGCACCAGGGGAACGAGGAGGGTATTTTCAAGGGTGGAGAAGGATTCAGCGGGGAGGGGCTGTTAGGGCCGGGCAGGTGTGGCAGGAGCGGGTGCCGTCAATGAGGAGGGGATGGGCGGGGACTTAGTCGGGTACGAAGGGGCGGATCCAGCCGATAATTTTGGAGGGGGCCATCACAGATTTTTGTTAAATAATAAACATTTGTTATTATCTTGTGTATTATTTTGTAGTGTTTATATGGTACTATATAATGTTCTTTTTTAAATAATTACATAATTTTAACATATATAAATACTTAAATCAATTTTGACAAATAAAAGGAGGAAACGAAAACTCTATGCCTTGGGGGGCGGTCGTGACGGCCATGCTCCCTCCCCTCCGCATGGATCCGCCACTAGGGTTGTCGTCGTGACAGAGGAGGCGCGGTGGATGACAGCGGGGAGATGAGAAGGCGGGGGAGGGTTGGGGGTGGGCGGGGGTTGGGGCGGATTGCGAGTGGGGAGGCGAGGGGCTGCGTGCCTGGCTCTTCAGCCGGCGGCGCCTCTCCCTGATAAAGGGATTTCGGAGGCGCCAGTGGAACACGCCACGCCTCCCCCTATGAAATCGGGAAGCACAGCTAACCAATATCACCTCAGTTTCTTATTGTTGTTTTTCGTATTGATTTTGTCCTTTATTTCTCTTCTTCTTTGTTTTCTCATCATTCTTCTCATCATCGTTCTCTTGAATATAAAGAAATGCATTTTACGATTTCAAAACAATCATCATTCTTGAAATAAACAAAGAGAAATAATTTCGCCATCTGAATATCCACCCAATATTTCCAAAATTTTTACGTATTTTTACCTATTTTTACTGGTTTATTTACATCTATAAAGTCACGAGCATTAAGATATTTTAAAATCCTAGAAATAAACCGAAGTTCTCAGTGAAGCTACTGGAGAGGACGAAAACATTCCACACTTTTTAAATCAACGTTTTCAACTTGAAAAATAGCTCCGACATGGGAATCAACTGCGAACACTTCTTTCAGCGCGTACCTCGGAGTGGTGTGTACGAGGAGTGAAAGTACCTTCAAAAAATTGGAATAAACGTCTAAAGGTTTCATTTTGTAGATTACAGCACAAGAAATTTGTATGGCCAGGTTCAGGAGAAACACTTCTCTGACGCATCGATTCCGCATAGTACCTGATGGTAATCTGTTTTGCAGTGTGTCTTGTTGTTGCATGCATGTATGCTCGGGCTCTATCATCATATGCGAACTCTGACTTTCTTCGTCTCAAATCTGTTTAATGTAGGGAGGAGGAGTAATTATTTCTCAAGCAGAACCACACGTAGGTTGGGTCCATTTTTACAACTTGTACAAAACCGTCGTATTTCCGTAGCAAATTCAGAGGGTATACTCATTCTTGACGAGATTCAACGGAGTTAAAATGCAACTCGTTCGCATACATCTCGTCCGAAAGTCAGAAAGGTTGAGAAACGTTTGAGTTAAGAGAGTACGAGACGCGACATTTTCGAACACGAATCCTTCAATTAGAAACAAAAGCAACATCCAGCAGGATGAGTAATCTAGAAGTAATCTCGTGCGCCATTCGTATCCCAGTTTGTCTCGCTTCTCCGATAACACTTCTCCCTCCATGAGTCGTAGCTTTGCCTCGCAGTTATCTGTCGGCCTCAATGCATAACCTATCATTCAGAAACGCTCAATAATACACGGGAAACAGCTGCCGCCGAGTGTCGGGCGGGGGCGGGGGCGGGGGTGGGGGTGGGCCTGCTCTTTGCCGATCCCTGAAATCATTTCTGCGCAGCTGTTGCCGTTTGCCAGATGACACGCAACATGACGCCCGGCCAGATTATTTTCCTCGGGCTTCCGACAACAAACACATCGATTACCTTCGGGCCTTTGACGCGAAATTCATAAGCCAGGAACCAATGGCATTTCGGCGGGCGAGCGGGAGGGCGGACGGCACGGGGTGAAGGGCCGCAGTATCGACGAGGCTGCGAGGGCAGCGCCGCGGGGAGGAGAGATCGGGTATTCAGAGGTCGAAGCTCTTCCGTCTTCCTGCAAGCACCAATGGGCAAACACCCGATTCACGCTCTCCGTCGTCTGGATTTTTGCACGAATGCGGCGAGAGAAGAAAGTTAAAGATTTTCACAGTGAGTGTTGTAGGTTTGTTAGTCCAACCAAGGTAATTCTTGGATTCAGCAAGCCATTACGGTGCTGTGCATACAGTGTATCTCGGAGAAAATATTATTAACTTCTATAAAACGAGGATGTACAAAATGATCACTTTTTGCCAATAAACATTGTCAAGAAGTTTCCCTAGAACAAAGTTAAACAAGTAACGTTTGTTACCAAACTCTTCGTACACTGATATCCGACAGCTTGAGACAATCTCTTAAACTGCGATAGAAAGTGACCTCCCAAACACCACAGCGTTATTGTTTGGATCATTGATTAGTGTGTCCGGGTGGGTCAATGGCCAAAGTCATTAGTCCTGTAAGTGTATTGCAGGTTTATAACGGGAGGGTGAAGGGGGAACATTCCATGCTGGAAGGCGGGACCTCCAGATGGATGGCTTGCGAGGTTGCCCAACCAGGGGAACCCTCCACCAATGAGCCCCAGCCCCAGCCGTGACAAGCTCTAAGCGCCCGACGGGTCTCCCAGCATGTGTGGTAATGTAGTACATGTAAGTGTGTGTGCACATAAGGATAGGAGGAAAAATCCCGCGCGGTCCGTTGTCCATTTGTTAGGGTACTTCTCCGGCATTCGCCAGGTGTTTATCAAAGAAACCACGGAAAACTACCGATCAGAGCAGCCGGCCGCTATAATTTTTTGCCAGACAGCAAATGATCTCGACCCAGCTATCAAACTAGTGTTGAAAATTCTGGCATCGTCGGGAGTGTAACACTAGGACCTTCCGATCAGAGGCACTGCAGTGACACCAACTGATGCTCCAAGCCACCTAAGCCGGTCACAGCATTAAGGTATTATTTTCGATTCCTACATGCCCTACAAATTTGTATCCTGCACAGAATTACACAGATAAAAATTAATAAAAACTACTGCAAAGAATGTTTTCATTGGCAATGTCTGCCGGCCAACCATTAATCTCAGCATGGCCAGCGATTGGCGGATCCGCTGTAATTTGGGCCGGTCGTTAACACAGCGCCAATGGTTTATCAGCGCAGCGTACGTACGCTGCACAGCGGTACTGCAAAACAAACACTCGTCGCCAGCCCTGGCCCCGCCTAGCCACTCAGTCCCCGCTGCATTCTCATTCCCAACCCTTCCGCCTCTCTGCCTCCGCCTCTACCCCTCCTTCCCCGCCACCGCCCTTCCGGCCTGCCTCCGCTCTTCAGCCCCGCTTCTGCCCACCCGCCAACGCTCCCGCCCCTCCGCCCCCGCTCCACCTCTCCGACCCGCCTCCGCCCCTCCGCCCCCGCCTCTGCCCCTCCGCCCCCGCCTCTGCCCCTCCGCCCCCGCCTCTGCCCCTCCGCCCCGCCTCTGCCCCTCCGCCCCCGCCTCTGCCCCTCCGCCCCTCCGCCCCCGCCTCTGCCACTCCGCCCCCGCCTCTGCCACTCCGCCCCCGCCTCTGCCACTCCGCCCCCGCCTCTGCCACTCCGCCCCGCCTCTGCCACTCCGCCCCCGCCTCTGCCACTCCGCCCCCGCCTCTGCCACTCCGCCCCCGCCTCTGCCACTCCGCCCCCGCCTCTGCCACTCCGCCCCCGCCTCTGCCACTCCGCCCCCGCCTCTGCCACTCCGCCCCCGCCTCTGCCCCCTGCCTCTGCCCCTCCGCCCCCGCCTCTGCCCCTCCGCCCCCGCCTCTGCCCCTCCGCCCCCGCCTCTGCCCCTCCGCCTCTGCCACCCACCCCCACCTCTGGCCCTCCGCCCCCGCCCTTCGCCATGCATCTCGACACCACTGGGCACGCTCCCTTTCACCGTCTCTCTCCTACCTTGGGCCCTTTACGCCAGTCGATATTAATAATATTCAGATAAGACCGTTTACGACCTGGCGGCAGTTCTGCAATATACCTGCATCGCAGCGGGCGCCTTTTATAGCTCATTAAAAATATCTTGTTTGTGCAGCTTTTTAATCTGGAATCTGCGTCACGCACTGCGCCGCGACACCCGCTAATCAGCTGCGGATCACTCCATGGAGGGAGGGAGAGGAAAGTTGGAGGAAAAAAAGGAGAAGTCACGGATGCGTTCAAATGAGTAAAGAGTTAAGAGAAAATTAGTAAAAAGATAGGGGAAGACCCGGTAAAAATATTTAAAGGTTGATGAAATTCGATCGTTTTGTGCACGTTGGAATATATTCTGTTTTACGACAGCGTTGGCTTTCGCGACCGGAGTCAGCACCTGCTTGGCTGTCCGGGACACGCCGCGTCCTAGGCACAGCTGCCAACGTTTCAGTCGTCATTCTCCGACCTTCTTCAGCATTTTCGGGCATTTCGCCCTGAAGAAGATCGCCGAAATGTTGGCACCTGAGCCTAGGACGCGGCGTCACCCCTACAGCCGTGTAGTTACTGTATTCTCGTTTGTCTTTGAATTGTGGTTGGAGGTGTAGAGAGTAGAGAATTCGGATATCGACACCGTAAAAGTCGAGTGCATTGACATGCAAAGCGAATGACATTGCTTTGATTATCGGTTCTGTCAATGTCAAGGTTGAAACGTACAAAAGAATGTACTTGAATACAAAACATACAGCAACTTCTTTCCGTTTATATCCGTTCTGCGTGTTCATTGCGGTTTTTAAACGATACATTGGAGAGCTTCCTACGTCTGTCTCCAAGATTCCGAAAACCGTTCTAAGCTGTATAGATGAACACTGAAAGGGGGAGTTAAGGGCAGGAACATGGTTATCCACGTGAAACTAGTCTTTAAAAAAACATGCTACTGTGAATAATAAATCAATGCTCACACTTAGTTTTGTTTTGGGACTTAATTTTAAGTATCACTAGGCATCATTCTTTCCAGAAACATATCACAAATATCAATCCATGGCACTTTTCGTAACTTTTCGCACCACTTATGCATGCTGAGTTACCACGCTCCTTCCCACAACCGACGCACAAACCCCTACGCACAAAACAGCACACGTCCCCACGAACCTCGTAAACGAGGCGACCTCTGTTCCCGAGTTCTGTTTTTATTTGTGTGTGCATTTAATTACCCCCCAACTGCGCAGCGGAGAGCGACCTCCCCTCCCCCCCCTTCGCCGTACGCTGCGCGCGTTCTCCCCCGCGGCCGCGCCACGTGCGCCCGCGATGACGTCAGCGCCGCGGCCGGGAATCGACCCCGGGCGGCTGCGGAGGCTGCGCCGGGCGGCGGGCGGGAGGGGGGAGGGGAGGGAGGGGAGGCGCCGGTTAGCAGGCCGTTCCGCTCGCAGCCACTCGGCCGACAGCCTCCGCTCTCGATACTACAAGACCAGCGCATGCCTAATCAGGGCCTTAGAACTGTTAAGAATATCGACTGTTAGACTTTCTATAGATGAACAGACTCTTATTTCTCAGGAATACACAAATGCGTGTTCACTCCACTATATACAATTCAATATAATATAATACATAGCAACCAGCGTCATTATTTTATTTTCAGCAGGAACACAACAATACCCAGAGATGCTCGTTGCTACGTACTCCAAAATAATAAACAAGCGTGAGATAACTTCATCTATCATTCCCCCCTTTTCGTTCGTTGATCGTTTATCTTATTAATTTACGAACGAATCATTTTTTAAGTTTATTTCTCCATCAAGAACTCACACTATAATAAACATTTATAATATTGTATATTACTACTTTAGTGTGTACATCAGTGTTGACAAGGTCGATGCAACGAGCGGGAGTCCGTGGCACGATTGCCAGAGACGCCATCCCTATTGTGAAACGGCGGGATTCCTAATAGTTTCCTTTCCAGACGTTAGTTGTGCAGAGAAGCTCGTGGCATGCTACGGTGCCACGACGTGTGCCACAACCAACAGTAGAAGACCTTGACATCACTGGTATACATGATAATATACAATATTAGTATTGTTTAAATAATTACATAATATTAATATAAATAAAGATTTAAATCAATTGTGCTATATAAAGGAAGGTAGCAAACGAAAATCCTAAGCGTTTGGGGAGGTCATGGCTCCCATGGCCCCCTCTCCTGGATCCAAAAAGCCATTCTTTTCGGAAAAGCCAAAAAGCCTAGACTTTTCGTTTACTTTCCTTTATTTGGAAAAATTGATTTGAATATATTAATTTATGCACGAATTAAGTAATTGTTTAAAAAATATTGTATATTATTATATATACAGTACTTAAATAATAGACAATATAATAAGAAATATATTTATTATTTAACAAAAATCTACGATGTCCTCTCCCCCCAATGTACGACTCCCCACAGACAAAAACGGAGACAAACCTGAAGGGTGCTACTATAGGAGGCGCTAGTGTCGCCGGATACAGCTGCAGGTAGGGTCGCCAACTTCCGCACAGAAAAATTGGCTAATTTGTGAGATATACGACAAGTGTCGTCTAAATTTTCTATTGTTTATATACAAATAAGAAACCGCTGGAAAAAGGCAGTAAACATCGGCGCTATCTATTGTAATATACGCGCCTTCTTGCGTACCGCAAACCCATGCAGCAGCCACACAGGTTTTTTAAGTGTCGTTGGCAGCAGTTAGTACTTTAGTTTCTGTAAGGAAATACTACAGAAGAGCGCGCCAATGTAATGGTCTCCACCACGTTATATGGGAATTGAAAGGCCTTGGCTTAACTTACGCAGCTAAACAGCAAACGTTCCGTTTTTAAATCGTACAGTGAGAAACCAGGACAGAAGAAAATTTGTCATTCAAGCTATCGACATTAGCAAATGCCGGAAGTACATACGCAGAAGACAACAGAGATAAAGTAACGATCGCACAATAACCTTTCTGTCTGGTAATGACAATCGCTCAGGGGTTTGAAAACAGCTGTTTTCGTTAGTTATCTGGCTGAGCTCATTCGAGCTACTCGAAGTTTGACAAGTTGAGACTGTCAGTGCGTTCTATTGAAATTTTCATAGAAATGTTTAATTATTTACTACTTTTACCGTACTTGGTACTTGCAAGTTATTGTAAATTGAGATATAACTCAAGGATCAGAAGAACGATGACAAGAACGACCAATACTACATTTTAATATCCCCGATCAATGGACACTTACAGTAATGAATAAATACAATGACTGCGGAGTTGCTTTCTGAAGCACTTCCGCCCCCCACCCGCTGAGTGCAAATTCTACCTTCCCCCTCAACTGGCGCCTTCCGCGATCATAAGGCTTCGAGATATCGATCTGGGCGTCTGGGTCAGGACGCTCCGCCGCGTAGCCATTGCACCTTCGCTGTCCACACGTCAATCCTCCTTTTCTTCTTCTTTCGTCATCGTCATCACTCGTGCAATCATCCCCTCTCTCACCCTGCATTCCCTTTCCCTCTCATCCCGTTCCATCCTCCCTGTCCTGTCCGGTCCTGCCCTCCTTCCCGCCTCCTTCTGTCCTATCCTGTCCTGTACTGCTCTTTTCTCCGGCTTCTCCTCTACTGTCCTTTTCTCTTCGGCCTCTCCTCACCCCTCTCCTCCCAGATTCTTCCCCTCCCCGCTCTCCTCCCAGACTCGTCCCCTCCCCGCTCTCCTCACAGACTCGTCCCCTCCCCGCTCTCCACCCAGACTCGCCCCCTCCCCGCTCTCCTCACAGACTCGTCCCCTCCCCGCTCTCCTCACAGACTCGTCCCCTCCCCGCTCTCCTCACAGACACGTCCCCTCCCCGCTCTCCTCACAGACTCGTCCCCTCCCCGCTCTCCTCACAGACTCGTCCCCTCCCCGCTCTTCTCACAGACTCGTCCCCTCCCCGCTCTCCTCACAGACTCGTCCCCTCCCCGCTCTCCTCACAGACTCGTCCCCTCCCCGCTCTCCTCACAGACTCGTCCCCTCCCCGCTCTCCTCACAGACTCGTCCCCTCCCCGCTCTTCTCACAGACTCGTCCCCTCCCCGCTCTCCTCACAGACTCGTCCCCTCCCCGCTCTCCTCACAGACTCGTCCCCTCCCCGCTCTCCTCACAGACTCGTCCCCTCCCCGCTCTCCTCACAGACTCGTCCCCTCCCCGCTCTCCTCACAGACACGTCCCCTCCCCGCTCTCCTCACAGACTCGTCCCCTCCCCGCTCTCCTCACAGACTCGTCCCCTCCCCGCTCTTCTCACAGACTCGTCCCCTCCCCGCTCTCCTCACAGACTCGTCCCCTCCCCGCTCTTCTCACAGACTCGTCCCCTCCCCGCTCTCCTCACAGACTCGTCCCCTCCCCGCTCTCCTCACAGACTCGTCCCCTCCCCGCTCTCCTCACAGACTCGTCCCCTCCTCGCTCTCCTCCCAGATTCTTCCCCTCCCCGCTCTCCTCACAGACTCGTCCCCTCCCCGCTCTCCTCCCAGACTCGTCCCCTCCCCGCTCTCCTCCCAGACTCGTCCCCTCCCCGCTCTCCTCCCAGACTCGTCCCCTCCCCGCTCTCCTCACAGACTCGTCCCCTCCCCGCTCTCCTCACAGACTCGTCCCCTCCCCGCTCTCCTCACAGACTCGTCCCCTCCCCGCTCTCCTCCCAGACTCGTCCCCTCCCCGCTCTCCTCCCAGACTCGTCCCCTCCCCGCTCTCCTCACAGACTCGTCCCCTCCCCGCTCTCCTCACAGACTCGTCCCCTCCCCGCTCTCCTCCCAGATTCTTCCCCTCCCCGCTCTCCTCCCAGACTCGTCCCCTCCCCGCTCTCCTCACAGACTCGTCCCCTCCCCGCTCTCCTCACAGACTCGTCCCCTCCCCGCTCTCCTCACAGACTCGTCCCCTCCCCGCTCTCCTCACAGAATCGTCCCCTCCCCGCTCTCCTCACAGACTCGTCCCCCTCCCCGCTCTCCTCAGAGACTCGTCCCCTCCCCGCTCTCCTCACAGACTCGTCTCCTCCCCGCTCTCCTCACAGACTCGTCCCCTCCCCCGCTCTCCTCACAGACTCGTCCCCTCCCCGCTCTCCTCACAGACTCGTCCCCTCCCCGCTCTTCTCACAGACTCGTCCCCTCCCCGCTCTCCTCACAGACTCGTCCCCTCCCCGCTCTCCTCACAGACTCGTCCCCTCCCGCTCTCCTCACAGACTCGTCCCCTCCCCGCTCCTCCTCCCAGACTCGTCCCCTCCCCGCTCTCCTCCCAGACTCGTCCCCTCCCCGCTCTCCTCCCAGACTCGTCCCCTCCCCGCTCTCCTCCCAGACTCGTCCCCTCCCCGCTCTCCTCACAGACTCGTCCCCTCCCCGCTCTCCTCACAGACTCGTCCCCTCCCCGCTCTCCTCACAGACTGGTCCCTCCCCGCTCTCCTCCCAGACTGGTCCCCTCCCCGCTCTCCTCCCAGATTCTTCCCCTCCCCGCTCTCCTCACAGACTCGTCCCCTCCCCGCTCTCCTCACAGACTCGTCCCCTCCCCGCTCTCCTCACAGACTCGTCCCCTCCCCGCTCTCCTCACAGACTCGTCCCCTCCCCGCTCTCCTCACAGACTCGTCTCCTCCCCGCTCTCCTCACAGACTCGTCTCCTCCCCGCTCTCATCACAGACTCGTCCCCTCCCGCTCTCCTCACAGACTTCGTCCCCTCCCGTGCATCTCCTCACAGTACTCGTCCCCTCCGCAGCTCTTCTCACAGACTCGTTCCCTCCCGCTCTTCTCCTCACAAGGGGGACGTCGTCTCCCTCTCCGCTCTCCTCACAGATCAGTCGTCCCCTCCCTCGCTCTCCTCCCAGACTCGTCCCTCCCGCTCATCGTGCACCAGTACTCGTCCCTCCCCGCTCCTCCTTCACCAGACCTCGTCCCTCCCGCTCTACTCCCAGACTCTCCCTCCCGGCTCTCCTCCAGACTCGTCCCCTCCCCGCTCTCCTCACAAGCACTCGTCCCTCCCCGTCTCCTCACAGACATCGTCCCCCCCTCGCCCGCTACTCGTCTCACAGACTGGTCCCCTCCCCGCTCTCCTCACAGAACTGGTCCCCTCCCCCTCTCTCCTCCCAGATTCTCCCCTCCCCGCTCTCCTCCCAGACTCGTCCCCTCCCCGCTCTCCTCACAGACTCGTCCCCTCCCCGCTCATCCTCACAGACTCGTCCCCTCCCCGCTCTCCTCACAGACTCGTCCCCTCCCGCTCTCCTCACAGACTCGTCCCCTCACCCGCTCTCCTCACAGACTCGTCCCCTCCCGCTCTCCCTCACAGACTCGTCCCCTCCCCGCTCTCCTCACAGACTCGTCCCCTCCCCGCTCTCCTCACAGACTCGTCCCCTCCCCGCTCATCCTCACAGACTCGTCCCTCCCCGCTCTCCCTCACAGACTCGTCCCCCTCCCCGCTCTCCTCACAGACTCGTCCCTCCTCGCTCTCCTCCCAGATTCGTCCCCTCCCCGCTCTCCTCACAGACTCGTCCCCTCCCCGCTCTCCTCACAGACATCGTCCCCTCCCCGCTCTCCTCCCAGATTCTTCCCCTCCCCGCTCTCCTCCAGACTCGTCCCTCCCCGCTCTCCTCACAGACTCGTCCCCTCCCCGCTCTCCTCACAGACTCGTCCCCTCCCCGCTCTCCTCACAGACTCGTCCCCTCCCCGCTCTCCTCACAGACTCGTCCCCTCCCCGCTCTCCTCACAGACTCGTCCCCTCCCCGCTCTCCTCACAGACTCGTCCCCTCCCCGCTCTCCTCACAGACTCGTCCCCTCCCCGCTCTCCTCACAGACTCGTCCCCTCCCCGCTCTCCTCACAGACTCGTCCCCTCCCCGCTCTCCTCCCAGACTCGTCCCCTCCCCGCTCTCCTCACAGACTCGTCCCCTCCCCGCTCTCCTCACAGACTCGTCCCCTCCCCGCTCTCCTCACAGACTCGTCCCCTCCCCGCTCTCCTCACAGACTCGTCCCCTCCCCGCTCTCCTCACAGACTCGTCCCCTCCCCGCTCTCCTCACAGACTCGTCCCCTCCCCGCTCTCCTCACAGACTCGTCCCCTCCCCGCTCTCCTCACAGACTCGTCCCCCTCCCCGCTCTCCTCACAGACTCGTCCCCTCCCCGCTCTCCTCACAGACTCGTCCCCTCCCCGCTCTCCTCACAGACTCGTCCCCTCCCCGCTCTCCTCACAGACTCGTCCCCTCCCCGCTCTCCTCACAGACTCGTCCCCTCCCCGCTCTCCTCACAGACTCGTCCCCTCCCCGCTCTCCTCACAGACTCGTCCCCTCCTCGCTCTCCTCCCAGACTCGTCCCCTCCCCGCTCTCCTCACAGACTCGTCCCCTCCCCGCTCTCCTCACAGACTCGTCCCCTCCCCGCTCTCCTCACAGACTCGTCCCCTCCCCGCTCTCCTCACAGACTCGTCCCCTCCCCGCTCTCCTCACAGACTCGTCCCCTCCCCGCTCTCCTCACAGACTCGTCCCTCCCCGCTCTCCTCACAGACTCGTCCCCTCCCCGCTCTCCTCACAGACTCGTCCCCTCCCTCGCTTCTCCTCCCAGACTTCGTCCCCTCCCCGCTCTCCTCACAGACTCGTCCCCTCCCCGCTCTCCTCACAGACTCGTCCCCTCCCGCTCTCCTCACAGACTCTTCCCCTCCCCGCTCTCCTCACAGACTCGTCCCCTCCCCGCTCTCCTCACAGACTCGTCCCCTCCCCGCTCTCCTCACAGACTCGTCCCCTCCCCGCTCTCCTCACAGACTCGTCCCCTCCCCGCTCTCCTCACAGACTCGTCCCCTCCCGCTCTCCTCACAGACTCGTCCCCTCCCCGCTCTCCTCACAGACTCGTCCCCTCCCCGCTCTCCTCACAGACTCGTCCCCTCCCCGCTCTCCTCACAGACTCGTCCCCTCCCCGCTCTCCTCACAGACTCGTCCCTCCCCGCTCTCCTCACAGACTCGTCCCCTCCCCGCTCTCCTCACAGACTCGTCCCCCTCCCCGCTCTCCTCACAGACTCGTCCCCTCCCCGCTCTCCTCACAGACTCGTCCCCTCCCCGCTCTCCTCACAGACTCGTCCCCTCCCCGCTCTCCTCCCAGACTCGTCCCCTCCCCGCTCTCCTCACAGACTCGTCCCCTCCCCGCTCTCCTCCCAGACTCGTCCCCTCCCGCTCTCCTCACAGACTCGTCCCCTCCCCGCTCTCCTCACAGACTCGCCCCTCCCGCTCTCCTCCCAGACTCGTCCCTCCCCGCTCTCCTCCCAGACTCGTCCCCTCCCCGCTCTCCTCACAGACTCGTCCCCCTCCCCGCTCTCCTCACAGACTCGTCCCCTCCCCGCTCTCCTCACAGACTCGTCCCCTCCCCGCTCTCCACCCAGACTCGTCCCCTCCCCGCTCTCCTCACAGACTCGTCCCCTCCCCGCTCTCCTCACAGACTCGTCCCCTCCCCGCTCTCCTCCCAGACTCGTCCCTCCCCGCTCTCCTCCAGACTCGTCCCCTCCCCGCTCTCCTCCCAGACTCGTCCCCTCCCCGCTCTCCTCCCAGACTCGTCCCCTCCCCGCTCTCCTCCCAAGACTCGTCCCCTCCTCGCTCATCCTCACAGACTCGTCCCCTCCCCGCTCTCCTCACCAGACTCGTCCCCTCCCCGCTCTCCTCCCGACTCGTCCCCTCCCCGCTCTCCTCCCAGACTCGTCCCCTCCCCGCTCTCCTCCCAGACTCGTCCCCTCCCCGCTCTCCTCCAGACTCGTCCCCCTCCCCGCTCTCCTCCCAGACTCGTCCCCTCCCGCTCTCCTCCCAGACTCGTCCCCTCCCCGCTCTCCACCCAGACTCGCCCCCTCCCCGCTCTCCTCCCACACTCGTCCCCTACCCCGCTCTCCTCCCAGACTCGTCCCCTCCCCGCTCTCCTCCCAGACTCGTCCCCTCCCCGCTCTCCTCCCAGACTCGTCCCCTCCCCGCTCTCCTCCCAGACTCGTCCCCCTCCCCGCTCTCCTCCCAGACTCGTCCCCTCCCCGCTCTCCTCCCAGACTCGTCCCCTCCCCGCTCTCCTCCCAGACTCGTCCCCTCCCCGCTCTCCTCCCAGACTCGTCCCCTCCCCGCTCTCCTCCCAGACTCGTCCCCTCCCCGCTCTCCTCCCAGACTCGTCCCCTCCCCGCTCTCCTCCAGACTCGTCCCCCTCCCCGCTCTCCTCCCAGCCTCGTCCCCTCCCCGCTCTCCTCCCAGACTCGTCCCCTCCCCGCTCTCCTCCCAGACTCGTCCCCTCCCCGCTCTCCTCCCACGACTCGTCCCCTCACCGCTCTCCTCCCAGACTCGTCCCCTCCCCGCTCTCCTCCAGACTCGTCCCCTCCCCGCTCTCCTCCCAGACTCGTCCCCTCCCCGCTCTCCTCCCAGACTCGTCCCCTCCCCGCTCTCCTCCCAGACATCGTCCCCCTCCCCGCTCTCCTCCCAGACTCGTCCCCTCCCCGCTCTCCTCCCAGACTCGTCCCCTCCCCGCTCTCCTCCCAGACTCGTCCCCTCCCCGCTCTCCTCCCAGACTCGTCCCCTCCCCGCTCTCCTCCCAGACTCGTCCCCCTCCCCGCTCTCCTCCCAGACTCGTCCCCTCCCCGCTCTCCTCCCAGACTCGTCCCCTCCCCGCTCTCCTCCCAGACCTCGTCCCCTCCCCGCTCTCCTCCCAGACTCGTCCCCTCCCCCGCTCTCCTCCCAGACTCGTCCCCTCCCCGCTCTCCTCCCAGACTCGTCCCCTCCCCGCTCTCCTCCCAGACTCGTCCCCTCCCCGCTCTCCTCCCAGACTCGTCCCCTCCCCGCTCTCCTCCCAGACTCGTCCCCCTCCCCGCTCTCCTCCAGACTCGTCCCCCTCCCCGCTCTCCTCCCAGACTCGTCCCCTCCCCGCTCTCCTCCCAGACTCGTCCCCCTCCCCAGCTCTCCTCCCAGACTCGTCCCCTCCCCGCTCTCCTCCCAGACTCGTCCCCTCCCCGCTCTCCTCCCAGACTCGTCCCCCTCCCCGCTCTCCTCCCAGACTCGCCCCCTCCCCGCTCTCCTCCCACACTCGTCCCCTCCCCGCTCTCCTCCAGACTCGTCCCCTCCCCGCTCTCCTCCCAGACTCGTCCCCTCCCCGCTCTCCTCCCAGACTCGTCCCCTCCCCGCTCTCCTCCCAGACTCGTCCCCTCCCCGCTCTCCTCCCAGACTCGTCCCCTCCCCGCTCTCCTCCCAGACTCGTCCCCTCCCCGCTCTCCTCCCAGACTCGTCCCCTCCCCGCTCTCCTCCCAGACTCGTCCCCTCCCCGCTCTCCTCCCAGACTCGTCCCCTCCCCGCTCTCCTCCCAGACTCGTCCCCTCCCCGCTCTCCTCCCAGACTCGTCCCCTCCCCGCTCTCCTCCCAGACTCGTCCCCTCCCCGCTCTCCTCCCAGACTCGTCCCCTCCCCGCTCTCCTCCCAGACTCGTCCCCTCCCCGCTCTCCTCCCAGACTCGTCCCCTCCCCGCTCTCCTCCCAGACTCGTCCCCTCCCCGCTCTCCTCCCAGACTCGTCCCCTCCCCGCTCTCCTCCCAGACTCGTCCCCTCCCCGCTCTCCTCCCAGACTCGTCCCCTCCCCGCTCTCCTCCCAGACTCGTCCCCTCCCCGCTCTCCTCCCAGACTCGTCCCCCTCCCCGCTCTCCTCCCAGACTCGTCCCCTCCCCGCTCTCCTCCCAGACTCGTCCCCTCCCCGCTCTCCTCCCAGACTCGTCCCCTCCCCGCTCTCCTCCCAGACTCGCCCCCTCCCCTGTTCGCCTGCCCGTCCCCTCCTGCCCACTTGCCGCAGACGCCCCTGCTAATTGGAGCGCTCTTCTGCGCCGCCAGAGGAACAATCGCCATGGACACAATGCCTCCGCAAGCGCCGCTTGCCAGCGCCCCGCTCCGCCCCGCTCTGCTCTGCTCCGCGCCGCTCCGCTCCGCTCCTCCCTCGCTCTTCTCGCGCGCGGTTCATCAATCTCGCCCCGCGCTGCCCTTCACGCCGCCGAGGGCGCGCGGCAGCTGGCGCCGAGGGCGGGAAGTAGGGCGCGCCCCAGTCGCAGCCAGCGTCAACAGATGATTATCGCAGGGAGGCTCTTGGCTGCCGGTTACTTGTCCATGCAAAGTGTCCAACTCTATCAGCCATTTTACCTTGAATAAGGAAGTTGCTTTTAGTTTGGTACAGATCCGCTAATTCCTTGCAAGTGATTTTTATGCGAGGTGTTTTACTTTCAGCTGTATGTTATCCTATGTCAGTGGAGTCAAGGTCTGCTACTGGTGGCTGCGGCATGCTTCGTGGCACCGTAGGATGCCACGACTTCTCTGCGCAACTAGGAACTATTAACTAGTAGTAGTAATCCCGCCGTTTTACAATACGGATGGCGTTGTCTCTGGTGGCGGAGTGATGAACTGCGTGGAGGGGCGATTTCGTCATCACACTCGTGCCACGGACTCCCGCTCGTGGCATAGGCCTTGACAACACTGTCCTATGTTATCCTGAAAATTTGCTTGCTGCAAATTATTTGACAAAATACTAGAACGATAAACACAAATGTATTTTCACATTAACAAGTAATAGGGTGTTAATATGGATCTTAAAAGAACGTATTGTGACGTCGTGGGAATCTCACTACAAATCACAGGCGAGAGCTCAACTATTTACAGAGGTTTATTTACAACATTATTTATAAGGAATAATAAATTAAACTACCTGTATACAGCTCTGGTACACCGTCTCCCGATCGCATGAGCGATCCCTAACTATCTGCGATTAATTGCTTGACTCGTGACCCTCGCCCCTAATCAAAGACCTACGCACGCAGCGTACCACCACGTGACCGTTGTAACAAGCGGAATTGATATTCCGCTAGGGCTTCCCGATACACGGGTTTCCCCCACGAGCATCGCTCGCCCACGCGCCGCCCGGGGCGCAAGTTCGGTGCATCCGCACGAGGGCTCCCAATCTGCCCCGCGTCTCGCGCCCTTGAGTTTTATACTCTCAGACCACGTGACTCGCGTCGCACATATCGAGTTCGCACGGCAACCAACATCACCGCTGCGACGCCATGCGGTTCCGCCACTCGTCCTCGCTGATGTTAGTGTCCTAAATTCCGAGAAATTCCCAAAATACTTCTGGAATGTTGTACACCTGCGTTCCAGGCCTTTCCAGCTCCCGCACGCTCGCGTCACCCTAACGGCGTATGTCCAAGCCTTAATCCTAAGACTTCGATGCCTGCGCTGCGCTAGAATTCCTGCCTTTATGGAGGTCCGTTTGCAAGACGTCACAGTATAAAAACAAGCAATATTGATCCTTATTCACTCAGTGGCACCTCTGTAGCTACCTTTTCCAACACTGCTCTGTAAGTGAGCAATGGCTTAGGCACGTCAAATACTTAGCTGCGTCGGTAGTGTAGTCAAATATTTGGATCCGTGAGTGTACTGAATGTTATAGCCGAGAAGTCGCGGGGTTCTTCCCCCACTGGAACACGAGTCCGGCGCCGACCTGAAGGCTTCCAGGACTCATCGAAGTATCTCCTCCCTGGGAGGCACCGTCCCAGATCTAAGCTCCCGATTAGTCGCAGGATGGCGGGAGTGTAATGCAGCAACTGTGTGTTTGTGTGTGTGTGAGTGAGAAAGAAAGAGAGAGAGAGAGAGAGAGAGAGAGAGAGAGATAAGAGAGGACAAGGAAGAAGAGAAGATCACCTCCTCGGTACGGGGTTCATTTTATAAGGTACGGCTCCGGCATTCGCCTGATATTGGTCGAAAATAAAAAAACGATAACGACCTATCAGAACAGCCGCTTGAATTCTACTCCACACGACGGCTAATTTCGACTAATGGGTGTAGAAGTACCTTTCTAAACTCTGCCACTGTCGGAACTCTAACCCTAGAACCTCTCAGACAGAGACGCTGCAAAGGCGACGAACGTTGTGATAGAGCAGCCGGCACTACACTGTAAGTGGAAGCAAGTTCATGCCGGGTGATATCCAGAGAAATATTACACAGAGCACCGTTTAAAAATGTACAACTTTCACAGAACTCTCAAAATAGCGAAGAAACCGGACACCAACCATAAAAGGCAAATGACGTAGTCCAGAAGCACGCGAATCGAAAACTTACGATTTATTCTTTTAAACAAAAGTTGATTCGCAGAATGGATTTAATATTTCACACGTAGCAGGTAAAATGAAATCGAGAACCAATGGAGTGAAAACTCGTTGCTTCAATACATTTCCCTTCAATCACTCTGCTCCCGGAAGCTGGCGCAAATCCGCGCCTCCGAGAGCGACCGATGTTTGGAGAAGAGGAACGAGAGGAGCGGTGCGGCGCGTGGGCGACCTAGGGCAATAAAAGGAGTCGTCATCCAGGAGGCTCCAAGCGGACGAAGGGGATAAATTTGGATGCCTCTGGCCAGACGCTCCCAAGGACACGCGCGCGCGCCGCGCCACAAAAAATAGATCGCAAGGCAAACAAGCAACCGCCCGCGCTCACCTACGCGGCGCCGCTTCGGTTTCACACGGAGCCGCTCAGCAGGGCTTACGATCGGAGCTCGTGCTGCAAAGCGTCGATTTCAATGCCGCACCTCGGCGGGCGAGGGATTAGCGTACTGGCCTCTCAACTCCCTGTATGCGGGTTCGATCCCTGCGAAAGGGTGTGGGTTTTCGAAGGGCGAAAAGTCCACAGCAGCCATGTCACTCTTGTGGCATGTAAAAGAAACCTGGCAGATTCTAGGCAAAATTAAATTCCTCCGGCAATAACCCTCCCTGACAAGATTACACCTCCCAGATAGTTCGGATATAGTTAACTGAAATAGACATCCGGCGGAGAAAGTGAGTCACACCCCAGGCGTACCAGGGGATTGTACACGAGGCGTGCCTGCTCGATAGATCTTCAGACCCGCGTCGGAGGTAGGGTTCAAAGGAAGCCTGGGTCGAAAAAGAGGCTGGCATTCAAGTGCTTTGAATATCCTCGTAAGAATCGCCCAGTATCGCACGCGATCCAACTCACACGAGCGGCGTAATGGCGGTTATTGAACACTCTTAGCCATCAGCCGGTTCCTCGCCGCTGCCACTAGAACAGTTCTAAATGGCGGTCTTCAAACAACGCCATCACTAGGAAGCGCCACCGACTTTAGAACTCCTTCACACGAAGCCACTCATCACTTACACAGCCTCCGAGCTGTGCCACCGTTCGTAAAACATTTGTTACCATACTAAGAACAGGGGGATATTGATCTTCGCAATTTATCAATCGTGAGACATTGAAAATACAATATTGTTTTCGAAGAATGGCCAATAGAATTGAAAATACTGTACTTGAAATTTCCAAGAAAGATTCAAACTTCGTCAAAATAAAATACATTTATTTTTCGTAATTTCACTATCAGAGAGAACACACACGCGCATATTTACTTGTAAAACCGCTAAACTTATCTAGTTTATCTGGATGGATCAGATAATTGAATCAAGGCGATAAAGACATTATTTTCTCTAGCTTGCTATAATGTTTAACTTGCGATCCCCTGTCCCCAATGAGCAAACGAAGCGATCTGTCGTTGCGTTGGCGCGTGGCTTGTGGCGCCAGTGGGGCGATGCTGGACGGGGTGGGGTGGGGTGGGGAGGAGAGGGCTGGGGCGAGGCGGGGTCGAGCACGAGGCCAAGCGCAATGCGCGTCAAAGGAGCAGCAGTTGTGAGACGAAGCTATGACGGCGCGCTGCAGGTCACCCGGAGCGCGCCTGGCAGGCCGGCACACCCCCAGTGGACGACAATGGACGAGGAGAAAGAGGACAACAAAAAGGGAGAAAGAAGCAAAGAATCACAAGGAGAAAAGAAAAAAGAGAAAGAGGAAAAGAAAGAGAAAGAGGAGAAGAAAAAAGAGAAAGAGGAGAAGAAAAAAGAGAAAGAGGAGAAGAAAAAAGAGAAAGAGGAGAAGAAAAAAGAGAAAGAGGAGAAGAAAAAAGAGAAAGAGGAGAAGAAAAAAGAGAAAGAGGAGAAGAAAAAAGAGAAAGAGGAGAAGAAAAAAGAGAAAGAGGAGAAGAAAAAAGAGAAAGAGGAGAAGAAAAAAGAGAAAGAGGAGAAGAAAAAAGAGAAAGAGGAGAAGAAAACAGAAAAGAAACAGGAGAAGAAATAGGATAAAGAGGAGAAGAAAGAAGATAAAGAGGAGAACACAAGGAGAAAGAATAGAAGAAAAATGGAAGAGTAGAAGAAAAAGGAAAGAGAAGGACGAGTAGCAATTTCGCACAAGCCATTGACAAATATCCTTTCGCCCTCTACGGCTGCCTCGAAATGCGGTTTTACGCCGCGCGCGGTGGAGCAGAGTGACGTAACAGGATAATGAGAAAATGGGAGCTTGTTTATTGAATCCGGGTGCGTCAACGTCTACGGTCAGTTCCGAAAGTGTAGTGCTTGTGATATCTCTGGAGTTTGTGGTGTCCTTCCCTCAGATCCCACACACTGATCAACACGTTGGCTTGTGGGGAGGGGTCCCCCCTTCCGAAATCTCCGCCAGCCAGACATCGCTCTAGTAAGGGGGCAAGCTCCACGGACCCGACTGGTCTCTCGACATACAATGTGGTAGTTATGAGCACGTGTGAGTGCTAGTGTGTATGTTGGTGAGGGCAGAAGAAAGGGCAAGAATGATGAAGGGAAGATCGCGACCCGGGCACTGTTTGATGGTGCGGCATTCGCCTGGTATTGATCGGAGATACCACGGTAACCTACGAATAAGAGAACCCGGACACTAGAATTCTCCTCCAGCCAGCAGCAGAATTCGATCTAGCTGTGATAGTAGAAAAAATGGTAACAATATCTGCTATACACTTACAATTATATTGTACTTATGTAACTTTCTCAATTTCTAACCCTCATGTACTTAAATTTATGTTTTTTTTCTACTTATGCTTATTCTCTTTTGATGTTATGTTTATGATCTTCTGTATTTTTCATGTGGTTAGTCTGAAAAGCAGTAATTTAATTACTGAGACTCGCCGTTGTACTTTTTTGTGCAATAAAGTATTATTATTATTATTATTATTATTATTATTATTATTATTATTATTATTATTGCGCCAGGACCAAAATCCGCCATCGACGGACTCGAACACTAAGCGACTAACACTAAGCGACTAACACTAAGCGACTAACACTAAGCGACTAACACTAAGCGACTAACACTAAGCGACTAACACTAAGCGACTAACACTAAGCGACTAACACTAAGCGACTAACACTAAGCGACTAACACTAAGCGACTAACACTAAGCGACTAACACTAAGCGACTAACACTAAGCGACTAACACTAAGCGACTAACACTAAGCGACTAACACTAAGCGACTAACACTAAGCGACTAACACTAAGCGACTAACACTAAGCGACTAACACTAAGCGACTAACACTAAGCGACTAACACTAAGCGACTAACACTAAGCGACTAACACTAAGCGACTAACACTAAGCGACTAACACTAAGCGACTAACACTAAGCGACTAACACTAAGCGACTAACACTAAGCGACTAACACTAAGCGACTAACACTAAGCGACTAACACTAAGCGACTAACACTAAGCGACTAACACTAAGCGACTAACACTAAGCGACTAACACTAAGCGACTAACACTAAGCGACTAACACTAAGCGACTAACACTAAGCGACTAACACTAAGCGACTAACACTAAGCGACTAACACTAAGCGACTAACACTAAGCGACTAACACTAAGCGACTAACACTAAGCGACTAACACTAAGCGACTAACACTAAGGGACTAACACTAAGCGACTAACACTAAGCGACTAACACTAAGGGACTAACACTAAGGGACTAACACTAAGGGACTAAAACGCAAGGCTTGACTTGGAAGGGCTCCGTGGAGTTTGCGCCGAAGCGAAGCGCCGCCTCCTTCACGGAGGTCCTGAGTGCGCACCCGCTGCGGCGCAATTGGCTCCGCGGGTCGGCGGGAAGGGGAGACAGGGAGGGGGCGTTGCGCATGACATTTCGCCGGCGGAGATCCCAGCGGCCCCGCCCGCGCCGGACGCGCCCGCCTATTGATCACGGCGCCCGTGACGTCACGCCTTGCCTAGTACCGCCGCCTCCGCCGCCGCCGCCGTGCAGCTGACGTCAAAACAAACCGGCAGGCGGCGCGGCGCGATAAGAGAGATAGCGGGTGGAGCTACGCGCTTCTCACTACGTGCCGTGGCGCAGCTACAAATCGCGGTGCAATGGGCACTCGCTGTTTCAGAAAAAATATAGGAATGGTACAACATAGCACACGATTTCTCTTATAAGGAATAATTCTGTCAAAATGAGTTGAACCGAACTCAACTTGTGCAATAAAAGAAACGCATAACGTTAGATAATTGAAGTAAGCACAGTTTCCAACCAATGCCCAATTCTGGGTAGTTTCTAAGACTCATGCCAATAGGATTATGTAACTCTTTAGAAAGCCGTTTAGTTCTCGCTCATGTTTCTCACTAGGGTGCCGATTTCTATGATTTTGCGTATTTTTGTCCTTTGCTTCAGAGTAATAGCTAAGTGAAATTTCTTGACATCTGGTTAGAATTGAATGCTGTGTAAATTAATATGTTATTGCATATTTGCGCATATTTGGTCGATTTTTTCCTGTTGGAGCATATTCGCGTAATTATGGGAGCATATTCTGCATATTTTTAAAATAAAGAAAACGTTTCATGTTTCTATATTTTCTATTTATATGTGAGCGTTCTTTGATTAGAAAAGCTTATCAGAATTTGCTTTTTTCTCTTTTCTAAATTTGATAAAGTACTTGTGCAAATGTAAAATATTTCTTGATATATTTTTAAACCAGGTAGAAAAAGTGAAAAAAGACCTACAATGTACTTCACTAAGATGCATTTTTACTTCAATTATTTCTCCCGAGAAGTAAGCAAGATTATTTTATGTTAGCACAAATATATATATTCTTCATTCCAAGCACGCTTCTCCTGAATTTTATCAAGAAAGTTTTATACAAGAATTGTTAATTTTAATTGCTTATGTGCATTTTTCGAAATTTTTAGGTCATAAATGCGTATTTTAAGAAGACTGTTTCAAGATTTTTAGGACATAAAATACGCCCTGTACTTGTCGCAGTGAACTTATAAATTATAATACATTAATATAATTGAAATTATTATGTAATAATCTACACATTATCTGTGTTCAAGAAGACACTGTCACAAAGTGTCAGAAGTGTCGAATCCAGGTTTACACTTAGGCTTACACCGAACATTGGCTGCCACAGCTTTACATTACATTACTTCTCAAGAATTAATTTGATACCACAATACAACTGAAAATAATACTGTTTTTAATATCTGAGGTACCCACAACATCAGGATTTAGGAGGATTACTTCCATAGGCAATAATAGAAGCATCTAATAAAAGACTTGGGAATTTCCAAACATAAATCAAATGATAGTTCATTGGAAATTCCGTTAATGTCCTTAACGACTGTTTTGCAAACACTGCACATCCAATAGACCGTGCCATTAAAAAATTCAAACATTTCTACCTCGCACTGGCAAATTCTATTTCAACAATACCAATATCCGTGAAGACGAAAAAATCATGAAAGGTTCACATTCGAAAGGCCTAAGGATATAATGCAATGCCCTGATCAACAAAATTACTCCTCCATTCCCTAACCAACAACATTACTCCTCCATTCCCTAACCAACAACATTACTCCTCCATTCCCTAACCAACAACATTACTCCTCCATTCCCTAACCAACAACATTACTCCTCCATTCCCTAACCAACAACATTACTCCTCCATTCCCTAACCAACAACATTACTTCCCCATTCCCTAACCAATATTACTCCTCCATTCCCTAACCAACCAAATTACTTCTCCATTTCCTAACCAACCAAATTATTCCTCCATTTCTTAACCAGAAAAATTACTCCTCCATTCCCTAACCAACCAAATTTCTCCTCCATTCCCTAACCAAAATTATTCCTCCATTTCTTAACCAGAAAAATTACTCTACCATTCCCTAAACAACAAAGGTACTCCTCGACTCTGTGTCCAAAATCACCCAAAACTCCCTCTCCAAAATAACCCGACGATTCCCTGTCCAGCATTACGCGATCATTCCCTGACCAAAATTAGCTGACAATTCTCTGACCAACATTACACGCCCATTCCCTCACCAACATTACACGCCCATTCCCTCACCAACATTACACGCCCATTCCCTCACCAACATTACACGCCCATTCCCTCACCAACATTACACGCCCATTCCCTCACCATTACACGCCCATTCCCTCACCAACATTACACGCCCATTCCCTCACCAACATTACACGCCCATTCCCTCACCAACATTACACGCCCATTCCCTCACCAACATTACACGCCCATTCCCTCACCAACATTACACGCCCATTCCCTCACCAACATTACACGCCCATTCCCTCACCAACATTACACGCCCATTCCCTCACCAACATTACACGACCATCCCCTGACCTACATTACCACCATCTCTGACCAACAACGTCACCCAGACTTTTCCTTAACGAAGAAAATTCTCTATTTTCCCCCCCGCTCTTTGAGCAACTCCACCGCGACGGATTCCGCCGTCTTTGGGCAGCGCACGGCCCACCGCGCGGGGCGGCGCGCCGCCATCTGGCCCAGATTCGCCTCGCGCTCTCCTCTTCCCGGCGCGGCGGCGGCGGCGGCGGCGGCGGCGGCGGCGGCGGCGGCGGCGGCGGCGGCGACGAGGGGCCGGCGCCGACAGCGCGCGCAAGGCGGCGGTTCCGGGAACTGGAGCAGCGGATGGGAAGCGGGCAGCCCCGCCCCCGCGCTTCGCTTCCTCCTTCCCCCTCCCCCCCCGCGGAGCATCGCCCGTTCGATAGGCGGCGGCGTCCGCCCACCGCTCCCACCCACTCGCCTCGTCCCTCCTTCGTCTCGTTCTCTTCTTGCTTCTGCTTTTTACATTAGTCTTTATAGTGGCGGATACACGGCTCGAGTCTTATGTTACCCCCCCCTCTCAAGTTAACTCTTTCTGGTAATTTTTTTCTTAATAAACAATTTATGCTTTCGCGGATGGGTATACTATTAAAAATACCTTCCGGTCTGTAGAGCCGTGGCCGATCGGACATTCTGTGTCCAAACGTTTCGTCGGCTAACACTAAGATGAAATGTTCACCAGTCACCAATTAGCTGTCTGAAAGGACAGTGCGTGTACCCAGTAATCACTGAAGATATCTGCCGCAGTAACAGACGAAACGTTTGTGTACAGAATGTCCGATCGACCACGAATATACAGCCCGGAAGGTATTTTCCATAATTATTTTTTTATTTCTTCAAAATAAATTGCATGATTAATATCCACAGTAGTAACCCCCCTAAGAATGTACTCATATATTTCTTATTTCAACCTAACAATTAAAACTTATTTTAAAAATATTTATTGAGGGGGGGGGCGAAATGTACTGCTCATCTTTCCCCGAAATACTATCCGATAACGCTCGTGAGACATTTCGTCTGTTCCATCTTCATATCACTTCGGGCGATCTTTTCCTTCAAGTGTGCTCACCTCTCCCGTTCCCCAAAAGGTTTTAATTCCTGCTTTTGTGCGTGTAATCTGGTCATTCTGTCAATCCGTGGTCTGCAGTTATTTTGACATCATATTGTTGTTCACTTAATATATTCTAAATATTTCTTTTTTATCTGATCCCGAATTGTGCGGCCTTCACTCTTTCTAAAGAATCTCATTTCGGCAGTTTGTAAGCGTTGTTCAGTTTTCCTTGTGATGGTTCAGGATTTACAGCTGTATGTTAATACAAGTGGTGCTACTGTATAACAATATGTGTCTGTTCGAACCTTGGCTAATGTTTTGTGAATTGTACTGTAACATCTCTGCTGTCTATTGAGTTTAATGCTGATGTCCGTTACTGATGTCTCATTCAATGTAGCTCTAAGTGTGAGTCTAGTTCTACAATAAATTGATTGAAAAAAAAAACACTGGGTGACCGACTGCGAACATATCGAGAAAACAACTCTTCAGTTGCGTTAACATCATCAAACAATATTAGTTGCGTCAACATCATGAACTTTACTTCATGTGACTAGTACGTATAAATAAGGACTCAGTTCATGGAGTCGATTCCTTTATAATGAACCGAATCAGTGAATCAAAGGAGCCGTGCCTCCCTAAACCCTGGATACCCACTTTGCAAATGGAAAATAAGTTTATTTATAAAAGTCAAAAATTATTACCACCAATTTCCCTTTCAAATTCCACTTTTCTTTACATGGTTACTTCTTTGTCAATGTTTCGAAAAAACAAATACGTGTCACCGATAAAAGAAATGTAGTTTGCAAAAATATCTGAAAATATTCTCTTTTTTCACGCGGAAAAATGATGCTCGCTTACATACAAGGGGATAGTGTCTCTTCCCGTGGGGATTGTCTTGTCCCATGAGGTCCAATGGCCTCTTACATTCCTTGCGGCAGGTGTTCGGCGTCGAGCAGTGTCAGGCTGAGAGGTCGCATGGAGCGCGGGTGACGGAACGCCGGGCGCATCGAAAGCTGAGAACGTTGAGGCCGCTGAGTCCAGCCAGCCGCCCGGCGCCGTCCATTTCAACCTGCCAGTTGGTCCCGCGACCCAGATGTTTGCCAGGCTGTGCGGCGCGGCGGCGTTTTCGAAAGGTATGGTCTCTCCTGAGGCTCGCCGACAGCAAATTTGGCAGTCTGGGGGTCATAGGGTCATTGTACGATCTCCTTAGCGCGAACTACGTTCTAATCGACAATGGAGTAAAGTAGGGATTGCAAGTTACTGGACGTTGGCTTTTCTTCCGGGCAAGGCTTTATTTGGTGATTTCCTAATTGCAAGAGTTATTGGTATTGTTTACTCCAAAGCATAAATATCGTTCTGAAATGTTCCATGATGTGTATTACGCAATTGTTTCAAGATTGTAATATTGTGCATTACTAATTTCTTTACACAATTGGCCAAAATTATAATGGTCTATATAAAACCAGAACACAGACTGTACAAAACGATTTACCTTTTTTCTCTATGAGACTTGTGCATAATGCATAAAGGTTAACAAAACTCTGTTGACACCTACAATTACAATAGTAAACTTCACAAATCAAAGTTTGTGACCAGAATTGAATTGCCGCAGGGTTGCCATTGCACGGGTTATACTAACACACCAAAATAAATAGTGCTTTCGAAAATCATTGCCTAACTGAGATATTTACACTTCTTTCCATGTATCATTGCTTAGTAGCTTTTTGTTTTATTTTCAACGTCTGTCGTCAAGCAATATTGCATGCGACCTCGAGTGTTGCATTACAAGTCTAAATAACGAAGTTCTAAGAGGGGACTATACATCACCCTCACAGCGAACTTGTCTGTCTGGCACAGCTAAACAGCCGAGAGAGCAGATTGGCAAAGCTGAAAGGTTCATTGGGCAGTTTTGCTGACGAATGTAAACATGACCTCCTCACGGCTCCTGGTGGCTCCCAAGCACTTCAAAGAGCATGAGCCAGTGGGATGTGCCGGTTGCCATGAGGTTTTCTTAGGGGAGGGAAGGGATGAAGGTCCTCCTGACATACATTCTTCTTCTAAATCTAATTACCAAATAAAATTTTGCTTCGAAATTTGAAAAAAAATGCATACAATTTTTATAGAATAAAAAAATAAAATAATTTATAGACAATTAGCATGTAATTAGGAAAGAGTCACACTAATTGAATTAAAATTCATAAATTGTTTTTATTTTTCACATTTTGTCTTGACTTTAAAAGTTGTTAGTGGTGTATCTATGTGTAACATATTTATGAATTTTAATTCTAATTTTAGCAACATGTACCAGAAGATGGAGACGCAACGTGTGGCGGTGTGACAGTGTGGCGGTGTGGTAGTGTGGCGGTGCGACAGTGTAGCGGTGTGGCGGAGTGGGGGTGTGGCGGTGTAGGGACGTGGGAACGTGGCGGTGTAGGGACGTGGGAGTGTGGCGGTGTAGGGACGTGGGAGTGTGGCGGTGTAGGGACGTGGGAGTGTGGCGGTGTAGGGACGTGGGAGTGTGGCGGTGTAGGGACGTGGGAACGTGGCGGTGTAGGGACGTGGGAGTGTGGCGGTGTAGGGACGTGGGAGTGTGGCGGTGTAGGGGCGTGGGAACGTGGCGGGGAAGGGACGTGGGAGCGTGGCAGTGTAGGGGCGTGGGAGTGTGGCGGTGTAGGGACGTGGGAGTGTGGCGGTGTAGGGACGTGGGAGTGTGGCGGTGTAGGGACGTGCGAGTGTGGCGGTGTAGGGACGAGGGAACGTGGCGGGGAAGGGACGTGGGAGCGTGGCAGTGTAGGGGCGTGGGAGTGTGGCGGTGTAGGGACGTGGGAGTGTGGCGGTGTAGGGACGTGCGAGTGTGGCGATGTAGGGACGTGCGAGTGTGGCGGTGTAGGGACGTGGGAACGTGGCGGTGTAGGGACGTGGGAGTGTGGCGGTGTAGGGACGAGGGAGTGTGGCGGTGTAGGGACGTGGGAGTGTGGCGGTGTAGGGACGTGGGAGTGTGGCGGTATAGGGACGTGGGAGTGTGGCGGTGTAGGGACGTGGGAGTGTGGCGGTGTAGGGACGTGGGAGTGTGGCGGTGTAGGGACGTGGGAACGTGGCGGTGTAGGGACGTGGGAGTGTGGCGGTGTAGGGGCGTGGGAGTGTGGCGGTGTAGGGGCGAGGGAACGTGGCGGGGAAGGGACGTGGGAGCGTGGCAGTGTAGGGGCGTGGGAGTGTGGCGGTGTAGGGACGTGGGAGTGTGGCGGTGTAGGGACGTGGGAGTGTGGCGGTGTAGGGACGTGGGAGTGTGGCGGTGTAGGGACGTGGGAGTGTGGCGGTGTAGGGACGTGGGAGTGTGGCGGTGTAGGGACGTGGGAACGTGGCGGGGAAGGGACGTGGGAGCGTGGCGGTGTAGGGGCGTGGGAGTGTGGCGGTGTAGGGACGTGGGAGTGTGGCGGTGTAGGGACGTGGGAGTGTGGCGGTGTAGGGATGTGGGAGTGTGGCGGTGTAGGGACGTGGGAGTGTGGCGGTGTAGGGACGTGGGAGTGTGGCGGTGTAGGGACGTGGGAGTGTGGCGGTGTAGGGACGTGGGAGTGTGGCGGTGTAGGGACGTGGGAGTGTGGCGGTGTAGGGACGTGGGAGTGTGGCGGTGTAGGGACGTGGGAGTGTGGCGGTGTAGGGACGTGGGAGTGTGGCGGTGTAGGGACGTGGGAGTGTGGCGGTGTAGGGACGTGGGAACGTGGCGGTGTAGGGACGTGGGAGTGTGGCGGTGTAGGGGCATGGGAGTGTGGCAGTGTAGGGGCGTGGGAGTGTGGCAGTGTAGGGGCGTGGGAGTGTGGCAGTGTAGGGGCGTGGGAGTGTGGCAGTGTAGGGGCGTGGGAGTGTGGCAGTGTAGGGGCGTGGGAGCGTGGCAGTGTAGGGGCGTGGGAGCGTGGCAGTGTAGGGGCGTGGGAGCGTGGCGGCGTAGGGGCGTGGGAGTGTGGCTGCGCAGGGGCGTTACAGTGTGGCAGTGTGAGTGCGTGACAATGTGGGGGCGTGGCCGCATTTCCGCGAGTCGCTAGCGCCGGCGGCGCGGCGGTGGCTCACCTCCTTCTCGTTGGAGGCGTCCTTGTCGAGGTCGTCGCGGCGCCGCAGCGCGGAGAGGCGCGCGTCGAAGGCGAAGCTGTCGTCGAGGACGGACGCCGAGGTGGAGGCCGAGGTGGAGGCGGAGCCGGTGGACGGGACGGCGGGCAGGCGCTCGTACGAGGCGCACGACCCCGCCGCGTCGGCGCACGAGCACTTCATGCGCTCGTAGCCCGCCGGACACGAGTCTGGAACACACAAAACGAGCGCCTCGCCGTCACTCGTTTGCACAGGGGATATATTTTCTGTAAAAAAATGTAATAAATTATAAAACGAATTCCTAGGCGGTCCCGGTAGCCGAGACCGTTATGTGAATAGTGCCGTGGCGATCTCAGACCGAAGGACCGTGGGTTCGAGTTCCGCCTCGGGCATGGGTGTGTTTGTGTGTGTCTGTATGTGTGTGTCGACCTTTCATCCCTCATTATTATCATCATTTCATCTTCCATACCGCCAGGGGTAATAAAAATAGTATCCAGCTAAATGCGTATCCCTGAATAAAAATTACATGCACCTGCTACCGAGATAATGAAATTGAGTCCCGGTAAATGCAGGATGCCTGCACGCGTGGTCCAAGGCGGCCTATTCACGGGCAAGAAAAGAAGAAATTAGCGATTCATAAGACAGAAAATGTTATAAAATCTAGTAGTTGTGAGAACGGAAATTCTTAGATAAAAGGACAAACATACCAAAAATGTCTATATTTCCGAAAAGTATAAACTACTTTGTAAGTCTCAGCATTTGGGTATCCCCCCCCCCCCGACAATCACTGGTAGTGTTTAAATTTTGACGGTTCATGCCATCACTGATTTTAATTTAATGTAATCACTAGTTTTAATGAATTTGACTTATTATCCAATACTTATAAGATTTTACAAATTTTTATTATGATGGATAGCCGTTTTATTCACGAGTAATTCTTTTAATAGCATTCGGAGCTAACAAATTATCCCAGTGTAAAAGATAAAAGCTTGAATGACGCTGTTTGGTATAAATTAGCGAACGGCTTTTAAAACAAACGCGAAATTCCTTTCATTATGTTATTTACATTTTATGAATACTCGACTATCCTGATAAGAATACTTAATAATCGAAGCAAGCATTCACGAATACATGGAATGTGTGTGTAGGTGGTTTATTGAAAAATAAGTTTTCTGCAATAATGTTTCGGAAAAGTGATGATAATAATAATAATAATAATAATAATAATAATAATAATAATAATAATAATCACACAAAATCACTGGATCACTTTGATACTTGGCCTTCCCGAACAGAAACAATTACCTCTATTGCTTTCACTATCATAAAAGCCAGTGTAGAAATTAGTATATTGTAGGAATTAAAATCTGTGAATTACTGCTTCGCATTTACGTAATACAAAATGAAAACTGTATCCATTCTAGACTGCTCACATTTAGGATAATTCCCTTTTCAAATTCGGCTTTTTTCTAGATTTGTAATTTTAAAAAAAAGTTATCGAGAAACATTTGAAGCAGACAATAAAGCCGAAATCATCCGATACTCAGTAAAAAAAAAAAGTGTTGGCATTTGCTTCAAAAAATCTCATGGATATTACTTTTTTCCTTTCTTTTTGTCACCGAGTCTTCAATTTGTGTCTTTCAAGTTTACACCGCGAGTAAAAACGAATTCGTCCATACCGAATTTAGAAAGCCATTTCATCCTCCTCAAGCGAATCCGGGTCCCCTCGAATTCCGAAGTACTGTCACACGGGAATCCTGCAACCTCTTTGTTTCTGGCTAACGAAATACACGTCTCTCAAAGAAGAATGGGAAACGCAACGACTTTACATTCAGAGAGACTCGCAAAAAAAACCCGGCGCACAAAGGCAAGAAAATGGATTTGCGTCTCCGCAAGATTTGCGGGAGTTGGAAAGAGACTCGCGCAACTTTTAGCCGCTGAAATCCGAGCGCCCTAACAAGCTTTGTGCGCATCCGCTACGCCGCGCCACACTGCGCCCGAGCACGGAACTGCGCGGCCAAAGACGCTCTTCTCTTTGTAATAAAACTTATCCAATTTTATTTACGACAATCCTTTATTATATAAAATATCCAATGTTATTTATGACAATCCTTTATTATATAAAATATCCAATTTTTTATGACAATCCTTTATTATATAAAACATCCAATTTTATTTATGACAATCCTTTATTATATAAGACATCCAATTTTATTGATGACAATCCTTTATTATATAAGTTTTATTACTTTAAACATACACTGACAATCAGGAACAATTTTACAATTTTTCAATTGGTCTACAAGCTTTACAGACTCTTCTCTATACCTCGGTTTTTGTTTCTTGGCGCGTTGGGATGTGTCATCAAAATGGATTATCTCACGGTATTTCGCGGCGTTCTCAGTTGTGCTGCTAGGAGTCGCATGATCGCCATCTCTGCTCGATACAATCACGATCATGCGACTCCTATCGGCACAACCGAGAACTACGTGAAATACCGTGAGATGTTCCATTTTGATAACCCACCCCCACACGCCAAGAAATAAAAACCGACGTATAGCCCAACTTCTTCTTCTGTTTTACTTTGTGCCTACAGGTCATCTGACACAGTTCTCTGTGGTTCATGTTCTCGCAGTTTCTGTTGTACGAAAGCTTTGTTCATTACAAAACCTTGTTTTAAATTGAAAGTAACACACCATAATAGTTTTATTTTTTATCATTACGCCTGCACAACGAGTCAAATTGCACATTAATTAATGGCGATCCATAATACTTAGTTGTCTTGCCTCCGATGCGTACATTACACGGATAATACATGCCATTCCCCATGCAAACGTTGTAATCCATTAAGAACACAACTACAATAATAATAATAATAATAATAATAATAATAATAATAATAATAATAATAATAGCAATAATAATACTAATAGAAATTAAGTCAGCTTATGATCTACTTTCAGTCATTCAGGCTTACTAATATTGTGAGCTTTATTACCAAAATAATATTATACAGTACCTAAAAATGAATTATCTACTTAAATAAAAATCATGAACTTCCTTGTGAGTGTAGTGAGCATAAAAAGTTAGGGCAACAACGTTAAGAAATGAAAAATTAAAGATTTATTTTTATTACATTACCTATCATGCTTACAGTTTTGAATTTGCTATCCACTAGTTTGAGTAAGCCAAACCTTAATTTAAAAATTTCAAACGGTGAAACGATTTTTAGAATTCTATTAACAAAAAATAATTGTCAAATTTAAGTGGCGTGTGTAAGCATCGTGCAAGAAAATGTTCTGCAGTGAAATACTTATCAATTTAAAAAGTTGGCAAATGTAGGTCGATGTATAAAACTTCATGTTGTTAACACGAACAATTATTCCGGTCAACAGGAAGAAGTATTTCTTGCCAGTTAAATTAGTTGTACTTTTTACTTTCTCATTTATAAACAATATTTTTAGAAATTAGTTTCAGTTTTCAATTTCGCAATCACTTCGCCGAAATAGCAAAGCATTCATCTTAACACACAAGATCGTGTTTTCCTTCTTAAAACGTGCGCAGGCCATCACCAACCCAGGGCATGCATGAGTCTTAATGAATGACAAGCCATACGTCGTGCTGAGTTTGATCCTGCGCTAGTTGCGTGCTCGGGCAACTTATAAATCTAATTTGTGCGTGCACATAGCCAGTTCAGCGACTACTTAGTACGCAAACTGCTTACTCAGAGACACGTGTTGCGCAGCTTAGCTTGTATCCTAAATTATAGATAACATGGACTTCATATAATACAACCAGCATTTTCAGAACATTACAAAATAGACATTAAAAACAATAGCATACTGCATGAATGGAACATGATATCCAAACTAGTGATTTTATATGTTGAGCAAAAATCTATTTCTGTACTTATAATCAGTCAATGTTGCTGTCTAAACATGCATTTCGTCATAACTGTACTCTTCATTTTGTAAACAGAGACGAGGAGTTTTAGGAGTGGGTCAGCATTTGATATAAAATGAAATTATTGCTATCAATCTGACAAGCACACAAATTTTGAAGTATTCGTACGTAGTATGAACAATGAAATCCCTTTAGAAACATTCTCCTATAAATTACAGATGCATCAAATGAACACTACGAAATAATAACGAAGATGGGAAGGAAGTTCTTAGCTGGAAGAAACGAACGTATTTGTGTAATCGTTATGACCACCGTTGAAATATCTGAAACCTCAGTTATTCCGTCGGAGTCATTATTTCAATACAGCATACATGAGAAGACTGCAACTATCTAGCACCAACGTGTTTCGGTACAATAACGCATGAACATTTCTGATCAGATCACAAATGTTGCCATATGAAGTACAATATAGGTTTCATATTAGCGAAATATTAGTGATTAATTCACATGTGAAATTGCCTTGATTCCAGACCATCCAAAACGACGTTACCCTCACTCGTACCAGCAAAGGGTAATAATTCAATTCGGAATTCGCGGCAGGATGACGATATTGCATATGCGCCGCATGGTGCGTCCCCCGAGGTTCAACCTCCACTGACACTGCGTGTCACGCGTGACAGACTGTCACGTCACGCACGCGCCTCCCCTCAGAGCGACAACCATTTTGCCCTTGAACCCTCCCCACCTCCATCCTTGTACTCCCCCCTCTCTACTGCCCTCATTTCTCAATTTGCCCGCTTCTCTCTTTCCTAGGTTTGAATAATTATTTGGAGAACTCGCCCTGTCAGAGTCGGGATGTTACGTTTGCTGGATAAGTGGCGACCTAATGGCCACATGATTGATTGATTGATTGACTGATATTCCACGCGCGTCAACTTCTGATGTCATTAGTCCCATACGTGTAATGCATGTTTTTGCTCTGGAGATGGCGGTGGTCGCGAGATTCGGCGCCGACCTACCGTCGGCTAGTGGGGTTTCCTCAACCAGGTATCTCCCACACGCGGGACACCCCCCAGCCAGAACAACCTCTAAACACCCGTTTGGCTCCCGGCATGTGTTGTAGTGAAGTGCATGTAAATGTAAGTGTGGGTAGGGGGAGAGGGTAGGATAAGGAAGAAGGATCGTGCGCGTACGTGACGCGTATGGTAGGGCACTGTTGCAGCTTTCTACCGATCAGAGTAGCCCAGAGTTTATTTTTGCACATCAGGTATCTCCCACCAGCGTGGCCACAGACGAGACACGCTCTAAGATTTCGACTGGTCTCCCGACAAGTGTGGTAGTGTGGTGCATGTGGGTAAGTGTGAGTAAGAGGTGAGGATAGAACAAGGAAGGGGAAGGAAAGATCGCTCGCGGTCCGTGGCCGATTTATTAAGGGTACTGCTCCCGCATAAAGCCTTGTGTTCTTCTGAAACCACGGAAAACTACCGATTAGAGCAGCCGGTCGCTAGAATTCTCCTCCAGACAGCGACTGAATTCGAACTACCTAACAAGCTAGTGTCAAAAATCCTGCTGCCGTCGGGACTCGAACGTAGGACATCCGAATCAGAGGCACTGCAGTGGCATCAGGTGATCCACTGAATCACCTGTCCCGGTTCGCCCCCCTGGAAGAAGCATTTCTCTGAGAATATTGGGAGCTGACGTGGCGTGGGTTTGGGGGGTTGGGGAGAGGGCGAGTGGCGCTCGCGAGTGGGCGGACAGGGGCGTGGGCGAGTGGGCTGGGACGTCGTCCGGTGGCCAGGCGCTGGAACGCTTCCAGCGCGTGATGGACGCGGACCGGAGCGGCGCCAGAGGTACGAGGCAACCAACGAATAGAGGGTGTCGGCAAAGGAAGGTAGGAAAATGGGGGATAAGTGCGGCAGTAATGGTGGATAAGGGCGAGGAAATAGAAGATGTGGGGAAAGGGAAGATCAAATGGGCGAAAAGGGTTTGATAGAGCTGGGAAAGGCTGGGATAGACGCCGCCTATGGATGCAGCGAACAACTTTAACAAACTCCGACCTCAAGCTTTTGTATTTCCAGCCGTCCAAGAAACACTGAACACAGCCTTTCAAAGAACTCCTTTTCCAAATGCATCAAGGTCCTACGAGATTTTCATCACTTGCTTTGACCATCTACAAACCGATAGAAGGCTAGAAAGCTATATTAGAAAATGATAGAAGGCTATTTTAAAATACGATACTGGATCATTTTCATCATGATCTCTTACAAAAAATAACACTTCTTTATTATTACATCAAAGAAGAAAAAGAGGTTTCTTTGAGGCACCGAGGAAATTTGTGAAAGAAGTAATAAAATCCGTTTCAACAAATACTAAAATCATAACTTTGTTCTGTGAAACCTTCGGTCGGCTGTGAAATCTTCCCTTCTAGGGAACCCGAAGCGTACTTCCAGCCTCGAAATAATTTCGAGCAGACAAAGATGAGACTTTACAGCCCTATCGATTGTCTGAATGTAGACGGACAACACAATATTGCGCAACTGGGCCAAAAGAGTATATAACAAGAACGCTCAGGGTAACAACTAGTAGAACACGACAGAAATTGGACAAATGGTAACAGGCGCAACGAGCCATCTTGTCTACGAGGACAGAACTAGGTTAACCGCGCACGTAAAACTCAGCGGCGTCGGCCGCGCGGGGGTGGGGGCGGGGGCGCAGGCGGGCGCCATTTTGGCGACGCCAGTGGACGGCGAGTGGCGCCGCGAACACGGCTTTTCCATTCAGCCGGCGCCGCGCCGCGCGCCGCCTCTCGACCCCGCCACCCCTCCCCTCCCCGTCCCGCCCCGCCCAACTCACCCCCTTTGCATGCACAGAGCGAGCGCCGGGCGCGCGGACGCCACGGTGCAAGGCGAGGCTGGGTCGAGGTTCGAAGCTTGGAGCGGCTAGGGAGGGAAGCAGAGACAGAGAGAGACAGACAGACAGAGTGATGGAAGGAGAAAGAGAGACGGAGGAGGGAGAGAGAGAGACGGAGGAGGGAGAGAGAGAGACGGAGGAGGGGGAGAGAGAGACGGAGGAGGGGGAGAGAGAGACGGAGGAGGGAGAGAGAGAGACGGGGGAGGGAGAGAGAGAGACGGGGGAGGGAGAGAGAGAGACGGGGGAGGGAGAGAGAGAGACGGAGGAGGGAGAGAGAGAGACGGAGGAGGGAGAGAGAGAGAGACGGAGGAGGGAGAGAGAGAGACGGAGGAGGGAGAGAGAGAGACGGAGGAGGGAGAGAGAGAGACGGAGGAGGGAGAGAGAGAGACGGAGGAGGGAGAGAGAGAGACGGAGGAGGGAGAGAGAGAGACGGAGGAGGGAGAGAGAGACGGAAGAGGGAGAGAGAGACGGAAGAGAGGAGAGAGAGACGGAAGAGGGAGAGAGAGACGGAAGAGGGAGAGAGAGACGGAAGAGGGAGAGAGACGGAAGAGGGAGAGAGAGACGGAAGAGGGAGAGAGAGACGGAGGAGGGAGAGAGAGACGGAGGAGGGAGAGAGAGACGGAGGAGGAGAGAGAGACGGAGGAGGGAGAGAGAGACGGAGGAGGGAGAGAGAGACGGAGGAGGGAGAGAGAGACGGAGGAGGGAGAGAGAGACGGAGGAGGGAGAGAGAGACGGAGGAGGGAGAGAGAGAAGGAGGGGGAGAGAGAGACGGAGGGGGAGAGAGAGACGGAGGGGGGGACAGAGACGGAGGGGGAGAGAGATAGAGGGGGGAGAGAGAGATAGAGGGGGAGAGAGATGGAGGGGGAGAGAGATGGAGGGGGAGAGAGATGGAGGGGGAGAGAGATGGAGGGGAGAGAGATGGAGGGGGCGAGAGATGGAGGGGGAGAGAGAGATGGAGGGGGAGAGTGATATGGAGGGGGGAGAGTGATATGGAGGGGGAGAGAGACGGAGGGGAGAGAGACGGAGGGGAGAGAGAGACGGAGGGAGGAGAGACGGAGGGAGGGAGAGACGGAGGGAGGGAGAGACGGAGGGAGGGAGAGACGAAGGGAGGGAGAGACGAAGGGAGGGAGAGACGGGAGGGAAAAATCGGAGGGAGGGAGAGACGGATGGAGGGAGAGACGGAGGGAGGGAGAGAGAGGACGGAGGGAGGGAGAGAGAGACGGAGGGAGGGAGAGAGAGACGGAGGGAGGGAGAGAGAGACGGAGGGAGGGAGAGACGGAAGGAGGGAGAGAGAGACGGAAGGAGTGTACAGAGAGAGAGAGGGGAGATAATAGGGAAGGGAGAGAAGGAAGAGGGGATGAGGAGAGGGAAGGGGCAAGGAGAGAAGTGAGAGATGGATTTTGATTGATTAGCTGGACTAGCGTCAACTGCTAATTGGTCCCGTAAGTGTAATGTATGTTTTTTACTCTGGAGGTGTAGGTGATCCCCTGCTGGATGGCGAGATCAGGCACCGATCTACCTGTCAGCTAGCGGGGTTTTCCCCAGCCATGTATCTCCCACCAGCCGGGTTCCGGTCCAGCCGGGATAAGCTCTCAACCGGTCTTCCGGCATGCGTAGCAGTGTAGCGCATGTAAGTGTAAGGAGTGAGGATTAGGACAAGAAAGAGGAACGAAAGATTGCGCGTGGTCCGTGTTCATTTTGGTAAGGTACTTTAAGGTTAAGGATACGGAGAAGTACCCTAGTAAACTACCACGGATCGTGCGTGACCCTTCCCTCGTCTTCCTATTCTCTCCTCTCATTCACGCACATGCCACACTATTAGACAAATCGTGAGCTTAGAACTTGTCCTGGGGGACTGGGCCTGGGAGGCTGGGTCATTGAGCGACGGCAAGGGAGCGCTCGTTCCCCTCCCCCTCGTGCTTTTGCACTTCCTACCGCCAACCCCATCCAATTGTTTTCAAATTCCAACATAATTTAATATAATAAATATTTAAAATAAATAATATAACAAATATTTAAAATAAATTTTGCCCAAGAAAAATAAGGTAACAAGCGCAAATTCTAGGCCCTGGATCCGCCACTGGTGGTAATGATGGCGCCGCCATTAAGAGGTCGCTGCATTCACCTGTCGCTACGCGGCGCGGCGCGGCGCGGCGCGGCGGCGCACTATGGCGGTTGTAGGCGGCCGTGAATCGAGGGCGCAGGGGTGCGCCCGGGACACGAGCCCGTAGTACGCATGCACTCACGCCAACAAGCACGCATACGCGCCGGCCCGCGCGTGCGCAGACGACGGCTGGCCGCGCCCGCCGCCGCGCTCGCCGCCCACTCGGGGGAAGGGGGGGGGGCGGGATCCCACCACATCTCTGCGCTTGTGCCCTCGCCAACGCCCAACCGCCACTCAAACGGCGGGCTGCGGTTCAATAGCGACGATTCGTCTCCAGGGAATCGCATTGCAGGTTATTAGAGCCAGAACTCACCACAATCGAAACCGTGGGAGAACTATTGATTTATTCGACATTTCCGGATTGCTAGTTTTTTGGCCTCTTTTAAATGATTTGAGAAATAACTTTCCCTTAATTAGATCAAGTTATTTTCCAAAAGCTGTTAAGAGTTATCGAATAATTTCAAATTCCAGGCTACAGGAAGTCGCATTATTATCAATCGTACAGCAACATCAAACCACTTTATTGATATTTACAGCCGTTAAACTGTACCATAATATTTTCATCAATTTAGAAGTTATTAATTATCTATTGTTTTAACGATAACGAAAAAATGAAATTTTGAAAAAATATTAAAGTTATGTAGTCAAGTAGTGACTAATCAGTGGGCGCCTTGATGGAATATGTTCGAAAAGAACAAGTTTAAAAGCATCGTTGCAATGCAACGAGTAGTACAGCAAGTCTCGAAACAAGTAGTCTTCTCGTTTTAATATTACGACAGTTTATTGCGTCAAGTATTCCGCACCTGTTGGCCAGCAGCGAAGATACGTTGGCATGCGTTTATCTCAAAAGGAAAACTAGATAACAGGCATGGTACAATGAAATTATTTATTTACTAATATATTTTCCAATTAATATTTGCTTAATATTTCAATGTTTCTTCACACACACACACATGATTCCGAAATTGAACTACCGACGTACAAAAATATTTTCGAACTTTAACCTTTTCGAATCATTCAGAATTCCAAAACAATGATTAAAAACATTGGATTTCTGAGGAAAGAAATTGTTTGGATTTTTGGTTAAGGGCGGCGAGCTCCAATTAGAGAAGCGGCCGCTACAGCGCACACGCAAACCCAACGCCGGGTTCCGTGCCCTACCCCACGCGCCCATGCTTGGCCTCACTCGCCCCACGAACTCGAACCACGCCGCTGCCCCTCCCAGCCACGGTGCATCATCCATGTTCCCCCAAAGCGCACCCCACGCGACATAATCGAACTCTATTCACCACCCAGCCACGTGCTTCCCCGCTACATCCCTTTCCCCAAGTCACGCCACGCCAAACCACACACCCACGGCACAACTTTCCTCATCTGCATGCCGCACGCCACACCCATTACTAGCATTCCACACCCCCTCATCCGCACGCCACACCCCCTCATCCGCACGCCACACCCCCTCATCCGCACGCCACACCCCCTCATCCGCACGCCACACCCCCTCATCCGCACGCCACACCCCCTCATCCGCACGCCACACCCCCTCATCCGCACGCCACACCCCCTCATCCGCACACCACACCCCTCATCCACACGCCACACCACTCACTACCACACCATGTTCCTCAACAGCACGCCATGCGCACGCTCCTCACCGCCATGCCGCGCCCCTCAACACCACGCTACGCTCCTCATCCGCACACCACGTCAACCCACGCCACACCCCACACAAATCCCCACACCAATCACGCCTCTCACCGCTATCCCACACCCCCATTGCCACGCCACGCGCTCGCCCCGCCACCCCCCGCACCGTTCGTCCCACACGGCGCTCCTTCGCCATCGAGATCGTTCCCCGCTCAGCTCCACTCGGCTCTTTTCGGTCCTAGCAGCGCGCCCCCGCAAACCGCGCCCTGCCCCCCACCCGCCCCGCCACCCCCGCGCGCCGGGCGCTGCGACGCAGATTCGGCGCCGACCTTTGACCTTTGCCAGGCGGCGGCGGTGGCGGGGCGCGGGCGGGCGCCCTGCGCGGGCGGCGTGGGTGGCGCGGAGCGGCGGGGCGCGGAGCGGCGGGGCGCGGCGCAGCGCAGCGCGGGGGCGGCGCGGGCGCCGATCAGCATATGGACACGCGGCGCTCGCCCTTACGTAACGCGGCGCGGCGCGGCGCGGCGCGGGCGCGAGCGCGCGTGGGCGGGCGCTTCACGTGCGGCGCTTTGCATCCGCTTATCTGTTTCCCAGCAGCTGCCCGCCCAGCCCCGGCGGCGGTGGCGCCCCGCGCGGCCGCCGGTTGCAACGCTGCAACGCCTGAAGCCACTCGGCGAAGTGGGCCACAACCACTGACACGGCAACCTACATACGGCGCCGCTCCCCGGCCCCGCCCCCGCCAACGCCCCCGCCCCCGCCGCGCGCCGGCGCACGCGCCTCGCCGCCACCCCCGCCCCCCCTCCAGCCCAATTTCCTACCCGGTCTCCCGCCCACGCCGCCTCCACTCAAGGTTTTTTTTAACCCCCGTCGCTCCTAGTGGGTTGAACACCATTCCTGTTCAACCTGTGAGGTGCCCTTTATCACCACTAAAATGCAAGTCAACGCCTCTGAATGGCGTCACACCCACCTGCGGTGGCTTCGCTCCCCTCTGGCCAACACCCTGTGCGGACTCCCCGCTGTCACCCGGCCGCCGCCCACGTCTCCGCCGTTCTATCTGAGCAGCGTGGAGCCCAATGCCGCCGCTCGCGGCCCCTCCAACCCCCCGAGCTCTGCCTTTTCGGGAGGAGCAGGCAGGGAGGCGGAGACCTCTCTCCACGTCCGTCTTCCTCCCTGCGCCCCTCTTCCACGGTCCCACCGCCGTCCCCACACGCCGTGCGGTCGCGCGGGACAACGCCCTGTCCCGCTGCACCGCCCCCGCCGCTCCGCGCCGCGCCGCGCCGCGCCGGCCAACGCCCTCGTTGTGTGGCTGACGCCGCCGCCACCGCGCGGGAATCGATGTAGTCTGACCCATTTCTGGTGACGCCGTCGCCGCCCTTATGGCCCGCAGCTCTCCTCCGCCGCCACCGCTCGGGCCACGCCCCTCAGTCTCGCACCAAGTGCTCTTCTTTATTTCGCGCACTACACACTTCGGAAACGAGATGGGCACTGAAAGATTATCTTAATGAGGATTTGAAATAATTGCTTTCATGTTTGGCGGATATTGTTTCAATGTAGCGCCAACAGAATCAGAGTTACATCGCCATCTCACGAGAAAATGGAAAACTACAATTCTGAATTGCATGACAGTTGCTGAAAAAGGAACGCAATATGCTAATCTCTAAAAAAAAAGACACTTAGAACCACCTTGAAACTCTTCCTCCAATGCCTTAATAATAACATAAAAGTAAGCCGTTACCTTTTAAAATGTATTTTATTTTAGAGATAACATAATTGATAATAATACACCCAAACTACATTTTTTCGGTGTTCAAGGCGAAGTAATATTCTTATTTCCCTTTTAATTTCTAATCCAATCATTTAACTTCCATACGATAGTGACCCGAAAGTAAATCAATACCAGCAATCCAATTTTGTTATTATTAGAAATCAGTTTACGATAAGGAAAGCAATTTTGGATGAAGCAATTACTATATGGAAATTGGACCTTGGAAAATTATAGCATCACCATATCATCTTTAGCATCTCGGTTGAATCGATGCCATAGCCTCCCTCTCAAAAAAAAAAAAAAAAAAAAAAAAAAAAAAAATGTTAAATTAAATGATAAATTTTCAATTCCAATGAATGATTATATAAAAACATTTGTTATTTCAACAATTTTTAACAGACACGTGATAATTACAAGTTATACAACGTATCATGTGTGCTCTTATTATTGTTTTACAAAAAAAGAAGTCATATTATTTGAACTTTTTTCCAAAAGAAATCAAATAATCATTTTCTAATATGATTCTATTTCACAAAAGTAAATATATTATCTTTATAACCAATTTTGGTTTTATTTTTCCCCACCCTACGTGAAAACCATTGCTTCGAACCCGAATAGTCTTCACCTGGGATGCCTCGGTATTTCCCACCTACTGTATATTTATGATACAATACTTGAGGTTCTATGATACTAGATTAGATATACTGTGATATAAGTAAGACTTGAGGCACTAAACGTTTGTTCAAAAGTTGAGAGAGTGCAGCCAGAGGTGGCGGTGTTATTCCCTCTGTGAAAGTAAGATCCGATGCTGACCTACACGACGGCTCACTGGACTGCCCCCTTCAAGTATCTCCAAAGCGGGGGCCCGGCTTAGTCGCGACAGCGACTCAGCGGCATGTGTGTGAATGAGTAATGGAATTACTGGAATGGAGTGAAATAATGAGTAATGTGTAATGTGAGTAATGTGAGTAATGTGAATGAGTAATGGAATGAGTAATTGATTCGTGGCCAATTTTGCAATGATACTGAGCTAGCATTCATCTAGTACTGGGCAGAGAAACCACGGATAACAGTCGATGTGAGCAGCCGGTTGCTGAATTCTCCGCCAGAGAGTGGATGAATTCATGTATGTAGGTGTGTAGCTACCGTCGAAATTCCGCCTCCGTTGGAGCTCGATCCCTAGAAACAGGGTTGCCAGTTGTGTTGCGAGCTCTTTCCCCACCACTGCTACGGAATTTCCGCGAATAACATCTCCAGTGAAATAAAATTTCCCAACTTTGAAACAAATATTCTCCAAATCATGGATCAACAACATTAGTTGTCCCTGACGATCCCATTGGGTGTCCAATTGGATAGCTGTTGCCGACTAGTCTATTGGTAATTCAAATAATTCAAATCAACCAATCATAGTCCTTAGAGCTGCCCGAAGCCACATACTATTTTTCTCGTATTTTTCTTTCTGTATGATTGTCGTTTATTTTTGTTTTTGATACTTGTAAATGAGAGAGAATAACTATATTGTTTCTTTTTTATTAATAATTGAGAGAATAATATTTTTATCTCGACTTCGGATGAAAATAATTTTCCCGAAAAATCCCCAAATATTTCGAAGTCCATTTATGTTCCCCGTTCTTTGACCACAATGAAAAAAAGGAAAACAATTTGAGGACAAACTTCCACAATTTGGAACCTTGAGTAAGTCTCAAATAAATTACTTCATGAAGTTAAGGGTAATTTCCTTATGAATCTTCGGCGAATTATCCAAGCTCTCGAGTTGTTCTAGGTATCAGAGCTTCCTAGAACAGCTTGTCTAAGTATTGACGCAAATACTTCAATCCTTAATGTTTCCTATGAATTTACGCCGAGGCAATGATACTTCAAATTCCGGAGACGGAAGTAAATCTATCAATTAGGAATTCAAAATGAATCGTGAAATGCATTTTTCTTTCTAGAAAAGTGTGTTTGCGTCACTCATATTTTCCAAGTATGCTTCAAAAACTGCGTCAATAAATGTATAGGGTGGTTTAGTTGTAATATTTAAACTTTAACATTGTTAATTATTATATTTATCTATATTTATTTTTGCCATGAGAAGCCCAGAAGCTGATCATTTGTCTATTATCAACTAAAATGTGTCTAAACGCTAAAAAACTAAAAGCATCGAGAAATTAACTCTTTTTGTTTCTGTACGAACTTGTTTTTATTATATTATATTCAATTAAGGTAAGATTAACTTAGTGATTTAAGCGAATTGATATTAAATAGATATTTCATCAATCATATTTTATCATACATCCATAGGTTATTTCTAAAATTTTGAGAAGATTTTCATACTTTCAAAATTAATAATTTAAAAAAAAACACTTCAAAATTATTACATTTCCTCACACGAATACACGCTGCAGAGTCAGACATGTAGGTTCGTCAACATTGTATGTTCATAGTCAGCAGAAAAGAGTACAGTTTTCTTCTCCGCCAGCAGTAAAGTCAACATCATCTTGGTGTTCTCGTTCCTTAACAAGTTTTATCCCGCTTCAAAAACTTCGGAAACAAGCTTCTAGACACTTTGACAACCTGATATTACACCTACCGTTATGATAAGAATACTCTGAGATCGTGTTCAAAGACTTAAGGCGAAAATAAAAGAGAGAAATTTTAAGACCCAGATAATCACCACATTTTCTATCATCGAATCGTGCGAGGAAAAAAAATCTCCGACGTTCCAGCAGGGGAAAGGATTTGTCGTTTTTATTCCGCTGTCCGTTGCTCCAGAGATAAGGGGGTGAGGAGAAATATTCGGCAGAGGTCGAGGGCTGGACGATTGGAGCGGACGCAGTTCGCAGCAATAAAGCCCACAGCGCAGCGCGGCCTCTCCGGTGACGGCCCCATCGATTCGGCAACGAGCGCATATGGTGACTACGATGCGTCATTCCAAGGGCCCGTGCGGCGCCCGGCCGTCGCCCCGTCGCCCGCGCCGCCCACGCCCCTTCCCCACCGCCCGCGCCGCCCACGCAGCCGCAACGCAAACGCCGTCCGCAACGCCCACGCCTCCTGCAACGCCCACGCCGCCCACCCCGCCCTCGATGCCCCCGCACCGCCCTCGCCGCCCACGCCGCCTCGATGTCCACGCTTCTCCCCACCGCCCGCGCCGCCCACGCAGCCGCAACGAAAACGCCGTCCGCAACGCCCACGCCTCCCGCAACGCCCACGACGCCCTCGATGCCCACGCCCCGCCCTCTCCCCGAGCCGCCCTCGACGCCCACGTAGCCGCAACGCCCACACCGCCCTCGACGCCCACGCCCCCCGCCTCCACCGCCGGCGCCGCCCCTCGACGCCCACGCCTCCCGCAACGCCCACGCCCCCGCAACGCCCAGGCCCTCCGCAACGCCCACGCTCCCCGAAACGCCCCCGCCCCCGCAACGCCCAAGCCCCCCGCAATCCCCCGCAACGCCCACGCCCCCGCAACACCCCGCCCCCACAACGCCCACGCCCCCGCAACGCCCACGCCCCCGCAACGCCCACGCCCCCCGCAACGCCCACGCCCCCCGCAACGCCCACGCCCCCCCGCAACGCCCACGCCCCCCCAACGCCCACGCCCCCCGCAACGCCCACGCCCCCCGCAACGCCCACGCCCCCCGCAACGCCCACGCCCCCCGCAACGCCCACGCCCCCCGCAACGCCCACGCCCCCCGCAAACGCCCACGCCCCCCGCAACGCCCACGCCCCCCGCAACGCCCACGCCCCCCGCAACGCCCACGCCCCCGCAACGCCCACGCCCCCGCAACGCCCAGGCCCCCCGCAACGCCCACGCCCCCCGCAACGCCCACGCCCCCCGCAACGCCCACGCCCCCCGCAACGCCCACGCGCCCCCCCCCCCAACGCCCACGCCCCCCCCAACGCCCACGCCCCCCGCAACGCCCACGCCCCCCGCAACGCCCACGCCCCCCGCAACGCCCACGCCCCCCGCAACGCCCACGCCCCCCCGCAACGCCCACGCCCCCGCAACGCCCACGCCCCCGCAACGCCCAGGCCCCCCGCAACGCCCACGCCCCCCGCAACGCCCACGCCCCCCGCAACGCCCACGCCCCCCGCAACGCCCACGCCCCCGCAACGCCCACGCCCCCCGCAACGCCCACGCCCCCGCAACGCCCACGCCCCCCGCAACGCCCACACCCCCCGCAACGCCCACGCCCCCCGCAACGCCCACGCCCCCCGCAACGCCCACGCCCCCCGCAACGCCCACGCCCCCCGCAACGCCCACGCCCCCGCAACGCCCACGCCCCCCGCAACGCCCACGCCTCCCGCAACGCCCATGCCTCCCGCAACGCCCACGCCGCCTTGACGCGGGGCGTTTACGCGCTCGCCTTGTCACCATCGCCTACGCTTTATTCCCCCTCGGCCATTCCCTGCCCAGCCACGCCCAGTCCTTCCCGGCCCTGCCTAACCCTGCCCAACCTCCCACCTTCGTCCGCTTGTACGGACTTTGCCAGGCGGAATTTTAATGCTGGCCTTTAAAATTGACTCTTCTTTCTCAGAACATGTCAGGAAACAAATGGAATATTTCGTGAAAAGTATTCGTTTGATTAATTGATTGATTTTGCGTTTCTTGGGCCGCCAACTATTATTATTCTCAGAATTGTAACGCGAATTTCTCGGGAAATAGCAATCCTCCCCCCCCCCGCCTCGCTGGAACAATATCCGGCGCCTGCGGGATTCCCCCTTCTCTATGTATTTTCGGCCCTGCCGGGACAAGCTCTCAGCTTCCGACTAGTCTCTTGGTGTATGTTTATGTCGTGTACGCAAGAGGATCGCGCGCGGTTCGTGGCTCGACTGTTAAAGTAGTGTTCGTCTGGTATGGATGGGAGAAGCCATGGAATACTACTAATCAGAAACGCTGGCTGCTATTATAGTATTCTCCTCCAGTCAGCGTCGGAAATCGATCAAGCTACGTAGCTAGAGGTGAAAATCTGCCACCAATTTGACTCGCACCCTAGGACCATCCGGTCAGAGGCACTGCAGTGACTTAAGTTCATACGCTGACCCCATCTTCAGCCGGAATATTATTTATTTCAATGAGATAACTTTCAATATTGAATGAAAAAATGAGTTGAGAAAAACTAATTGGATTATTAATTGTTCTTAATTGATATTTTACGGTTTTTTGTTGGTAATTTGAGAAAATGCCTTCTCTGAAATTACACAAAAAGGAATATTGTATACCAAACGTTCATCCATACGTGTATAAGAAAGGTGTACAGACCCACAAAATTTCGTAAACTATTTCTCCAATGCTATTACGTGTATTTTAAGAAACGCAAATTGGTCGTGATACGTTTTACTGGTGAAAATTGTGTAAAGAGCCAACAGGAGGACGGCGAAAAGTAAACAATCAACGCTTTGAATGTGGTTATGCATTGAAGTGCGGGGCAGTTCACGCAACCGTCCGTGAGCGAGTACACCGGAGCCGTTAATTGACGTGTCCGAGGCGCGTGTGTGCCTGAACGAGCTCTTTCGTGACCCAAGCGCAGCACGTGAAAGCCCGCCACGTGATACTATCAGATATGGGTGCTTATGTTACGACACAGTCGGGGCAAGCACGTTGTAAAACTATTAGCCAATTTCTACTCGTATGATTCACGTGCGGCACGTATCAGTCAACGTATCGTTGCACTTTTGGATCTTTCCGCTTTTACATCAAGATATCACAATGATCTTTCCCACAGATATTATATTGCCTAATTCAATCCTCCATCGTCATATTGTTACTAAAAAATATCTTTAGTTTTGGAGTCTGAAATCGATATATTAAAAGAATGCATAGTATTGTTATCCTGTATTATAATTTCTATGTTTCATTGAGAATAATACTAATCTAACTCTGCAATGTGAACGAAGATTAATATTAATCTCCTGTTTACCTAAATGCTCTTACATTATTTACACTAGATAATATCTACCAAGGATGTCCAGTACACCTCCCTGTATACTCGTGACAATTCAAAAATTACGAGGAGGTAAGTGTTTTAAATTAATATTCTTAATCAAAGTCACCGATAATAGAATACCTACCTCATAAGGGGAGATTTATCATTACATATTACTATATTCTTGAAAAGATGGTGGCATATGGATCATGCTTTTTGGAACAGGATTTGCCGAAAGTGATTAATAATAGAGTTAACGATATGCAAAAGTAATTTCACGAACTTCTCCACGCTGCAGAGTACAGAACTGCGGATGATTCTATACGAATATCTACCGCTGCCTAGCATACACAGCTTGCATACGGAAATTCGTAAAGGCGCACGAAATCGTGTATGATATAACCGCTAATGGAAAAGAACGTAAAATGTTTTTAATGAAACGACATAAAAACAGTGAACAATTTTCAAACTTTCTCTCCAGTCTCTGTCAGTCGTAAAATTGAAACCAGTCGAAAATCATACAGGAACAGGCTCTCGGAAAAGCGCTTTTCGATTTCTGGAATTCGAAAACGATCTGTTGTGGAAATTGGATTGCACAGCTGCAACGCGCAGCGCCCGATGCCAGCGACTCAACGGAGCTCAGCCATTGGCTGGAACAGATTCGTTGTCGGAAGTCTATTGTTCTTCAGCCGCGGGTAGAAGAATGGAAAATGCATTTCCTGCATTACAGTAATCTCGAGGGCCACGCCAAAGCACAAACCTTGCCAGTTCTGTGCTCTTCAGGTTCAATCCATTTTGTTCCAATATAAGTTTGAAATACTTTAGTTGTACTCGCCCATCGAAAGTTTCCCTATATTTCAAACTGTGAAACATAAAAAGAATTGGAGAGCCGTCATATAATTTATATTACGAATAGAAAACAGGAAACTCGCTGTAGTATGAACAATTCAGTACAGTGTCTGTATAGAAGAGAAACTACAATACTTTACACGGTATGACAAATTACCTACTCCGAATTGCAAATTTGGGGAAATACAATTGAATAAAGTCACGCTTGCCTTTAGAAAGCAACATTTTTCTCTGAATTATTGGATTGCTCTTCAACAAAAGGGAAGTTATGCCGGTATCTCAAAATCTCCGACAGTATTAATCACAGTTCGGCTATCACTATTACCACGGACGTTATTTGTTTCTGATATATTCTGACAATGAAAGCGACCGCAAACAAGGTGGCCGTGTTTTTCGTATCCCACTCTTAACGACGAATTTGAAACTAGCCACTCGCCTGTCCCGGAGACGCCACTTGGATGGTTAGTGACCGTTTAAACTTATATCTTGTGGTTTTCAACGAGGGAAAACCCAGGCAATCCGATGTCGGCCCCCCCGAGCCGGTTTTGAAAGACCTATCCGACTTCCCGTTTCTGGAGGACAATCATATCCAATCTCATCGCGTGTTTGGCAACCTAGAATTTCGATGTCAGTACATGTGGCTGTTTTTGTGTTGAGTTGTTCGACATTTAAATTCTAAGAGTTGTATTGTAATGGTAAATCATTTTGTGCTTGTCAGATAGTAGTGAACGTTTTTTGGCATGGTCGTGACAAGTTTCGGGGTTGGTAAAGGCTAGGAAAACAATAAAATCGTTAACGAGACCGTCATGAAATTTTGCTGGGCGAAATGATGGCCACAGTGTACGGAAGGTACCGTTTAGAACTCGTGAACGTTAGAACTTGTGATTTGTGTGTTTTATATACCAAGAGTAGGATCCCATCAGTAGTTTAGGAGAGTAGTTTTAGCTCAGAGGCGGAGAGCACAGACAAAAATTGTTTATTTGGATACTAAAATTTATTGAACTTACCTATAGAGAAATTATCATTAGTAAGTTATGTTTGTTGTTGGAAGAAACTGAGTTAATTCAATTATTGGAGCAAGAATATCTCCACGAAACCTTTTGTCTGAGATAAGCCACATGTACATTAAAGTAGTCACGAAAACATTTCTTCTGAAACGGTTGGATTGTGAGGATTGGGAAGAAAGATCGAGAGACCTAACATCCAAATACGAATAGACAGGTCCACGGTAGAGTTCCAGTTTCGTTGTGGCATGTGCTTCTCGGTGCAGGGACAATTGAGAAGGGTTTAGTCCAAATCCGGGCAGAGGACTAAACTAAACCTCATAGCAGCCTCTCCAAGATTCGTCTCTAATAGGTGGAAGTCCCACCAAAGTTTCCAAAAACTTTCAGGTCTCATTACAGTGGTTAGGGACGGTCGCGTTTTGGCATTAATACAGATTCCAGATTTCACCAGAGGGCGAGGATTTAGCTGGAAACACCAAGATGACCGAAGATCGGCCTTTAAAACCACCGGTACGTTGAGTTGACGCATACAAAGAAAGCCCAGAAGAAAACTACTAAAATGATCGAAGCGTCAGTCAACAAGCTTACAACGCAGAGTTATGGTCAGCACACTCTAAACCTGTAAGTACTTGTTGTTTTATGTCGATTTGATTTCGAAGGAATGAGACGTCATAATGCAATGTTTCGACCATCCTCCTCCACACCCTCATAGTGCACTGTTTTTGCCTTCTTCCGAGCTGAAATACACTCAAGGACGAAACTTCTCCCCGACGCGGCAGTCCGAAGCCAGTCTTCATCCTTTGCTCCACCAGCGCAGATTGGAGCTCTTCTGAGCCATTGCAGTGCTCTGGGACATTTGAGTAGACGACTCCGACTGCCAGACTATAACTCTGTCGGCGGCGGCTGAGCGTGGCGCTCAAGGCAACGCGGCCGGTCGCTTCCATTCATGAGCGAGGCCTCGTGTCGGGCGAGGCTGCGCCATTGTGCTGCACAGGAAGTGCATGCGACGGTGGGCGGCGCGGTGGGGCGCGTGCAGGTGCGCAAGCGGCGAACCGTGGGGAGAGGGCGGCAGGGCCAGAGGGCGGCAGGGCCAGAGGGCGGCAGGGCGAGAGGGCGGCAGGGCAAGAGGGCGGCAGGGCAAGAGGGCGGCAGGGCAAGAGGGCGGCAGGGCAAGAGGGCGGCAGGGCAAGAGGGCGGCAGGGCAAGAGGGCGGCAGGGCAAGAGGGCGGCAGGGCAAGAGGGCGGCAGGGCAAGAGGGCGGCAGGGCAAGAGGGCGGCAGGGCAAGAGGGCGGCAGGGCAAGAGGGCGGCAGGGCAAGAGGGCGGCAGGGCAAGAGGGCGGCAGGGCAAGAGGGCGGCAGGGCAAGAGGGCGGCAGGGCAAGAGGGCGGCAGGGCAAGAGGGCGGCAGGGCAAGAGGGCGGCAGGGCAAGAGGGCGGCAGGGCAAGAGGGCGGCAGGGCAAGAGGGCGGCAGGGCAAGAGGGCGGCAGGGCAAGAGGGCGGCAGGGCAAGAGGGCGGCAGGGCAAGAGGGCGGCAGGGCAAGAGGGCGGCAGGGCAAGAGGGCGGCAGGGCAAGAGGGCGGCAGGGCAAGAGGGCGGCAGGGCAAGAGGGCGGCAGGGCAAGAGGGCGGCAGGGCAAGAGGGCGGCAGGGCAAGAGGGCGGCAGGGCAAGAGGGCGGCAGGGCAAGAGGGCGGCAGGGCAAGAGGGCGGCAGGGCCAGAGGGCGGCAGGGCGAGAGGGCGGCAGGGCGAGAGGGCGGCAGGGCAAGAGGGCGGCAGGGCAAGAGGGCGGCAGGGCAAGAGGGCGGCAGGGCGAGAGGGCGGCAGGGCAAGAGGGCGGCAGGGCAAGAGGGCGGCAGGGCAAGAGGGCGGCAGGGCAAGAGGGCGGCAGGGCAAGAGGGCGGCAGGGCAAGAGGGCGGCAGGGCAAGAGGGCGGCAGGGCCAGAGGGCGGCAGGGCCAGAGGGCGGCAGGGCCAGAGGGCGGCAGGGCCAGAGGGCGGCAGGGCCAGAGGGCGGCAGGGCCAGAGGGCGGCAGGGCCAGAGGGCGGCAGGGCAAGAGGGCGGCAGGGCAAGAGGGCGGCAGGGCAAGAGGGCGGCAGGGCAAGAGGGCGGCAGGGCAAGAGGGCGGGAGGGCCAGAGGGCGGCAGGGCCAGAGGGCGGCAGGGCGAGAGGGCGGCAGGGCGAGAGGGCGGCAGGGCGAGAGGGCGGCAGGGCCAGAGGGCGGCAGGGCAAGAGGGCGGCAGGGCAAGAGGGCGGCAGGGCAAGAGGGCGGCAGGGCAAGAGGGCGGCAGGGCAAGAGGGCGGCATGGCAAGAGGGCGGCAGGGCAAGAGGGCGGCAGGGCAAGAGGGCGGCAGGGCAAGAGGGCGGCAGGGCAAGAGCTAAGAAGCAATACCGGCAAGCAAGTACAGTAAAAAGCAATTAAGCTTCAATTTCAAAACACCCCTTTTTAAAAGTGCGGAACGGTCCCAGGGGTCCAATTAGTATGTCAAAGGCGGCGGCGGCGGCTGCCACGTGCGGGTTCGGGGGCGGAAGTGGCGCAGCGCGGTGGGTGGCGCGTGGCAGCGCCGCCGCCGCCCACTTCCGGCGCCCCGCCCTCGCCCGGCAGGCGGAAGCGCCCGCCATTCATAGGCACGCGGTGACGCAAGCTCGGGATGGAGCTAGGGCCGCCGCGTGGCCTTGCGCGCCGCCCGCGCCGCGCCGCCTCGCCCCGCCCGTGTTGCCCCGTCACGCCCGCGCCGCCCCGCCCCGTCCCATCCCGCCCGCGCCGCCCTGTCCCGTTCCGTCCCGTCCCGCCCGCTCCGCCCCGCCCCGTCCCGTTCCGTCCCGTCCTGTCCCGTGCCGCCCCATCCCGTCCTGTCCCGCGTCGCCCAGTCTCCGCCCGCGCCGTCCCATTCCGCCCACGCCGTCCCGTCCCACCCGCGCTGCCCCTTCCCGTCCCTCGCCGTCCCGTCCCGTCCCATCCTGCTCGCGCCGTCCCATCTCGTCCCGTTCCCGCCCGCTCCGTCCGTCCCGTCCCGTCCCGCCCACGGCGTCTCGTCCCGTACCACTCCGCGTCGTCCCGCCCCACACCGCCCGCTTCACCGAACCTAGCCTACGCCGCCTCGCCCCACCCCACCTTATCCCGCCTCGGCGCCGCACCACCTCCCCCGCCCTTCCAGTCCCTCGCGCCCTGCGATGCGACGAGAGGTCCACGCCCACGTCGCGCGCGCGGCAGCCGACGAAGTTCGCTCCCTTCTCTCCCCGCCAAGGAACTGCTGCTTTCAGTGCAGCGACTGGGATCTTGTCAACAACACAATCTCGAATTTTCGGTCGTAATACCAGCGTGTAAGGTTGTTGTGTCGAAGTGTGAAAAGTTGAGCTGAAATTTCGCATTCACGTGAGCACTAAGGCCTAAAAGTGGTGTTCCAAAGATCGTTAAGATTGGGGGAGAAGGAGAAGAGATAAACGTACTTTTATGGTCAGGGTTGTGAAAGAGCACCACACTTATGTACTAAAAAACTAAACCGTTATATAATAATTGAATATTGAAATATTTGTATGTGATTATTTTTGAGAGAGTATTGTAGTGTATCTGTATAGTTTTATTTTCATTGTCAACTGGGTTGATCTACTTTCATGGTCCTGAAGGATTAATTCATTCCGAAATGCCGGCATTCTAAAATATTTTTCCATTTACGTGAACAAAATTCCGTTAATTACAATATCAAACTTTATTTAGGAGGAATCCGAGGGGTAATTCCGTTAAGCGAAAGGCATACGCACGTGCCTAGTCTGCTTATGCACAGGCAGTGCCCCGAGTTCAGAGAGGGTCTTTCCTTTTTGTTTAGCGGAGTGGAAACCCTAGGCGACGCGCTGGCTGCTGCCCTTTGCCGTGTCGGCGGGCGGGCAGGCGGGTGAGGTGGGCGGTGGCCGCTCCACGTGCAGCTTCCCCGCCCTTGGCGCCTCGCACGCGCGGCGCGTGGCACGTGACCTGACCTACATCGCCCTACCCCCCCCCCGACCGACCGCCGAGCGCCGCACGCGCGCCCAGCGTCGCCATGGCCACCGCCCCTAGACCCGGGGGCGGGGGCGGCGCGTCTCCCAGAAGTCTAGCGAACTAAGCCAGACAGACCAGGAAGTGGACGGGTGGAACCGAACAATATTCCCCGCCTGGCCCTCTGTCCTTCAAACGGACGCTGCAACTCTAGTACGACATCCGCATTCTTGTAGAACGGTCGGAGTCTTAAGAAAGATCGATCGATCGTTTTGTTTCTAGGAAGGTTTTTATGCTCATTAGGCACGTAAGTATAGTGCTTGGGGGAGGCAGTGTTTCTTCCTAGCTTGTGTGTGTAATGGGAGAAGAAACAAGGATGAAGAACGAAAAATCGCGCGCGGCCGTGGCTCTTTCATTAGGATACTGCTCTGGAATTCGCCTGGCATTGAAGAAACCATGGGAAACATCCGATCAGAGTAGCCGTCCGCTAGAATTCTCCTCCAGACTAGAAATCCTGTCGCCGTCGGGACTGGAGTCCAAGAACCTCCCGGTCGGAGGCACTGGAGTGACATCAGTTGATTCCCTGAGCCGACGGAGTCATACGGTGCCGTGGGGAATGGGGTTGGAGGATCAGTCCATTGCCCGGCAAAAATGATATGTGTATGTGTGAGGACACAACGGGGAAATGGGATGGCGGCTGACCGTTGTTCTAGGCATGTCTTCCTTCAAGATAACGTGATGCGTAAAAGAACACTTTCAGTTGAAACTCACATCACCACCGTATTTACGCGACAGCAATGTGCAAGAATCTAACACGGATGATATCCGATATTTAATTACACGTCTGTTTTCCTTTAAGATATCATGCAGGAATGTAAATACGGCGTCGCATGTTCTGCTTTCCAGTAGTTTGCGGGCGATCTAAAAAACTTTGTTATTTTTTATTAACCGTAGGTACTTTCTGGGGCTGGGGCATGGCACTCTTGAGAATTTCGAAAGGGTACACGTACCCCTATGTAATGAAACATTTTATTTCCTTAAATTTCATCAATCTTTTATTTTCTTCTTTTTTGAGCTAACAATTTAGAGAATTGATAAGCGACTTTGGGAAAAAAGACTCTCCAAATTATCTGAGAACCCTAGAAATCGTTAAAAATACAATTAATTATAATTATTAATTGCATCATGAAAGTTTTAATTCCATTCTTCTTGTAGTACATTTTAATTATTTCCTAATAAAATGTCATATGTAAACAGAAAAAGTTCAATGTGAAAGGATCGAGGAGGGGGTCAGAAATGTAGCTGACCCCCCACCCCACTCTTGTTTTAGGTCGTGCACGCGTGTGCACTTTTCATTAATAGTTCGGTATTTATTTTCTCGCCCATTATCTCTTTGTAAGTCTTATGAACAAAGGAGCGTGTGGTGAGACCTCCGTATAGGGCCAATGAGCCTTGTTCGGATAAAAATAGAAATTGCCATATTTCAGATTTGTAATTGTAAATGATCGGTGTAAACTGTAAAGGATGGGTGTAAAGGATGGGTGTAAAGGATGGGTGTAAAGGATCGGTGTAAAGGATCGGTGTAAAGGATCGGTGTAAAGGATCGGTGTAAAGGATCGGTGTAAAGGATCGGTGTAAAGGATCGGTGTAAAGGATCGGTGTAAAGGATCGGTGTAAAGGATCGGTGTAAAGGATCGGTGTAAAGGATCGGTGTAAAGGATCGGTGTAAAGGATCGGTGTAAAGGATCGGTGTAAAGGATCGGTGTAAAGGATCGGTGTAAAGGATCGGAGTAAAGGATCGGTGTAAAGGATCGGTGTAAAGGATCGGTGTAAAGGATCGGTGTAAAGGATCGGTGTAAAGGATCGGTGTAAAGGATCGATGTAAAGAATCGGTGACCAACATAACTCCGTATGATTTTGTATGATCCGTATGATCTGACGTTCGATTTTGTACAGTTACTGCCGTACAAAATGGCAAGTAACTACTCCCAATTACTCTAATTGGAAGCATCTTTGAAAAGGCAATAAAAGACCTTTCTCCTGACGAGCATTGAGTGTGAGAGCAAGAAAACTTCATCTTTCCCAGGTATAACAGACATTTACCCACCCAGACATAATGAAAACACTTGTTCCTACCAGGAGTCCACAAGAACGACTGTAGCACGTAAATCTCGACCTGGAAATTTTGTATCCAATTCAAAAATTTTCCTCTGTATCAGTAGCCGAGGAAATGAAAATGCTTACATTATATTTTGAGTCAAACTTTTAATTTTTGGTGAAGTTAATATATCTTCCTATTCACACCTTTTCAGAAGGCGATAGCAACAAGAACCAAAAATAACTTCACCAGAAATGTGGGATGACGGACAGAGTATTTTGAGTTGCCAGTCTTTGTTCCCATTATGTAACTTCAACCGAATTAAAATCGCTGGTTTTAACGAGCAAACTTGTACAGCGAGATGCCAGACCTTCACCTTCAGTAAACGAAATTGAACCCGCCGGGGGACCGGATGGCCCTTGAAAGTATTCCCAGTCGCGAATCGAGTTCGTGTAGAGACATGAGCTCATTCTCTTACCGAGAAGTTCGTTTGAGCTGCATTAAGTGGGCGGTCTGCGGCTAGCGAGCATTAATCATCAGCTCGTGTAGGCGAGCGTCAACACGAGAGCATTCGTCATAGCTCCGGCCGCGCGGCGAGGCGTTCAAGGTGAGGCGGCGGCGGCGGCATCGCTATATAGCGACCGCGGCGCCAAGGAGCATCGGGTGGCAGTTGGCGCCCGCCGCCAAATAAAACACGCCCACGCCCTCCGCGCGCGCCTCGCGGCCTTGTATGTATGTAGGCAAGGCGCGATGTACCTACCACTCGGGACGTGACATCAATCCGTTACGTCGGTTCTTTACACCCATCCCTTACACCCATCCCTTACACCCATCCCTTACACCCATGCCTTACACCCATGCCTTACACCCATGCCTTACACCCATGCCTTGCACCCATCCTTTACACCCATCCCTTACACCCATCCCTTACACCCATCCCTTACACCCATCCCTTACACCCATCCCTTACACCCATCCCTTACACCCATCCCTTACACCCATCCCTTACACCCATCCCTTACACCCATCCCTTACACCCATCCCTTACACCCATCCCTTACACCCATCCCTTACACCCATCCCTTACACCCATCCCTTACACCCATGCCTTACACCCATGCCTTACACCCATGCCTTACACCCATGCCTTACACCCATGCCTTACACCCATGCCTTACACCCATGCCTTACACCCATGCCTTACACCCATGCCTTGCACCCATCCTTTACACCCATCCTTTACACCCATCCCTTACACCCATCCCTTACACCCATCCCTTACACCCATCCCTTACACCCATCCCTTACACCCATCCCTTACACCCATCCCTTACACCCATCCCTTACACCCATCCCTTACACCCATCCCTTACACCCATCCCTTACACCCATCCCTTACACCCATCCCTTACACCCATCCCGTACACCCATCCCGTACACCCATCCCGTACACCCATCCCGTACACCCATCCCTTACACCCATGCCTTACACCCATGCCTTACACCCATGCCTTACACCCATGCCTTACACCCATGCCTTACACCCATGCCTTACACCCATGCCTTACACCCATGCCTTACACCCATGCCTTACACCCATGCCTTACACCCATGCCTTACACCCATGCCTTACACCCATGCCTTGCACCCATCCTTTACACCCATCCTTTACACCCATCCTTTACACCCTTCTTCTCTACACCGATACTTTATACTGATCATTTACATCGATCTGTTACACCGATCTTTTACAATTACAAATCCAAAATATGACAATTTCATTTTCATGAGAACAAGGCTCATTGGGACGGACATAAGGGAATTCCGAAACATACTGCAGAACTTCTCAATGTTAGAATTGACGATTCAGTGCACCTCCAGCAACATAAACCTACAGTACGGGACTCATAACCTGTGCAGTTGACGCGCCCGGAAGCAATAATAAATCAATTTCGGAGTCTCCTGCCCTGCGCGTACGAGGCGCAGTGGCGGATCAAGGGGGACCATGAGGGCCATGTCCCCCTTCCAAAAAAACGCCTAGAGTTGTCGTTGTTACCTTCTTTTATTTGGCAAAATTGATTTTAGTATTTATTAGAATTACGTAATTATTTAAAAAATACTGTACAGTACCATGTACACACTTAAAAATAATATAGTTTATTAACAAATACTTATTATTTAACAATTATCTGTGATGGCCCCCTCCAAAATGATCGGCTGGATCCGCCCCTGACGAGGCGACACACAGCTTCCACGAGCAGCCGCGCGCGGCGCTGTCGCTGCTAGGCTCCGGCGCGACGCGAAGCGACGGCGAGCGCTGCCGCCTGCTCTGCAACGTGATGCCATGCTCCGCGCTGGGCCGCTCCGCGCCGCGCCGCGCCGCACCGCGATTCCAAGTAATCGGATTAGCCCCTTCGGCGTAGCGGCCGCGCCGCAGACGCGCGCGTCACGCCCGCCCACCCCACCACCCCCACCTGCGCCCCCGCCACCGCCCGCATTCCGACTCGTCTGCCACACGGCCCCGCCCCCGCCGGTCCAGGACCATCATCTGCGCTACACGCTCAGCAGCAACGCACAAGCAGCGAAAAATCCCCCGGTGCCCCCAAGATTTTCTTTCGCAGGCACTTTGCATTGAGGCTGATTCCGGTTTCGATTTTTCTTTCTGTCACACTCATTCACAACCTAACGTCATAACTACGGATGGGGATTTGCCTTTCTATCTGCATAATTTTTGATGCCCGATATACGTACATTCAAATACTCCGGCGTCTGTTGTTTATTTACAGTCCGTAACTAGGGCAACATCTTTATACTGACTACGTGAGAAGCGCACGACCATAAATATTTTATAATGGGATGTCCTTTTAAATTACTCATATAGGGAGTCTTTTCGCTTATCACAAGCATTATAAAGGATTCCCCCGGATAAAATACTAATACGTTCCCTAAAATCAATTGAATTTTTTAAAAATAAGATTTTTGACAGGTTTCTTAGCCTCCCTCCCACAATTCCCACCGCTCTTCACTCAAAAATGTGTTGTTTTCTTTAATTTAATTATTTTACCCTTAACTTTTCTAATTGAGAAATATGAAATATGAAAAAAAACACAATAATTTATACAACAAACATTTTTATTGATATTTTCTAAGCGCGAAATTCAACGAAAAAATATTTTTGAAAAATAAATAAGGAAAATGAATTTTTACTGGGTCAGGCCCAGAAATCTCTCAACTTTCTGTCAAAAAACTAGTTAGTGTGAATGTTTTTTTTTAGATTTTTTAGATTTTAAAAATGAAAACTATTTTTACCCCTTCTTGATTTTAAATATACTTTGAAGTGACTGCAACTGTTCTGTAAATTTATTTCAATGTTTATTACACATTTGCATACATTGTTTTGGCACACACAAATGTTTCTACCTTAAAATTTATATACAAATTACTATATTTTTAATGTTTTATAATCCTTTATGAAGTTTGTAATAGACTAAGGTAAGACGACGGTTTGTTTGGTAGTTCATAAGAAACCATTTAACAAAACTCTTAGTGTGCTAGTGATGGATAGGGAATTACACACCAGTCCTTCATCCAACTGCTTTCAGACTAAACAAATACAATTTTGAAGATTATGTTCTACTAATCAGATTATTGCAATCAAGGGTGGCAACTTGCCTTATGCGCCGACTTAATTGGGATCGCGTTTGTCACTCAAAAGAAAATGTACTTCTCGCTTGTATTTAACTCTTGTAAGTTATTTCTGATGCGTGGAGAAATGAAATATTTATGAACTGAGGGAGACGGGAATTTTCTGTTTGAAATGAGGGATCCCTATTGATAAACTGACCCAGGCTCAAGGTTTTCTCTTTGGGAGCCCTTGATTGCAAGCGCCCCTATCTCTGCAATGATACGCGGTACACCTTTCGAACCCGGTTTGCGTATCCCGTTGTAGGGACAAGTTCTTTTTTAGGACAAGTGAGTTCCGGCAGCTCAAAAGTTTGGAGGGACTGGTGGGTGACATGTGGAGAGAGGGGGAAATGACGAGGGACAGGTTTGGGGTCAGGTGAAAGGAAAGTGAGGGAAATGAAGATGGATAGGTGAAACTCGGATTACGTTCCTGAGAAGTATTCTATAAAATAAGACCTTTTTGAATTTTCTTTTACAATTTTACAGATTTGGGGTGCCCCCACCAAAATACTGATTAGAAAAGTGAAAAAGCCGAAATTATGTACAATAAAATTTGTGAAAAAAATACCGAAATAATCTTTCACGGTCAAATTAAGGAGACTATTTGCTTTTCTGCGCATTTTAATCTCCACGCTCAGCAATAATGGATTGCTTTCTCTCGCACACTACCAGGGCCATGAGGTTTTAACACATAGTTCTGGATATGACGGTTCGAATTTGGGTTTTAAATTTATAAATGTTTAGCATTTAAACAATTACTATTTAGAATATGCAAGCTTTCGCACAAGTCCCGATTGTCTATTCTTATTTATAAATTTCCAGCTAACGAAAAATACTTTTCTCTAGCCTAGAAAAAACTACAGAGGTTTAAGTATTTTGTTTTTGTTTAATATGGCTCAGTGTTCGAAAGAATCTAAAAGAGGCCGGTGTTTTCGGCACCCATGCGGTGCGTCGTATTCATCACGTCTTTCCTGCGTGGTGGCAGTGCAGCCGCCCGCTGTGGCATTTAGCATCGCTGCGAGAAGCGCGAAGCGGTTTGGCGTGGTGTGGTCAGGGCAGCGAAGATGCCGGTTGCAGCAACCGGCCTCTACCCCCACCGGCTGCTCAAGGACGCGACGGAGGCCGGTCGCGGTATGCAGTCCGCGCGAACTGTTATAGGCCTCGTCGCCGCCTAACGCTTCTTTCGCGCGGAGGAGATCCGTCTGCTGCCAGGCGCGGCTGCGAAAGTTGGAGTTATGAACGTTATAATTTAACAAAAGTTATTAACATTACTAGAAAGTTATTAACGTTATTTTTAAGAAAAGTTATTAACGTTATTTTTTAAGAAAAGTTATTAACGTTATTTTTTAAGAAAAGTTATTAACGTTATTTTTTAAGAAAAGTTATTAACGTTATTTTTTAAGAAAAGTTATTAACGTTATTTTTTAAGAAAAGTTATTAACGTTATTTTTTAAGAAAAGTTATTAACGTTATTTTTTAAGAAAAGTTATTAACGTTATTTTTTAAGAAAAGTTATTAACGTTATTTTTTAAGAAAAGTTATTGTTATTTAAGAAAGTTTTTAACATTATTATTAAAAAGTTACGAACGTTATTATTAAAAAACAAATTAATTTCATCGGGCCGATAAAGAGCAAGTAATCAAGTCTTATTTGTCAAGTCTTATCAGATATCGCTCGTATGTTGTTCAATTCCTTCCGAAAATACTCCACCTTAGGATAAAAACATCATGCTATTTCGGCCCTTAGTCATAATAATGGTAGTAATTGAAGCTCAAAATTTATCACCCCAAACAAAAACAATGAGTTTGATACTGAGCGCCAGATCCAAGCATTGGATACTCACCACTAGAGAAATTAATTCAGACTATTCCACTCGTGGAATTAATACCAATAGTGTTAAGTATATACATAAAATGCCCCAATCAGGGCGGTATATCTCAAAAAAATTTATCGCTTTTTCTATCCGATTTTTCTTACCACTCCTCGCAACTGGCCAATAATAAGCTGCGACTTATCTATCTTACGGGGCGGAGTGTATCGATGGCTGTGGACGTGCAATAAACCGCGTATGAGATATATCGTAACCTCCTTGATATTAACATGCAGTTATTTTTAATATTTGGCTCATTTTGGAACTCTGTTGGACGTAATTTCATTCGTGGCACAGCCCTATTAAATACCACTCGTGCTTTGGAAATTCTCAAATTCTTTCCTCGCATCGCGAGTCGGGGATTTATCGACAATTTCCAAAGCACTCGTATTACCTATGATAATTTTTGTTGTTGTTTCCAAGAACGTAGTTAAGTTATTGAAGGAAAAAATACGCTACTTTTGGCTATGCAAAGCCATATCAACATTAAGAAGTTGTTGGTAAACTTGGAATCATCTTCTGAAATGTGTTAGACCGTCGTACTTAGAATATAATTCTGAGAACCTGAACAGGGGCATTCAAAACTCCAGATGAGGACGAATCGGGCAATTGCTGGATTAATACATCTTTGCATATGCAACAGTCTAAATGGATCCTAGGAGTGCTCTCGGTAATGTGTTCATATCCAATTACTTTCATTTGGAGCCCTTGAATTTTTATTCGTTTGAATATTTTAAAAGTGTAGAAAACCTAAACTAGGTAAATAGAAATGAAATTCTTGGTTCGCATACGCGCGAACAAATTCATATTTTTGCAGGAAGGGAATCAAACACTCTAGGGCAGGTCGTTCCCAGGCTTTCGTGTCGACAATACGCATCCTGCACAGTGCCCCGTGCCTAACGTCATTTCCTTGGCTCACTTCCGGCGCGCCGACGAGAACGGGAGGCGACATTCGCAGCCTTTTGCGCCTCAAAGGGCAGTGCACGGTGGAAAGCACTGGAACGTAGTTCCCCGTCATTTTCCCCCTTTGGATATTGTTTTCCAGTACAGTAAAATATGTTTGGAAGACAAGAACAGTGGCAAATTGATTCGAAGGAATATGCCAATGTCGGCGATTAACGCACGAGAGGAAGAAAGGCTGACAGAAACATTTCGCACAGCGTGAAGCAACTTAGAGTACACTACTTTTGGGCTCCTTGCATGCGCAAACTATCTCTGTCTCCAACTCTGAAGTAACAGCGGAGCCCCGTAATCCTCTGTATTTAGCGGATGACTTAAGTCACATGTTGATCGGTCATTCGGTCATGCTACGAGTTTGTTCCCAATGTGTGCTGATAACTACATTTCAATGATCCACCAGTATGTCGGTGCCACTGATCTACAAATATAATTATCTGTGTACACGATATTAGTTACATTTAATATAATTATCTACACAGATCAGTGGTTGATGAGCAGAACGAACAAATGTGAACCGAGAGGATGTGACATTATGGAAATTCAGCGCACACTCTGGAGTCACAGATCGGAACTTCCATTTCGATTTAAACGTGAAAAATCGCTCTCGAATTCAGACATTATTGGTCTCAAAGTTCCTGTACGCTGTGCTCTGCATGAAGTTCCTAGTTTCTCCTCAGAGCGACTTCGATTGGCTTCCATGTTTTCGCGAAGCTTAAAAGGGCATGTGGTTTGAAATTCGATCAAAAATTTCTTGTAACAAATCACAAATTGCAGTTAAAAATTCACCAAAAAAACATTCCATCAATGGCCCAGGACATCAATTAATGTCACTGCAGTGCCTCTGAGCGGAAGGTTCTAGAGTTCGATGGTGGCAGGATTTTCGACACTAGCTACAGAGCTGCACTAGCTACACTAGCTGCACTAGCTACACTAGCTATCGAATTCAGTCGCAGTCTGGAGGAGAATTCTAGCGGCCGGCTCCCGCGCGCGATCTTTCCTTTCGACTTCCATGCCCTATCATAACCGCTTACGAACACCCTTATTTGCACTACACTAACACACACGCCACACAAGCCGGGAGACCAGTCGTGATCTTAGAGCTTGTCCCATCTGAGACGGCGCGGTGTCCCGTTGTTGGGGGGATACCTGGTTGGGGAAACCCTGCAGCCGAGGGCAAGTCGGAGCTGGCTCTAACCATTCATAGCTACCTCCCGACGAAAACACAGAATCTACACTTACAGGAGTAATGACCTTAGCAGTTGACGTGCCCGGATTCACTAATCAAATATACTCACCAAATCAAAACCCGTTAATTTTGCCTCAAACATCAAAGTAAATATTTCATTAGGCAATTACATCCAGAAGAAATTCCATAAGGAGGACGTTTCATCCTCCTCTCCTCCGAGAAACCGCCACGGCTTCCACCCAAGGACGGCAACAGAAACGAAACTAAGCGCATTTCGTTACTGTTCGTTGTGCACAGAACCTAAAGTACGTAACGAAACTAAAGTGCGAAGCGTGGCGAGAAACAAAATTGATTCTGGAACGAAACTTGTACTTCGGTTTTTCTTTCCTGGCGCGTGGGAATGTGTCATCAAAATGGAATATCTCACGGTATTTCGCGTCATTCTCGGTTGTGCCGCTAGGAGTCGCATGATCGCCAGCACTGCTCGATACAGTCGCGATCATGCAATTCCTAGCACACGACGCGAAATAATGTGAGATATTCCATTTTGATGACACCTCCCCCCCGACGCGCCAAAAAAGAAAAACCGTAGTATAACTGCGGCTGGGAATTTAGTTTCGTTTAAAGAACGAAACTATATCATCATGAGAGTTTAGTTTCCATCCAGGTATTTTATTCAAGATTCAGTTGCGTTATTTACAAATCACGACGTCACAAAAAAAAAAAAAGGTTTAGTTTCGCTTCCAGCGGCATAACTTGCAAGTAGTGTTTTGCCGAGCATTAATACTGACTGCAGTGCCACCGCATGTGCAGACGGCCTCGCCGGCCTGGCGGGTGGGCGGCGGGGAGCCTTGACGCGCGGCGAAACCGTGCGACGGCCGCCGGACGCGCCGGATTCCAGCAGCTCGGAAAACAAACGCCGGTGCCCCCCCCCCACGCGCACTGGGCCCAGCTACACAGTCGCATACCAACGCAGCCAGACAGGAGAACAGCAGCGGCTGGCCCTCAGAATAAATTGCAGAATAATTCTATTCCTTTGTCCAGTTTTTTAAGACAGTCAGGTCAAACATAGTATTGAACTTTATCACAAATATAATTTTGAAAATGTACATGTTATTTACCATGAACCTTGAATGATTTCAGAGAACTTACATATAAAAACAAAAGACACAATGAACACAAAAGTTGAAAGTAGTCAAATTTCTAGTATTTATGCCATGTACTATATAAAATTAAAGGAAAAACAAATAATTTGGAAGAAGACACAAACAATTCCAAGTTTTTATATCTCATTTGACTTCAAACTCATATTTTTGTTTCTCATTTGACTACAAAAATTTTAATTCAAATTCAAATATCTACCAGATGTCTCTTTCCCCATTCTTCTATTCAGTTTGGTCTCTGACACCAATGAGAGTGGTGACGTAACTTTGCTTTTTTACAAGCTGTAGTTAGTTATTAAAATTACCAATGGATTTAAGAATCAATGGTTAAGGTGAAGTCATTTGTACCTGGTACACAATTATTAAATTTACAACGAACTGTATTATTACCTCAATTGTAACTAAACATACAAGTATTTCTGTATTTAGTCAGACTCCTGAAGAAGAGGGAGAGTGCTCCTCGAAACGTCGAGAGAAATAACATTCTAAATTTAGAAAAATGGCCTTTTATTAACGTTTTGATCGTCAAAATATTTAAGACTGTCTTAAAAAATGGACAAAGAAATATAATTAAAATCCAAAGGCACTCAGAAGATATTGAAATTGCAGAATAACTGAACACAAAAAGTATGAATTTAAGAACTAATACCATTTTAGCAATTGACTACAGGAATTTTCTGGAATTCAGTATTATAATGATTTGATGCGTTTTGAAGATTTTGTTTCTATATTTGTGGTGCTTTCCGTGGGAACACAGGCTATTTTTAAATTTTAGTTTTAGTTTTTTAAAAACAAGTCCAACATTCTGTATGTTGATTCGAATGCCTAACTGTTATCTGCGTCGAAAAATATTATAGTAAGATTTCAACGTGTTTAAGGTCAGGGCTGGCTGAAAGAACCCCGGCATTTAAACAGACCTTGGTGAATGATAAGAATTGTTTTGAGAATATCCTAAGCGGTAGTAGTCGAAACTATCACTTGGAATTCTAAGGTGAAGCCCCTGAACAGTGAAACAACTCCTAGCCTTTATGTACTAATACGGAGTTGCACAACAGTTATCACCGTTTCTTGCATTTCTCTTGCTGTCATAGCCTCTCGCACTCCCAGTTGCCATGCAAGTCTGAGTCTTTCGTATTTCTACCGGCTTCCAATGCAGGACTCGTTTAGGTCACCTTTCGTCTGACATGCGCATAACATGGCCCTAAAACGATTTGTTTTTGTTTTTTCTATTTCGGCAAGGATAGTTTTCTTTCTTTCTTCACGTCTGCTGTAACAGCAACTTCTACGCCAGTAGTCATTTCAAGAACCAGGAGCTTTCCTCTTGTTCTTTTATCAACCTACCAGAGATTTCTGAACTGTACTTTGTAACACACTTCACTAGTGTGGAGTAAGGACGTCTAAGAACCTAAACAAAACTCTGGGATCTCGCAGTCCCCCCTCTGTCACTATCAACGGGGACCCAGAGCCCTGGCACTCAGTTAATTAGGTCAGCGGGTCTTTGTAGCATTTGCACACGGATTCGCAAGGAGAATCGTGCCATTGCTCATTGAAAGCCGATGTGTTGCTTAACGTTTCGGCTGAAAACCACGTGAAAGCAGATGACAGGCCAGATTAGGCTCACTAAGGTCTCAATTTTGGCTTCTGCGCATGCGCAGTATCCCTCATGCATAGAAATCCCTATTAAACACGGGGTTTTGGAGCCAGAAATCAGCCTGACACGCACTCCATGTAATTACTCGAGACACGGGACACAAATATCCAAACTTAATTATTTCATTAGAACAAGTGAATCGCGAAATAGGGTTTAGAATTTAATGTAACTTCATTTAGAGAAAATTCTTAATTTTTTCTGCATCGTTATCATCATCATGCCCATATGAGCTCTTGTCTAATCGAGAAACGGAAATTAACAACAGAAACTTAATGTAATGAATGTACGCTATAATGCCAACAAATTAACTTTCTTCTTTGTTAAGGCAGTAAAATGTCCTTTTGCGATAGTCCGGTGCTTGGTTCCGTGACTTGGTTTACAGATCGAAAGATTTGCGATTACAGTCCAGTAAGAGGAAACTTTATTGTATTGTTTCAAGTTCATTTATAACCAAATATTAATATTTAATTTTTATACACTAATTATTTTATTGCTATCGATATATTTTACGTAACCTTTCCGTTTAATCATATCGTGATTTACAAGCATCGTCTCCTGTATTATTTCAGTAGTATACCTTTGCGTTCCGGCTCTCACACGCAACCAATCTTTATAAATGAGGGCTCTAAAGAAAGTGAATTTCACGGAGACTTGACGAATTTCACATTGACTTTAAAAATATGGATGATTTCTTTAAAAAACGCATCGAAATATTCATGTAAAACGAAGCCTGCATCACATGTCAATCTATATCCGCAAATAACTCACAAACAAAGCGTTTTAGAGCCTTAAAAAGTAAAATTTTGAGGCCACAGGCCTCAAAGAAATGTTTTTCGCACCATAATCTAAAAGATGAGACACATCCCCGATCCATTCAATTAACTTTTCGGTTCCACGCTTCAATACTATCGAGGCCACCTCAATATATCAGCCCTTCCTTCTGGGAGCACTTTTTGTGGCGACACGCTTAGAAGGCTTAGATTCGACAATCTTTATTTACGCTTTCTGTTAACACCGTAGTTTGTGCAGTCTGACGAGGTTTATTTGCATAATCATTAATTCAAGATTTACTCTCCAGGAACAACTAGAAGTACTGTTATAGTTGCTTGATACCTATCAAGATTGTTTCTTTGCATGTAGTGAAACCAATCAATTAACGTTTTACCGGTATCTGTATGTGCTGTGTACCTAATTGAGGAGGGACGTGGATTCACAGAGAAGAGTGAAGACTGTTTTACCTGTACCAGTATTTTCGTTATCATTCGATGAAATTTTAAAGTCAGCGGATTCAGACACGTAGCATTCTCGAAAGTAAAAAGCTTTTCTAATATTTTTATGACTCACGAGAAGCTAAAAGCTAGCTGTCAAAGAATATTGAATAATTACTACAAAATTTGTCTTTAAGGAAGTGCTGTGAATTGTTCCAAGAAAACTCTCCATGATACTGAATAAATATTTATTGAAAATTTATTTTAAACATCAATTGCATTGTTTTTTATTTTATTTGATATCGTGTTAGTACATTGCAAGTTATCTTTATATATTTTTAAAAATAAACACGTTTCGTTATCTACTTCCCCTCTTAAAATGGAAATATAAGGATACGGATCTAACATAGGGTCTAACATGTGAGAGTTCTCGCACGGGTACAATGAGGTATATATACTTGAATTAAAATAAAACGAAAGCCACTAATATTGCCTAAAAATAGTGTGACACACTGATATAAAATCACTTTTATCACGTGTCACACACTATTGCTCGTAGGATTGGGCCACTTGGCCTATCGACCTCGTTCCACACTATTTCCTACTCATAAAATACGATGCCACGTTTAACATTTAAATCGTAAATAAACTACATTGAAAATTCACGAAGGTGTTTTAAAATAACGGAAACAAGACATGTTTTTGCACGATGAAGATAGTGGCTGTGGTGATAATAGCATTTTTGCGCAACTAGAAACAAAAGGGAGTCGCAATAAAAATGAAATGAAATCGTTCGTATTGTACCTATGTTAATCTATATGTAGAACGAAACTTTTTCACAACAGAGACACATTCAAAGAAACAGACATCCTTAAAAGAATACTGACAAACGATGCATACTATTCATTTTGTGATGCACACTTTCCCATTTGATATGAGCTGTAATTTCTAAAATTGAACATTGGTTGGCTGATGGGAGTGCTTGCTTGGAGCCAATAGAAAACCTACTTTCCTAAGGGATTGTACTGATATTTATCCGTAATCGGAAGCACTGATGTTTACTTTTTCTTTTAACATTTTCAACTTTTGCTGAAATAATTCCTTTTTCTGAGTCTTGAACTAACACATTAAAATATTAACTAATTCATTCGTTTATAAAAAACATAAATAAACTGAAATTATTAGATGAAAATTGTACAATAAGTGGAAATATTTTTTCATAATTGTTTATTGAATCTGTAAGATTACGAAGATTGAATTTGTAAGATTAAGATCAATTTAAAGTGGCGCAGTACTCTCGCTCATGCGTCATCCACGAAGACGTGTGCACGGTTTCTGATAAAAAAAATCTCGCCTATGCCTCCTTCCTTCACTCACGTTTCCACAGCTTACTGTTACGGTGCAGTCAGCATCGCCAACTAAATTTCTACTTTATTTATCATTAATTTTCATATACAACACAAATAAAATTAATACCAATTGTTTTCCTGTGCTATAATTTATTTTCCCTTGCATTTACAAGGGGAGTGTTGTCGCAAACGTTACGTAATTATTTTACGGGGGAAGCTTAAGCGCGCGTTTCCGGTTTCTTAAAGGGGGAGAGGGGGTATGCAAGTACTCCAAAGAGTTACGTAATTTATGGACGGCCCCTACGCTCTTTTGGGGCCGTTGGACCCACTGTACATACGTCTCCCCGAGCCCTCAAGGCCGAAGGTCTTGTCGGGAGAAGTAGTCTCAGGTGAACTTTCCGATCACCAGACACGGTTTATCAAGCTGAGCGTGTGGGTGAAATTAAAAACACAGCAGTCTACATGTATTTTTGTCCTCGTTGCTTTAAAAGGGTGGAAAAAACGTATTCGTATTTGTTCCCACATGGAAATTACATAATATAATATATAAGTAATGTGCAAACTTATTTCACGCAGTATAAGTTTTCGCGCATTAAATAATATCGACATTTTTTAATTATTACTTCCCCAAGCGCGTCCACTTTGGAACAATGGTACGATTGTCCCCCTTTATGCCGCTGTGGCCTACGCATATTTCTCCGTAACACACATGGTTGTATTTGCCAGTATCCGGTAGGCGAAACTACGTGCAGTTTGAAAACCGCTATTGTAGTATAGAGTTACCATTGGGCTTTCTACGCTCCCACTTTTATCATGAAGAAGAAAGAAGCGTACTGTATTCGCAAAGGTTGAAAGGTTGCTCTTCGGCGACCACTATTACATTGCATTTCCTGTGCAGTTTGACGAGTCGCCTCAATGCAGTATAATGAAGGGGAAACGGATTTGCGATTCGCTTCGGATTTGCCCGGATTTAAAATCAATTCAAGAACTATTTCTTTACATTTAATAGCCATTTGGCGAAGTGACATCTCGTTATGGATACAGTTTTAATAATTGAGAGAAGTCCAATAACTCACTGACGTGCAGGGGGAGGCACGAAACGCTGTTATTTCTGTCGTTCTGGTACTCATATTGCGCACACACACACACACACACACACACACACACACACACACACACACACACACACACACACACACACATTCGTCCATGCTGAATCAACACTTCCGAATCACGTTATTATCCCGAAGTTCCCCAAAAGCTAACGTTGCGTGTCAGGATCTCAAAGGCATTGTCATTATGACACACGCCATTTTCCTTCGAATGGGGTCACATCTCACAATGGGTTTGGAAAGTCAATAACAGCGCACTAGATGCAACAATGACAGGAGAAAAATCCCTCCTTGCGTTAATCGACGTCGTGGCGAAGGTGTTATAATGACATTACCCTCCAGCAAGGTCATTGTTGGCCTTTCTAGACGTAGCTCTCTCATTCAAAGGGTAGTAAAGGTGGTTGAAAGTATTTTACACGATGCTGTAATGACCCGCTGTTGCCTTTTGTTGTTGATTGAAAGAAGTGCTTTGAAATGCAGCTCACGAAATTGCTACTTGCCAATGCCTACTTTACAAATAAAAAATTAACCTTGTAAAAGTGTTACAGGAAAGATTTGGAGTTCAGAATTTTGAGTCTCTTTCCAGACATAACAATTCGAAGTCAGAATGCAATCAAGAACAAAAAGTAAAATACAAAGAAGTATAAAGGGTACAAATTTTTCAATAGAAATGAAAAAAGAAAATCACTATTACAAATTTCGCTAAAATCTTGAAAATGCCATTACGAAAGAAAAAAAAGATCAAATCAATTTCGAATAATGTGAACATAAGCAACGAAAATTGATTTTGCTTGGCAACCTAGACAGCAAGTTTCTTTGTGTTTGCCACCGCTCTGCCATTCATTTGTACACCGAGTAGCCGGCCTTTGACATTCCGGACTTGCCAAAAGCAGTGGGAGCAAAGAAAGCACCAGGGGCTGCTAAAATCCAGTTTCTCGACAGTGTGCACCAGTTCTCACGGAGAGAAATGTTGAAATTTAGTTAAAGAAATTAATAAAAAAAACTACGAAACAATGAGAGCTAAGACCCGAAAGAAAAACTTTGGAGTCTCATTACAAATAAAACGGTCATCCACCATGATTAAGATAAGTAGCGTTGCTGACGTCGAAAATCAGAGGATAATACGAAGGATTCGTAGTTTCTTGAAGTGTAGTTACAAGATTTTGCCCAAAAACGCAGCTTATATTATGTATAATGAAATTTTATGAGCTTCTCTGCCGCAAGGAAATTAAACTCGCATAGTGAACATATTTTAAATCATGAACTGCAAATCATTTGGTTTTAACGTTATCCCACCCATTTTTACCCAATTGTGCGAAGGAAGCAGTAACGTTTTTCACTGCGGAATTTGTTGTAGTTTTTTTCGACACAACTTACATGCAAAATATTCAGAGGTTCATCGTTAATTTTTTGAAGAGTTTTGCGCAAAAATAAATAAGGCACATTAAACTTACCGCAGTTCGTAAATGTTAATATCCCGATTTTGGTCGACGTGTATGGTATACGCAAATTTCCTTTAATTTTACTTTTATTTGAGCAAATCCATTTTTTTCTGCATCTATATTGAAGCATTTGTCATGATGTTTAATTAAAACATACAATTTAAAAAAAATTAAAGAATAAGAAATGCGATTGAAGGTAAACCATAATAATTATCATTGTGATATCCTTGGAGTCGGCGAAAATGTTTGACACGGAATGGTTTCTTTGTTCGCTCATCTTGTACTTTCCTGCAGAATTGTTGGTTTACTGCGTTGGGTGGTCCGAAAGGTCTTTTCACACGATTGCGCAGCAAGAGAGAAGTTCGAAAGTTATTCAGTAGCGAGAGAGTTAAGACTCGGCACCCCGACGACGTGTGCGCTAATCCGAATGTCGTAATCCCTCGAGGCGCAGGAAAGTGCATCTGCAGCGCCCCTGGGGGACACCTGAGAGAGCTCGCTGACCGATGCCGCTGAGGCTGGCCGCCGATGCGAGGGCATCGCGGCGGCGGCGTCTGAAACCGGTCCCCTGGGGCGCCCCGTGCACGCACCAGAAAAATGCGGTGCACGCGGTGCGACGCCCTCCCCTCCACCCCCCCCGGGCCGGTCGGCGAGCGCGCGCGGAATACCTGCGGAGGCCGCGGGCTTCGCTTTGCGCCGCGCTCTCTTTGTGCGCGGCCCCTGCCCCCGGCGCGGCGACGCACAGTGCACACGCACACACACACGCGCGTACAGACGACGACCACACACACACACGCGTACACACACGCGCGCACACAGGCGTACACACGCGCGCACACAGGCGTACACACGCACGCACGCACACGCGCTCACAGGCGTACACACGCACGCACACATGCACACAGGCGTACACACGCACGCACACGCGCACGCACGCACACGCGCGCACGCACGCACGCACGCGCACGCACGCGCGCGCGCACACACACACACACACACACACACAAATACACATGCGCCACGGAGCTGTTTTCAAAACTTAGGTATGTTTAGAAAATACTCTCTTAACTCAAATATTTTTGAACACTCGAAATAGAAGAAATATAAAGGCTAGAACATCACTTACTTTTTAGCATTTTTTCCATTTTCGCAAATTCAGAAAGTTAAACGAAAATGAACCTTTTTGAACTTGTCCTTTGCTGGTAAAGGGGGAACATTTTTAGCATTTCTTTTCAGAAAAAAAAAATAATAATATAATAAATAATGCCTCTACTTGAAGCCACAAAAATTTCAAACTTTCGCAATTTTCGAAAATTTGAGATTTTGAGATGAAACCATTTTGTGTAATTTTGTCCAACAGCATTTTTGCTACTGGAGGCGACTAGTCTCTCTATAATTCCGGAAATGGAATAAATTGAGAGGGAGCCACAACTTTTGTAAAAGACCGGCATGCAACATTCAATTCACGATGGAACTTATTGGACGCGAAGATGTATTAAAGACTAAAATTCAGTCTCGTGAATACATACATACAGACACACATATAATCGCTATATGCGACGGCTGGAAGGTTGTCGCGCCCGCATTCAGAGTCTGAACGCAGTGCCTTCATAACGACGGCGAATTCTCGACCAGCCTACAGCCCGTTAGATGTCGGAACTCGCTTTCACTCCAGGTCTAACTGCAATGGCAAATGGCGCAGAACATGTGGACATTTAACAACGCAGTTTAAATCTATCACGATCTATACACTTAAATTTTAATTGGACGATTGCAAGCTTTACAACACACTGTTCTTTTCGAGAACACCTCTAAGCGACGCAATAGTCGTTTCATCTATGTCGCATTGAAGTATCAGATCGTGGATTAGATATCGTAATAATACAAAAGTTAGTGATATAACATGGTAAATGACTGTTCAGAACACACAAAATCAAATGCTGATCGATTTTACAAATTCTATTAAGAACCTACATATCACAGAATTAATCAGAGAATTTCTTTGCGAAGAGGGAATGATCCTTTAAAATTTGAGGAAAATTTCGGATTGTTGCAAACATTTTAAGCAACATTTAAACAACTGTATATCCAAACCTCCAGAATAAAATTTACGCTTCTTGTACATTTATTTGCGAGTTCATAATTACTGGTACCAAATATTTCGTAATTTTTTGTCACTTGTACATACGTAATTATTAAATCACAGAAAAAATGAAAATAATAGCACACAATTTAACAATCTAAAACTATCATTTTCTTCAAACTACTATTAATATATTTAGAAAATGTTATCTAATGTGGCACGAAGTGTCTCTACAGCAATGGAAGCTGAGGCTTTGGTAGAAGCGTTAAACAAGCGGAACGTGCCATCTGCATGTTTGTTGATGCGCGGAAACGCGATAGCATCAAGATAATCAAGGAATGCATATAACCAACTGCGTGCATCAATTTTCTGGGTTCATATTTCACTCACTTGCAGATGCACAATCTTTCGATCTGTAACACGTACTATTCTTCGCTGTGTTCTTATTACTAATTTTAATCCAGTGTTTCAGTGTCAGTAATTAGGCCGATTGTTCCTTTTACCCTTCTTACCTTAGACGTACTGTAGAGAAAGAAAACGAATTTTTCTATATTTCGGGGTTGAAAAATAAGCATAAACTTATCTTTCGAGAGAAAAAAACAAACAATAAGATTGTCAATGTTAAAATTGTAACCAAGTATCTCGAATATTAAAAAAGTAATAGTATTATTGATGCTTGTGAGTTTCTATGGGAATATCCATTGAGCTGGGTAAGTGATGAATCCGGGGACCGGCGTGACGCAGTTTATAGAGGCTCGGGGGTCAGTGGCTGCGGTCGGCGGGATGTGGCGTGGCGTGGCGTGGCGTGGTGGGGCGTGGCGTGGCGGGATGAGGCGTGGTGGGGAGGGGCGTGGCGGGGTGGGGCGGGGCGTGGCGGGGTGGGGCGGGGCGTGGCGGGAAGGGGAGGGGCGTGGCGGGGTGGGGCGGGGCGTGGCGGGAAGGGGAGGGGCGTGGCGGGGTGGGGTGGGGCGTGGCGGGAAGGGGAGGGGAGCGGAGGGCATTTTTCGGGGGGGGCATACATTTTTGCGGCACTCGCTGCAAGGTCAAGTGTAAAAGCTTATTCCGCCAGCCCCCGTCGCCAATCCGAACATGTAACAGTGGCCGCCCCCACAAACCTCGTCCCAGGCAGACCTCCGCTTCTCTCCCATTCACCGCTCCGTCCATCCTCCCTTTCTTTCTTTCTTTCTTTCTTTCTTTCTTTCTTTCTTCGCCGCCACGTCGCCACTTCCTCCCTCTCCCACAATGCGTCATTCTCGTGACCTCTTCCCAGAACTCTGCCCCCATCTCGCTCCCATCTCTTCCCAAGCAAACACAAGCTCCTACTCGCCCCGATCCCCACCTCCCCTCATTCAGGCCAGCAAACGATCTGCCCAGGCGCATCTCCCCTCTCCCAAAGTGAGCACTGCCTCCGCCGTCGCCATCCCACAGCCCACGCCAAGTCCCCACCCAGCCCACCTCCCTCCGCCCTGCAGAGAAGTTTTTGTGAGCGCACATTTGAATTGCCGCTTCGCCTGGATTCGAGGCGCCTAGCCAGAGTTTCGTCGAGTGCGTTTACGTAGGTCGTGATTTTTACCGAACTCTTGTAGCAACTACACCATTTCATATTTTTCATATATGTAGATTTTGTTTCAAACAAAAAAAATCATAGAAACGTCTTCGTGGCTAAGATTATCCTTCTACGTTTAAAAGCATTCTATATACCACTTGCCACTTTATATATATCTATATACACACACACACACATATATATATGTGGCATACATATACATACATACACACACACAAAATATTTTTGTTCGTTATTTCTTTTTAATAAATCTTCAACGTTTCACTTTTCTACAAAAATGCTCGTGAAAAATCACAGTCCCTCTCGTCTCAATTCTAGTTGTTTGGTATTCTTCTCCTTCTTTCATTGGGATCTCAAATGTGCTTAACAGAGTTATGTTTATCTGAAAATGACTAATGCAACATTTTAGAAAGAAAGGGCAACGCATTAAAAACTATGAATCAAAGGCCTTCGAGCAATAACATGCTATACCACATTTATGATGAAATTAAGATATTAGTGTTTTTCGATGCCCCTAGATTTATCTAGATGTGGGATTTTTATTTTTGAGATTCGCCGCAAGATGACAGTGTAATTTATACATTAATGTTCTTTATCCCAATGTGTATAATGCAATGTCGAAAACTTTACTCTCCGTTTTCTCAAAACTTACGTATTGTGTGGCGCAGCATATTATTGCCCCGAGGTCTTCAATTATTATGGAATTTGTGAATTTCGTGAATGATTTCAACCAAGGATTCCCGTAATGTATGCGCAAATGTTTTACATCATATTGGAGATATTCCCTCCTGACCATTCATCTCGAGATCGGCAACCAGATAGAATAAAGATTTGTTCGGTTAAACGGTCGGTCAAACTGCTAAACTAGTTTTTACTAGTAAAAATATTAAGTATGTAGCCTGCTGTGTTTAAATGAAATCTGTCAAAAAGACTTCCTAGAAGATCTTTCTTTATAGAGAAACATTTTAACATATTGCTGTAGACAACTGACATTACAGTTCTTAATTGTGGTTATTATTTATGTACAACACATGCACAAGACGTAAGTGAACCGGCCATTAACCTCACACTCAGTAAAAGCTGTCTTCTACTTATAAAAAAAGCTCAAAAAGTAGTCGTGGACCTTCTTTTGTTTATTTGCGGCAAGAGACATTTCGTGACGGAGCCGCGAGTCATTTTAATCTCTAAGTCGAGGTGGAGGTCGGTTAAGAGGGAGTGCACTTGGTGAACATTACCCGTAAACATTCCCGAGTATCGGATTACTCGTCGGGTCGGAGAGCCGCTGTATCGAACTACAGAAGCACTTCTGTAATTAGAGTTTGGTGACGATACTAGAAACTATTCAAAGATCCTTTGCTTTGAGTGATGGTGGACGAGTGAAGTCGGAAAGGTGTTGATGGCAAACAAGCAAGTAAATCTTCGGTCAGAGTTCTTGACACCTGTCTTGTGACTTCTGAGCAGCCGCTTCAGCATCTAGAGACCTGCGTTTCATTTATTCCCAGTCTGATCGCGGAAGGATGATAAATGGCATTTTGAAAATGTATCAGCCGACTACGTGACCTGCCACAAGGTTTTGACAAACGACTTGTACAAGCGGCAAAGCGAAAGTAACCGCTTTGCACACGAAGCTATTCCTATGCAGAGATTTTCATGCGGAACGTTTGCTTTGATCGCCTAACCAGTGAAAGCAAGAGACAAACGAACATCCAGGAACGAACTTTGCTCATCACAATTTCCGAAGGGACTTATTGAATGAATTCCTAACGAACTGATACACTGAGGTGAAAAAAAAGAAACAGCTGAAAAGGGAACTCCCCGCTGAATGTTGGGACACACTTTCTCTTAATATTATTTACCTAGACAAGAAGAAAATAATATAGAATGGAGGGTGCAATGACTTTAAATAATCAAAGGCAGTTGATTCTGGATTAAACCAAAATATACAATATTGCCTTAAAACCGATGATTTTCACCCCACGACAGTGTCGGTTTGTCAGAGGAGAGAAGATCCTCCCTTTCTCTTTCACACGCGCCTACATACACACAACTTATATATACACACACAAAATCTTCGCTAGTTGACGTATGTAACTTAATTTGATGAATGTTTGTGATGAATGAACCGTTGCAGAGTTCGAATTACTAATGAATAACGCTCGATCGGCAGTGTCTAAAATCGCGATTTGAGTGTCATCCGGTTGAAAATATAATGAATGAAGAATACCTATGAGTTGATGTGTGTGGCACCAGCTATTTACACGAAATTAACAAAAATGTAAGAATGCGGCACCGAGTGCCGCTATGCGCCCGCCGGAGGGTCAAAGTTCTTCACACAACCGACTTCTTTCCTCCTGTTAACACCCATTTCCAAGACGTTCCACGAAACCATAAGTGGTCGACTGCCGGGTGGCGAATGGCGGGAGTGGCCAGCGCCGTTTCGCAGCGGCCGTCCCACGAAGTCTACAAGGAGGAGACTCAACTCCGGAGGCATGGTGGGGGTATGTACGAAAAACGTCGGCAGCTATTTGAAAAATAATACAAAAAAAAAACGAGTCCCTTCGCCTTCAGCGACATCACGCGGCGAAAGAAGGAACTTATCTCGGCTTTTCTCGGCCACTAATCGTCAAAATTCGTTTGGTCCAAGTGGGTCAGTTGGCGCCGATTACCAGGCGGTGTGCGGATGTGCTTAACCGAAGACAATAAGTTGAAAAGGAAGTAGTAAGTAGTAAATAATTTTGTAGAAAAAATGTTTGAATTAAATTTTGTATACGATGCTTTGCTGCCATTAGCTGTTTTGAAAGCCTTCGCAGTTCTTTCAATTGCCACGTGAGGTCGCTGAAGGCGAAGGGACTCTTTTTTTTTTTTTTGTATTATTTTTCAAGTAGCTGCCGACGCTTTTCGTACATACCCCCACCACCGGAGTTGAGTCTCCTCCTTGTAGACTTCGTGGGCCGTCCCCTGCGCCCGGCGCCATTTGCCCTTTGCTCCGCCAGAGCGCGGGCGGGAGTAGCCTTTTTGCGCCGCCGCCCACGCGCGCGCCGCCCTTCACTTGTTCTCGCGAACAGTCGCAAACAGCCCGGAGACCCGCTCCCTAAGAGTACGTAACTGAAGTCTGGCTTTGTGGGTCATGTACGCTGTCTTCAAATGAGTAGCATCGCAATACACAAATATGTACGTAGGTCCGAAAGTATAGTAAGTCTTTTTAAATATGTTACCGTGTTACCAAGTAATTGTGAATACTAGTTCTACAAAGAGAGACTACTCGCCTTATTGTAATGCGGAATACATTACTTCTTGTTTATTGTATCGTTTTAATCTTCACAGTAATCGAACTTCCGCTGAAATCCTTCGGTGGTCTAACTTGCAGAAATCGGAGATCGCATGCTGCATCTGTTTGCTACTAAGGCGCCAATGTCGGTAATGTATGTCTCTTCCCTACAGGTACAGTGATCTGCGTGGATCTGCACTTCAGCTCACACATGCACAGAAACTGGACATTCGCCAAATCTCTATACTCCACCACTGACATGGGTTCTGCAAGGATAGTAACTGGTGAAGTTTGATCTCCGCTACCAGAGGAACCAATCTCATGTTTAAACCCGGTCAATGTCAACTTTTTCGACTACACCATTGGTCTAACACGAATATCCCTTTGTCCCCAAATATGCACAACATACTAGAATATATATGTATATACAGTAAGTGTGTATGCGTGTGTGCCTTGCCAGTTTACTAAATGTATGAGGTAAAAAAATGTTGGATTATTCATTCATTGATTGGCTTTTGGAAACCTTTTAACTAAACTACAAGTCCATGAGGCTCACTCCAATCTAATGAGTGAATAGATGTCAGTGTTCTGATGATGACGAAAATGCTGATGGAGAAATAGTAAGAGAGGCAGAGAAAACAATAAAATCCCGAGAAACCCTGCCTAGAGTTCTCTTTGTCCACTTAGACTGGCCGGGGATTGCTTTGTCCACTTAGATTGGCCGGGGATCGAAGCCGGGCCTCAGCGTGAAAACGCGAATGTGCTAGGGGTTTTGCCTTGCAATCTGACAATCGTAAGATTAAGAGTGGTAGTTTAATTAACCTTTCACCACCCATGAGCAATACACATTAACAACTCTTTACTGAATAGTATTTACAGAACCATAACGAACAATCATTGTTCCTAACAAAGTGCATAGAAATATATGACGTTTTACCAAGGAAAGTATTTCTCGGAGGAAGTGTAGTTTTAAATATTTTTAAGCATTGGGGGGAAGAGAGTGCAGGTGTCTAACGACGCTACTAAAAGTGATTCACTGATGTATTTTATAAAATATACCCTACAAATACTTTTTTCTTTCTACTGTAAAATTTTGGATTTGTCACATCCTTTTTTCCGCACCCGTTCATAATTCGAAAACAACACGAAAAAAAACTTTTGACCGCATTTTGCATAGTCCAAATCAAAATGAGGTTATGGTTCAACAAACGGCTGGTCAAACGGACTTCCAGGCAGCCCTAGATAGATGTCACGTTCATTTAGCGATTTTTATTGAATTAGCAGCGATTTGCGAGGAACTGCATAAAGGCCGGGTTAATTGGCAATTAGCAGGCGCCGCGGGAGCAGGGCGCGGGGCAGGTAACGCAATTGCTCGGGGGAATGTAGGGCAGGTAGAGTGCGTGTGAGTGTGTGTGAAAGTGAGTGTGTGTGTGTGTGAGAGAGAGTGTATGAGAGTGAGTGTGAGTGTGTGTGCGAGTGTGTGTGCGAGTGTGTGTGTGAGTGTGTGTGCGAGTGTGTGTGCGAGTGTGTGTGCGAGTGTGTGTGCGAGTGTGTGTGCGAGTGTGTGTGCGAGTGTGTGTGCGAGTGTGTGTGCGAGTGTGTGTGCGAGTGTGTGTGCGAGTGTGTGTGCGAGTGTGTGTGCGAGTGTGTGTGCGAGTGTGTGTGCGAGTGTGTGTGCGAGTGTGTATGTGTGATGTGTGTGTGTGTTTGAGAACCTTAGCTTACCGAAAACGTAACATGGCTTCGCAAGGAAACAATCTAGGGAGAAAGTCGCGAGAGTGTGGGGAAGAGGGAGCGAGAGAGTGGAGAAGCGAGAGAGAAGGTGGAGGCGGAATGACAGACAGGATGAAGGCAAAGCGTGGGGGGGGGAGGCGACAAGGTAGAGAGAGCGGAGGTAAGGGCAGAGCGGGAGAGGGCGAAGCGGGAGAAAGAGCGGGGGCGGAGCGGGAGAGGGGACCGAGGTGAAGCAGGAGTGAAGGCGAAGCAGGAGGGGGCGAAAGGGAAGCGCGAGAAAGAGCCGATAGGGGCGGGGTGAGGACTGTGCGATGGGCGCAGGCCAGGGGGCATGAAACGCGAATGCCCGGGGAGGCCACGTGGACACGTGGGTAGTGGGGGCGCGTCGCCCGCGGGAGCCTTTTGTCAGCCGCCTGCACAGAATCCCCCCAGGGCTGAAGCAATAAACAAATAATTATGGACAGCAAAGGGTTGGCGGGCCCATTCCAGGATTTTCATTCGGTCTGAATTCGGTAAAACGAACCGGGGTTGTGTTTAATCGATAGCCATGTATTCAGAGAGCGCATGTTGTTTCGTAGGATTTCGAATGTGCAGAGATTTTACCTAATGCTGTAAATATGGAACTGTTTAAAGGACGAATACAGCAAAGATTTTCTAAAGGTATTGGGAAGTTATGTAATGAAAGATGTTTCAAGTAATGTTAGTGATTGAACAGTAACTGATTGTAACGTATGTTCATAGTTTTCACATTAAATCAAGATATCTGTTGATGCATCAAAAAAGAAAACATTTAAAAAATGTAACTGGTAATTACTAAACGAAATCAGCTCACGATTTTCCGAAACACAATTTCAAACGTAAATTCAAACGTTTTCGTATGAATTGTCATACAGTATAACCAAACGCATTAAAATATTTAAAAAGAACTTCAATAATCAAACCAAGAATCATGAACTTTATTTGAAACGATGTTTTTTCCAACGCAATAACAGCTAGATAATACACAAATTATACTCTGAGTATACACTGCGTTCTGGTCTTCGAAAGTGACAAACAAAAACCGCCAGCCCGCAGGCAATTCAACTGTTTCGCTGACGTCCAAACTTGCAACAGTACTTGCGACGGCTCTTGCTTTCCATATTCCCAGGATGGCAGCGCGGCGTGGGCGGCCTGAGATATACGCACGGGGTGAAGGCAAGCACGGGCAGTGCGAAGGTGGGTCGAAGGCTGCGATGGCCAAGTTTCTGAAGGTCCTGGAGACCGGGGCGGAAGAGACGAGGAAACTGGAGGAGTAGATGGATTAAAGAGCAAAAGCAGCGCGTCAGCAAACGTGGGTTGTGTGTCGGTCGCTAGCCGGTAGGCTTCCGACTGCCTCACAGTGAGACAGCCGCTGAGTGGAAGGTGGCGAGAGAGAGAGAAGGAGGGAGATGGCGAGAGGGGTCCAGAGAGTAGCAAGAGGGCGGGCGTCGGTGCGGGAGCGGCAACAGTCTCCTTAGAGCCATCGCGGCACCGCAACTGCAAAGTTGGCGAGGCCTTTTCATTTGCAGAAGCCGCGAAGCGCCCTCTAACCCCTTCATCGCGCCGCCGAATTATTTATCACCAGACTGCAGAGCGAGCGAGAGCGAGAGCGAGGCACAGGGACCGCCTTCAGAGCACCATCGTCCACCTTCTCTCTCGACAGTGAATGAGTTAACGGAGCGTTGGTTAGTATACTTGTAAAAGAGTGTTGGTATGCGTGCTTTTACTATAGCGATTCTGAGTGTTACTTTTCATGTCGGAAGCTGAAGGTGACCGTGATGGAATTCTAGACGTCACAGGAACCTGATTGTCTCTTTGACTGAACAGTTTTCCGAAATCTATCGAATTTTTTCCAAAAGAGTTTTCCGTCTCTACACTTCTCTCTTACAACATCAACTTAAATGTGTTGATTGACTGATAGCTGAGGTTTCGGGAACGTCAACTTCGAATGTCATTTGTCCTTTTCGTGTAGTATAAGTCGCCCCCCCCGCTGATTGGTGAGATCCGGATGACGCAGATGTTGGCCAGCGGGAGATTTCCATTCAAGGTATCTCCCCCAGTGAGGCACCACCCAGTGCTACGCTCCAGACAAGTGTAGTAGAGTACTATTTGTAAGTTACACATTATTTTGTTTGCATATCACACTGCATATCCCAGGTCTTGACCGTAAAACTCACTTCAATTTAGAACACAGAGAACTGTCATCTCATTTATTTTGCCTCAATTTTGTAGTGTGTTGAGAGAAAAAGAATAATGAATAAGAAAGCGAATAATGAATTCTTTTGAACTGTGCCAAACATTTTGGCCAAACCAAAGTATTGTTCCATTAATAACATGCAGTATGCTGTCGAACACGTAATACCCGTGAGCCCACATCCCATGCCAAACACTGATGCTTTGACAACATACGTCCTCGTGCAAAGATGAAAGCAGGTGCAGGCAGGCAGCAGGAGGATGCTCCGCAATCGGCCTTGCACTCACCTGGAAGCAGAACCAACAACGTTGAACGTTTTCCAACAAGAAATAACAAAACATACATAGTTTATTAAGTAGTCAGAAGGAACTGGCCTAAAATATCACAAGTAAAAAATGAGTTGACTGGCAATTGATTGGTCTTCGTTCTGGAGCGCAGATTTCTGGGCGGTTAAATAAGATAATACAAGATTCACAGTAATAGACAGCGGAGATAGTGTAAGGAAAATATAGGAAAAATAATAAACGTTAAAATAATGCATTCTCTTCATTATTGGAGGATTAATTTCGTTCTCTAATTTTTTTTAATAACTTAATCTGTTCAATCATATAATTTGGAAGTTTTGGCGATAATATAAGCTTTCATTTTAATAAAAAGAATATTCTGTAGCTTTATATTGGCACACTCATTTCTTTATTTGTGAGGGAACTTCCACCTTTCGGCCTGAACAGGATCAGTTAGTGGAGGTGCAAGGTTTATGAGGGTCTTTGCTGCCATCTATGGCTTCCCAGATCACTCCCTCAGTGGAGGCAAGTTTCCGGGTTTAAACGCGTGCAGCGTGGTGGTTGTTACAATCTCCCTGCCAATGCGAAAACCTACAAGTTTCTCCTACGAGACGTATAACAACTTACGAGACCTCTTGTGAAACACTAGACAATCTGCCCAATGTGCACGATCTCTCATTTCTTTTGAGACTTTATTCCTCTTTTCCGGTCCAACATTTTTTATTCAATTTTTAATGTTCTCAATGTAGTCAATAGTTAAGAACTTAACGAAAACGGTCTCATTATAGTGACTGAATTATTCTTAGTTTTCTTATTCGACTTAAACTTATTCATTCTCCCTCACATGACGTTGGCTCGTCTTTTCGTATATTCAATTATGAGTGAAATGTCTTTTTCTTTGTATCTGCTCGTGACTACAAGATTTTTCTCCTCTGCAAAATCATGACATTAACAAGGGCATAAAAGGGAATTCACGTTTACAGAGAGAAACGGAAACGTTTTGATAGAGAAGACTTTTCCACAATATGTTTCAATTGAAAGAAAGAAACGAAGTATTAAATTAACTGGTCCATTGAATACTTTTCCTTATTAGTTCCTGCCATTGGTTTTAAGTATCTTAATGGTCTACTGCATCGTCCTAACCTGACGGTAGGTCTCGTGTCTTTGCCCCTTCGATCGTTGATTAGCTCAAACGTTCTGAGCAGAAAGTTACCACGTCCATTCTGATAAACAATTCGTCTTCCTTCGCGCAGTCAGAGTAGATGATTAAAGGGAAACCATTTCTTTACTATACGCTTATCAAAAAAGTACTGTTAAATTCAAATAATAAATTAATATAGTCTGTGAATATGCTGGTTGAATATAGTTTCTGTGACGCTGTCCTTGGCACCCAACGGAGGGAAGCATGCTCCGACGGCGCCCCAGTGCGGAAGCGGGAAGCGACCGTCAGACGCGCAACCCTGAGTGCCACACCGCTTAGACACGTGATTCGGAATCCCCTTGTTCGGTTGCACAACGCTCTCCAGGGTCAGGGGCTGCATTTCCGACAAGGAAAATCTATGCTAAATCGCGCTGAAGTCCATGTATTAAATTAATTATACGTATTAAACCATATTACGTCAAAATCGCCTTCATGAATGTCTATCCTTATGTCATTTATTCAATCAACTAATTCACATTATCACTATTTCATATCATTATCACGAATTTTAAGTAGGATTGATAAGGAGAACAAACATCTACATACTCGTAACAAAAATCAGGGATCACATTATAACTAAACGCTTTGAAAATCAATCACAAAACTGTTAAAAATAGTTATTTTTAATTGTAAACCTTTTATACTGCTGTACTAAAATGCCTTTTAGCGTAATTAGCGACTTAAGGAGCCGAGACGAGATATTATTTGTGTGTAAATTTTAAACACCCGTTGCGTCAAGAAGAGGCGGGGAAACGGCGTAGCGGTCTTAAGTGGACCGCGTGCGCCGTGATGAAAAGACGGTGTGCACGCGAGGAGGAGGGGGGGGGTCCTGGGAGCTTGAGGAGCGGGGTGGGGATGGGAGAGCGGTGGGGTCGGGGAGCGGGGGGTGACGGGGAGCGGGGACAGGACAGTCGCCAGCACTGGTTCCCACGCGGCGACGGCCGCCGGAAGCGGAAATGGAGAGCGTGAATGGGTGCGCGGCCATGCGCCGCCTCCGGTCATTCACAACTCGGGCCGGAGCCTAGGGCCAAGCGCACGCCCCCGCACTCGCCGCGTTCCTACACACACTTCGCTCGAGTAGCGCGGACGCAACTGATGCGGACGGATCATTTCGTATGAATAATGGGCATATGCCATGGACCCAGCATTCTAAGAAAAAACACAAAAAAATTAAAATTAACAGAGAAAACCCGCCCCGCTCCTGCCCGCCCCCACCCAATCCCATCCTATCCTCCCCGCCATGCAAACGTCCAGCCTCACCTCATTCTCCCTGTCCCACCCACTCTCTCTACCACGCCCCATCTCATTCTTCCTGTCACTCACCACGCCGCCCTATCCCATCCTTCCCACCATGACCTGCTACAAATAACTATGTATGTTTACAAGCAAGAAAATATATTCATTTTACGTTATTGCTTGTTAGGAAACTCCATTTACGCAGCATAAATAGTCTGGATCGAGAAGATCGTGGATACGAGAAAAATATGAAAACAGTTGAATGATGCTACATATTCTCTTACGGACGGAATTATGAGACGGAAATATGAAACGAAAGTGAGTCAAGTTAATAGCTAATTGATTAGTAAATACGTAAAAAGAATCATTAAAATTACTTAAAAATTAAAATAATGAATGTGCCACGAGAGTTAACTTATTCTAATGATATCGCGCGATAAAAGTTTTAACATTAGAATTCTTATAACGCCTTTGGGGCATAAATAACCATTTTAAAAGTCAAATAAATATCAAATAAATGGTGAAGACGCGTCGTCTGACAGCTTTCTATGTACCTTTGCAGAGTATGCAGCTGTGAAACATTGTCGGCTATATTGGCAATGTTTGGTGACATTGGCTAAGCAAGAAGTAGGAACGGCATGGCCTGAATGAATTTCAAAAGCCAATCATCATTGGACATTTTAAAACGTTTTTTACGTAGACACTGTAAAGATATAACACATGGTGTGTGTTTTTGAAACGACAAATTCGTGTAATATATATATATATATATATATATATATATATATATATATATATATATATATATATAAACAGAACGACAGCAACAATGGACGACAGAGCAGAAGTAATTGATCGAGTAATAACTAATGAAAATACAAGAGAATGGTGAGATAATGAAAAATATGTAAAAATAGGTAATGTAGTGTTAAATAAAACGGTGTATGGACACGTGAGCAATTTCCGTTAATTGAAAAGTAAATTACGAAAGTAATTAGAAATCGATAAGAAAAGAGCAAATAAAGTGCTAGAACGAGGTTGATCACTCCAAAATTAGAATACGTGCGAGAAGAGGAATAGCCTGCTTACTGGAACGAAGGAGAGACGCATTTGGGTATCATCCCGCGCACCGAAGACAGATGAGCGCGTCGAAAAGAACGTGGCAGACGGGACGCGGTGACGTGCGGCGGCAGATGCTGTTATGACCTGGTAGAGTTCGGGTGGCAGAGACGCGTTTACGATTTGGTAGTGTTATGTACGTTAGTAATTGGTTGGAAAAAATTATAAGTAGAAAAGAAAAACTATAATTGCGTGTGTGAGAGAAGAAGACGCCTTAGTCTGGACAGTATTTCAACAAAAATGGAACTTTGAGTGAACGCGGAACGAGTTTCAAGAGGGCAGAGGAACACCGAAGGAACGTTACTCAAGGAGGGAATATGTTATACATATACGAAGATCAGTTTTGGATTATATTAAAGATTTCTAAATTAAGACTTAAAGAAGGGTAATGATCATGTATGCGAGGGGAGGGACTCACGAAAATAATAGTAAATGTCCTTCTTAGAAATGTGTGCCGACCGTGAGCTACTGGAGGTTAGAAAATGTGGCACGCAGTAACAAAAAGGTAAGATGATCCCTGCTCTAGAGCCCAGAGTCGTCAAATGGGCAGAGTGTGTTCGCTGGCTACAGTTTATACTGCGATGTTCGTAACTTTGTCCCTGACAGGACTCCGCTGTTTCGTTGCCATCCAATCAGGAGCTTACATTTCGCGACAGTGACGTCACTATGGTGACGTTCAAGCTCCCGATTGGATGAAATCGTGAACAGCTGATTTCGGTCAGGGACAGTTACGAATATCGCAGTATAAGGCGCCGCCCGATGAACCCCCCCCCCTCCCTGCCTGAACATCGCGTCGGAGGCAGAGGCGGCGGCCGGAGCCGAGGCTGAGGCCGGGGAAGCCCCCGGCGCCGCCGCCCTGCCGCCGCGCCGTCGCCGTTTCATCAGGGAGGCGCCGCTGGGGACGCCGCCCAGTAACACCGGCGCGGCCAGGCTCCGCTCGCGCCACAGGCCCGGCTCTGCGCTGATCCTCTGCCGCCTCGCCACCTCCACCCGCCCCGCCCCGCCGCGCCCCGTCCCATCCCATCTTATCCGCTCCGCCATGCCTTGCCCTCCCCCACCCACTCTCATCCTGTACTCTCCGCCATGCCGACACCCAGCCTCACCCTATTCTCTTCGCCCCACCAATCCTCTCTGCCACGCCCCACCTCATTCTTCCTGTCACTTGTCACTCAGCCCCATCCCATCCTCCCCGCCCTGCACTGCCCCGCTCCAACTCGCCCCGCTCCTGCCCGCCCCCACCCTATCACATTCTATCCTCACCGCCATGCCAACGTCCAGCCTCACCTCATTCTCCCTGTCCCACCCACCCTCTCTGCTCCGCCCCACCTCATTCTCCCTGCCAATCACCAGGCCGCCCCATCGTATCCTCCCCGCCATGCCCTGCCCCGCCTCGCCTCATCCCATTCTCCCCGCCTTGCAAGGCCCCCACCCCTCCACGACACATCCAATCCCCCTCGCAACGCACCGCCCCATCCATCTCACCATCTCCACCTCATACAGCCCCACGCAACTCCATCCTTCCTGCCATCCTCGCCCCGCCCAATCTCATCCTATCCTCTCCTCTCCTCCAGGGCATTCCTTTCTTTTCGTCCCAAACCATACTCCCTGCCACGCCCAGCTCGGTCCCGTCCTCTCCACAACGTTCCGTCCGATCCTCACAACCCACCCGTCTGTCCCTTCTGCCCGCTTCCCGTTCCCCTCGCCACTGTCCCCTCGCCACTGCCCCCTCGCCACTGCCCCCTCGCCATCCAGACGTCAGCGTCCGCCTCTTATCCTACCGGACGGTCCACCTGGCCCGTAATTCCCGGCAGGGGCCCGCTTTCGATCCTCGTAGATAGTTCTTGGTTTACGGAGTTGTCACAGCGACGAGACAGCATCTGGATAGCTTCTCCAGTACGAAGAACGGGTTTCCGATTGCAGGAATGATTCCAATTTTACAGTTCATATTTCACCATCAAAAATCCGTGAAAAGAATATTTCAATACTTACTAAAATATATTCAATTTTACTGATAGATGTTGAGTCATCACATGGAAACATTTCTTTTATTATAACTGTGTGATATTTCCAATTCCTAAGCAATATTCTACATATTGCCATTGCCTAGGTACCTGCCATTGTGTTTCACTGTAAAAACAAGATTTAAATGGAATAAACCATATTGTGCCCTAATGTGAATAATTCGTCTACAATAATTAAGATACGAAATCCCATTAAATTATGTATGTCCGTACTTGAATGTCGCTGTCAAATATTTAAGATTTTTTTGCGCATCGGCGTTTGCGAAAAAAATATCAAGTGCTTGTAACGCAAAAAGTTAAGAGCATGTCACTGTGAATCCGGACATCAGAATTATTCTCACGGGAATTGAGATGAATGGACGTCATAACACATTGCTTGTCATTGCAGTTAAATTACCTATTTCAGAGTTACGTAAAGTTTTCTGAGTATAATACAAAATGTCCGTACAACGCTTTCCTTATGTACCATGTTAATTTCTAATTCTTGCCACACAACGAATAAAGATATCTATTCGCTAAAAATGACAAGATGGCGTCATATTCGATTTATACAACGTCAGTCATCTATAGCTGCGCACTAGCAGCCAACGCAGATCCCCAGCTTTTAAATAATTAAAATCCTTTGACCCATTCAGTAGTCAGATCGATTTTATTGGCGTTAAAATGTAGCAGTTTAATTTACACTGATAGCTCCTCATAACTATTACTACATTGCATTTTATTACCTGGATTTCCGCGCCGGATGCTCGTACATCTTTTGGCTCTTCCATCATCACAATTTCAAAGAAAGACCAACTCCTCTTAACTATACAATAAAAAATTAAATTGATAAAAATTCAAAATATACCGTTTCATGGTCGGAAACTGGGGCCACATTTGTAGATTGCAAAACATATTTAATCCAAGGTATATATGAAGTGAAAATTGTGAAATACACTGCATATATGTAGCGAATTTCGAAAGACATTATTATTCTGGAAGAAAACCTCCCCACATTTACCCACACACAAACAATCCAGAATATTGTCACTAAGGGCCATTAGTCGCTGGCATTTCGACGCCTCACACGTCCTAAAGGTATCTACGGAAATGTAACGAGCGCTTTAGGTAACGGACATCACAAGATTCGAACCACCAACTCGCTGTCATCTCGAAGCCGTTTTTGCAAGTTAGCTGCTTTCTCTCCCACAACGTCTGAAGTGGCACTTTCGAGAAATGTTGGCAAATTATTTCATGGATTGGAAATGAAACCTCTATGGAATTAATCTTCTTTGCAGAATTGATTCATTCACAAATTTCCAGTTATTGCTAATAATAGTCATACGAAGGCTTTGAAACTGTGTTATTTTATAAATACATGTTTAAGCACATTACATGAGTATGAAAATTCAGTTAATCCTGACTGTACGGTACCCCTTGCTGATCCTTAATACGTTCGTACGTATCGTTCCGATAGGCGATTTTGTCCCCGCCGCATTATAATGCCAAATTACTTTCAAAGGTAAGTTTTCTCGCTTCGCTCGCCCGGATCCAAGTCACGGCGAGGCTCGGGCCTTCGGACCTCGTGTTCACCATAAACAACTTTGAGTCTATTCATCGCATAATTACCAACTCACTTCTATAAGAAATCACTTCAGTATTCAAACTGCGCAGTGAACGATACTTTCGAACGTATCAAGGGTCAGTAAAGAGTACCGAACAGTCAGGAACAGCCGAAAATTCAATGAAGCTTGTAATATACGGGGAGGGGGAGGAAGGAGGAGAACACTTCTCCCATTGGAGCTTCTTAAGATACGTCTATGCCTGCTTCCTTCCTTCGCAAAGTCTACCCACAACCACGAGAGGAGCACTAACGTTTTCGGACCACGCAATTAGCGTCGCGGAAGGTGGATTGGGACCATCTGCTCCCCGCCGCTGGCGGATTCCCTCATTTCTGACGGTCGTGCTAAAATAATACCACTGCAAAAAAAAAAGCGCCCGGGAACCATAGCCGCGGGCTACACTGGGAAGCGGCCGTGCCAAGAGTGGTTAAGCGTACAAAGGCGGCGTTTGCTGTGGACGCCGACCGCCCGTCACGCTACGTCCCGGCCCGGCCCGGCCCGGCCTGTCGCGTCGCGTCCCATGCCCGCCACGCCGCCCGCCGCCGCTATTTTTATGGCCCCCGCGCCCACCACTCGGGCCGCGCCGCTGCCAACCGCCCGCACTCGAACATCGCGCAAGCTATGAACATGTTGGCACATAGGCGGTCACATTAATTCACATTAATTTGGCGCCGTACTTGGAATGCAATCATTTATAATTTATTATTATTATTATCATTATTATTATTATTATCATTATTATTAACATTATTATTATTATTATTATTATTATCATTATTATTATTATTATTATTTTTAAATTTACTCTTGGATACTGTCTGTTGGATTGAGGAATTTCGCCTAGACAAAGTAATGCTGACAACTTCATCAATACTTAATGATCCTTACGCTGAGTTATGCTAACATGCTTGATACTTGTTTTTCAGAATTGCTCTTATGACCAGAGCGCAGACAGGCAAACTAGCAATTTCCTCGGCACAGTTTCATTGTAAAAACTCTCAATATTTCGCAGCCTCCATTTTTTTATGGTGGTCGAATTAGGTCATTGTTACACCTCCTGCTTTATAAAATGAATCTTGGGCCATCGTCGTCCCCGTTTGCCATTGGTATGCGACTGAAAACACTGGCGGATCCAGACCCAAAAGGCCTAGAGTTTTCGTTTACCTACCTTTGATTGGCAAAACTGATTTAAATATTTATTTATGTTCGAATTATGTAATTATTTAAACAATAATATTGTACATAATCATATCTATAGTACATAAATAATATACAAAACAAATATTTATTTACAAATGTTTATTATTTAGCAAAGATCTACGATACCCTCCCCCCCAAATGATCCACTGGATCCGCCCCTGACTGGTAAGACGAATTCAGAAAATCCATTCTCCAACTTTAAGTGAAAAATATTTTCCAAATTATTTTGGATCAACGACATGAGCTGTCCGTTACTATTCCATTGACTCTCCCCATAAATTCAAATCATTCCATTCAACCAATCATCGTCTTTGACCTACTCGAAGTCCTAAATTATCTTCGTTTTTCTTTCTCTAGGCTTGTCCCTTATTTTTCACTTTTTGGTACATAAAAATGACAGCAAATAATGACTATTTTATTCATTTGTAGTAATTGAGAGAATAATATTTCTATCTCGGCACCAAGTGAAAATAATTTCCCCGAAAAATCCGCAAACATTTTACGTCCAATTACGTTCCCCATTTTTTCCCCCACAACGAAAAAATTTCCCCAATTTGGGAGCAAAATTCCTGAATCTGGCAACCCTGGAGAGAACCCAGAGTCTGCTGGACTAATCAGAGGACGAGGTGCTCGGGAATGTTCACTTCCTTTGATGACTCTAAAGCTGACACCCTGCGCGTACGGCGAGCCCCAAATGTTTGCTCGGCAAATAGCAAGCAACCCGTCCCTAACTACTACTCGGGGTTCGGCGAGCGGTCGTTCGCTACTCACTGAATGACGAATGCGTGGAGCTGCCTTTAGAAGAGGATTTGTTTTGATTTATTTTTATGTCGTGAATGGTTGTTTCAATACGACGGTGTAAACGTGAAACCGTTGAGATAATGAATGTTACTGACTGTTACTGATGAATTAACTGTGTTAGAAAAGTGAGCACAATAAATATTACAAACTTCTAGAAAATGTAGGGGGTGAATTTCTCCCAAAGAACTCGTGTGGGGAAAATTCATATAACGAAGTTTTATTTATGACTAGAGTCCGGAAGTTATGCCTTTTTTATTATTGTCACAATTTTATGACTTTTGATACTAATAACTGTAAGTGTACTGCTGGAGTTGTTTTAGTAGATTTTCATTTTGCTTTTTCTTTCGCCTATTTTAGCTTCTGATACCTATTTTTGGTATTTTGCTTTATTTGTGCCTTTTACTGCCTTTTTCCTCATTTTCTCTTTTCCCCCTCCTGGCACTGATCTCTATCAAGTAGGAAACATACCTGCAAGACTGGACAAAATGAAGTTACGGTCGTGTATTGTTTTTATGTGGACGCGGAAACTCCAGTGTCAGTTTGTGAAAAAAAAATCAGACCAACGAAGTTCTAAAGATATCTATTTCAGCCATGAATATTTTACACTGATGAGATACTGCACTACTATTTACGCAAGACTAAGGCCGGAATGTTATTTAGCACAGAATGCAGGTATTACTACGACGTATTCTTTTTATAAAAGTAGTTCTGAGTCAACATTTAGAATTAACACACTTTTACTGACTGAAGTTTTTTCTTCACATTTCCATTCTAAAATACATTTCAAAACGACTGATAATTTTATTTGAATATTTATTCTCAGTCCTGTAGTAACCAATCACTAATCTGGTACTTTTTAACTACGGTTAAACAGCTTCCGGATCCCTATTCGGGAAAAGGCGTTTACGGTAGCCATTTCCCCCGGATCCATTCCGAAATTTCTAAATGAATTCTCCAAAAACGCCCTGGAGTTTTTAAGAAACGAAAAATGAGTTCAAGATCTAATCTCATTCGATTCCTGTCGACAAGACTCAACTATTGGCATTGCTATTGCTCGAAACTTTGTAGGTAATTACGGAACAATTCTAGAGGAATATGTTCTTAGGATTTTCGAACACCTAAAGAGGTGAAAATTCAAATTATTATACTGCCTTTCCAGCCAAACATATCATTATTTGATTCATCACATTGACGAGAATTAGACATAATTTTGTAATGAATCATGGATATCTTTTATAACCTTCCAACAATTTTTTTTCACTGGACTTTTTACGCTCGAGAATGGACGAGGTAAATAGACGAAGGTACTGGATTGTTTAAAATACCTTTTGATTCATAACTTGCGTAGTACAAATAAAAATTAAAAATTATACCCAACGAAGGCATCACAATAAGCTAATTATTATTTTTATCTGATAAACCATGTGAAAACTGTGCTGCTTGAGTTCGCGGCTCGGTTCGCTGTAGTAGCAAATCATATACCGAAATGTCCCTCTTGCTACTGACTCTCCACATTCAGTACAGCATTTCCTTCTTAAACAGTTCAGCCTATAACATCATTCACTTTTCAACTAAATCTCACAGAATATAAATATGTTTCACTGGAGGCAAGTACAACTTTTTTACTTTTAAGAATGCGAATTGATAATAATTTGAAATTTCATGAAATCCGCATGGTCGGCACTCTCACCGTTTCCAAGTACTCGTATCCTTTAGTGGTTCTTTATTAGTACCCGATTTGCAACCGACTTTGCATGATCAGAACCTTCACAAAGCAACGTATATCTAAAAAAAACGCATGGTGCATTACGCTATTTCTTGTGAAGTAGTCATTTATTTTTATTTTTAATATCCACATTGGTCATACAAAATTCACGACATTACAACTAGCATAGTTCCAAATGCAGGCAAATTATTTTTAAAATAAATATGAAAAAGCATTCCGTCCAAAATAATAATGAACATCTGTAATGATTCATCAATAGTTGAATATTTCTTCTTCTTGTCGGTTAACATTCCTATAATTTGTTGAACACATTACGACCAAGAAAGAAGCCAACACGGTTAAAAGTTCTGCTGAAGAACTCCATTTATGTCATCAGCAAGAGGCCTTGATGGACAGCGAGCGACGTTAGAAAGTTGTGTCCATTGCGCTGTAAATATCGTTTTGGCAAACGAGAGCAATCGTAAGATGTCCTATGAGTTAGGTGAAATCATTAATAGAAATATCCTTAAATCAAGAGGCCACTAGGGAAAGATGAATGACTATGTTTGCGTCAGTTAACACGCTCCGATGAAATAAAGTGCCCATGCGCAGAAACGGGATACGTCGGCGATGGGTCAAGCATTGGCCAGAGGCCAAGGCGAGAGAGACAGACGACTGGCCCCGGTCGGCAAATCGGACCCCAAAGAGTTTCCAAGACTGTGCATCAAGACTCATCCCCTCTCCATTCCCTCCCATTTCTTAAAAATCTATCAATCCCAAACTAGTGCCATCCAATGCTATTGATATCAGTATATTGTTATTGAAATAGAAGTTCAAATAATTAGATCCGCTAACAAAGTCACCAGTCTTGTATTCATCCACCTATGAAAAATGAGTTACAATTAACAAAAATTGAAGATTCCCAACGGGGACACCAAGTCATTAATCTAATTTCGCAATACTGAACTGTTAGATGAAGATAAAGCAACCAAATGGACGAAAAGTCACATTTAACGGCCAGCGTCAGTTACAGAACGTCACAGTTCATCCGCTAGCTAATTCGTTTTTCCGTCATCTACGATCGTTAGTCCCTTAAATGTAGATCGTGTTTATATGACGGCAGGTGACGTTTTTCTTCCCCAATATGGTGAGATTCGACTCCAACCTACACGACTTGTGGCCATTTTCCGCATTCACGTATCGCCCACCAACGGTGTATCGCCCCATCCGGGCTCAGTTCTAAGCTCTCGACTGACTGAATTTTTTTGATTGGTTGGTGATTCCGTGTGCGACAATTGCTAACGTTATTAGTCCAGTAAGTATAATCGATCTTTTCCACGGGATGTTGCAGTGATCTTCACCCACTGGAAGGTGAGATCCGGCGCCAACCTACAGGTCGGCTAGCGCACTTTTCTCCTAACCAGCGAGGCCCCACCCCAGCCAGGATTCAAACAAGGCCGGGAAACAAAGGCATTCGCTGGTGTTGAGTGGAGAAATCATGGAAAACTACCGATCAGAGCAGCCAACCGGTTGAATTCTACTCCAGACAGCGGCTGACTTCAACGTAGCTACCTAGCTAGTGTCAACAATCAAGCCCCCGTCGGGAGTCTAACCTTACGTCCTCCCTGTCAGAGGCACTGTCTGAGGTTTGAGCTCACTCGCAGTTGCCCTTATCACAGCATCTACATACATGTACATGCCCGAGAGTGAGGAGTGGAGAGGGACCTGCGTCAGAGCCGCGCCCGCAGCCCCCGGGCACCTGGCGCGCCAGAGACTGCAGGGCGTCGTTAAGGGCCCGCGGCCTGACCTCCCAGGGGGGCCTTTGCCCTGCGCCCGCCCCGCCCCGCCCCGCCCCGCCCTTCCGGCCCTCGCGCGCTTTAATTGGCGCCCTAAAAGAATCTCGCAGCGGCAACAACGGCCCAAGAGGCCGCGGGGGAGGCCCGCCATTGGTCGCTCGCTCTTAAACAAGATAAATGATTCAAATACGCCCTTAAAGAACAGCAATTTGTGAGCGAACTCCGGTACTTAATCGTGGACGCGGGCGCCGGCAGACCCGGTCATCCGTTAGCATCCGGGGGCGGAGAATGGGCAAGGGGAGGAGAGGCAGCGTGGGCGACGGTGGGCAGTGGTGATGGCGATGGCGATGGCGATGGCGATGGCGAGAGCGAGAGCGAGGGCGAGAGCGAGGGCGAGGGCGAGAGCGAGGGCGAGAGCGAGGGCGAGGGCGAGGGCGAGGGCGAGGGCGAGAGCGAGGGCGAGGGCGAGAGCGAGGGCGAGAGCGAGGGCGAGAGCGAGGGCGAGAGCGAGGGCGAGGGCGAGGGCGAGAGCGTGGGCGAGAGCGAGGGCGAGAGCGAGGGCGAGAGCGAGGGCGAGGGCGAGGGCGAGAGCGAGGGCGAGAGCGAGGGCGACAGCGAGGGCGACAGCGAGGGCGAGGGCGAGGGCGAGGGCGAGGGCGAGAGCGAGATCGAGAGCGAGGGCGAGGGCGAGAGCGAGGGCGAGAGCGAGGGCGACAGCGAGGGCGAGAGCGAGATCGAGAGCGAGGGCGAGAGCGAGGGCGAGAGCGAGGGCGAGGGCGAGGGCGAGAGCGAGATCGAGAGCGAGGGCGAGGGCGAGAGCGAGGACGACAGCGAGGGCGAGGGCGAGGGCGAGGGCGAGGGCGAGAGCGAGGGCGAGGGCGAGGGCGATGATGAAGGCGATGGTCAGGGTGAATGCGAAGGCGATGGCGAGGGAGAAGGCGAGGGCGAAGACGATGGAATGGGCGAAGGCGAAGGCGAGGGAGACAGCGACAGCGTAGGCGAAGAGGATGCGGACGGCGGAGTCCGGTGGTTTGGGGATAGGAACGGAGAGAGATGTAGTGTGGTCGTAGTGTAGCACGTAGTCTGAGAGAGATGTAGTGTGATTGTAGCGGGGATGCAGCGGGTGAGTGGGCTGGATGGGACAGAGAGTTCCAGGGAGGGGTGTGGCATGTAATGGACAGATATTAAATGAGCAGATGCAGCAAGAAACCGCTCTAGCACCAAGACGAAAATAAAAAAGAATCGGAAAAAGCAAACCGGGAAAATGGCGATAGGAAGGAAGGGAGGAATGTAGACGGCGAGCTTTGAAGTAATTTATCGACAAGCTGATTTGAGTGTAGCTCAATCAGCAATGTCACTGTCAGTGACACTAGCTACATGACGCTGACAGTACAGGGACACTATGTCGAACTCTGCTGCTGTTTGGAGGACAATTCTAACGGCTGGCCGCCCTGATCGGGAGTTTCATGTCGTTTCTCCGACCAACACCTAGCGAATGCCGGAGCAGAACCCTAACAAATGGGACATGGATCGCGCATGATCATCCCTTCTTCCTTGCCCTGCATTGTCCCCTTACATACATACATACATACATACACACACACACACATATACACACACACACATATATACACACACACATATATACACACACACATATATACACACACACATATATACACACACACATATACACACACACATATACACACACATACACTTTCACCACTCTTCCACATATGCTGGGAAACCAGTCGACATCTTAGAGTTTGTCCCGTCTGAGGCGGTTCCTCGCTAGGGGAGATACCTGGAGAGGAATATATTGCAGGCCGACGTGTAGGTTGGCGCCGGATCTCAGTACACTGCGAGTAAGGAACACTACCACCTGCCGCGATAAAACATTTACTACATGTACTACACTAACGGGAGGAGTGACCATAACAGTTGACGTGCACGGAAACATCAATTAAACAATCGACACACGAGAAGATATCGGATATAAATATTGTAATAACAGGACGTAATTACGAAACCTTTGGTTTATCATACAATACGAACTCAAACGTCACAGCAAGTTACTTTGTGGAGTTAATGCATGCATGTTGGATTTGTCTAAACTACGTAGAAGAGTCCAGTTACAGAGCGTTCAGTCATGTGACCGATTTTTTTGACAGCCATTGTTGCCATACCATAGAGATCGTGCCAGGGGGCGTGGTCGGTGATTAACACACAGAAATTATTCGCTTTTATTTCACGAACGTTGGCTAACTTGTCTTAGCGCCGTGAAACCATCTATTGTATTGTCTTTCCTCCAAAGGAAAATGTTCGCGGATAAATATTTTGTTATAGTGAATATATACGTTGAAACTATGTTCAAGATAAAAGTTAATATTTTCTGTATGGTGTATTTAGTTAATATGTGGAAATTTTCCTACAGAAATGAGAAGTTCAACTAGCAGGACTTTTGTATATTTGGCGGGCCTTTTGTCTGTTTCGTGACATGGTTATATTCGAAAGGCAAGCGAAGCATCTACTAAATTGTTTACAATTGAAAGATATGAAATGGGACAAATAAGTGCATGATTTGCATGTACTGAAGTATGTTAAAATTTGTGAAATTGGAATTAGATCAGCAGGTGTAATGATCATGAATAATGCTTGTCTGGCTTGAAGCACCTACATTGTGGTTTAATACTGTTTTATTTTGATATATCATTTTATATATTACCTTTAATAATCTACCTTTTAGTTTTTGCCTCTCAGCCATGACCAGATAAGAGTAGAGAGTGCTGCTTGAGCAAAAGTTTAGACGAAGGGGAAATATATATTCTTACATACAGGTGGTTTCATCAAAAGTACAGAATTATTATTCTCTCAAAGTCAAAAGAAATAAATGACTATTGAGCAACTCTGACAGCACAGATGTTTCAAAAATGAAAAGATTTCTACTTTGATTGTAAGAAACATGGATTTATGTAATGGACAGAGTAGCAATTCATTCTGTGCTGGTGAGTGCTATTTTTCAACAATATTTCTTTTAAGAATGTAAAAAACACTCATATATGAAATTCATTTAATCTTTTTTTAAATAACTGATAAAAAAAACAGGTATTGCTACAATACAATTCAGTCACAAAAGTAGTTTCAACATTATTTACATCACTATAAAGAGTGGAGTACAACCTGTATTAAATTCAATAACATTCAATGATCTTATAGTAAAATCAGTAATACAATTTTAATTAGAACTTAAAGTTTGCTAATAGAATGTGTGAAAGCTTCTGAGGCTGATGTTCAGATAAAGTTTTTCACTGAAATGAACAAAATTTTGCTGAATTAAATCATAGAATACAATTTTACTTTTTGTATTTAATTTGATACAATGTTTGTCAATATTCTTACTATTTGATAAATCGTATTGGTTGATATGGGGAAGATGAAATTATAGAGAAAGCTGGTCACTGAGTTCTGTCTTCCCGTCCCCCTAATTGTCACTATATTTTCACTATAATTCTATCGAATTGGTATGGAGCCAATGCAAAAGATATTATCAGTGGCATCATGATACCACTTTCAATCACAAAGCAACAAGAAAAAGAAAGGAAGCAATAGAAATGACTACTGTGGAGAAGAAAGTGAATTAATATACAAATATTTCCTTAGAATATTTTCCAGAAATGTTACTAATGTAACATATGGTTCTCATTTATTCTGAACACTTCTGTATTTGGGATAATTATATGGCACATACTGCAAAGAATATAGAAGAAGAGTGTAGAGTAGAAATAAGTAAGAAGGCTTCCCAGATTCCAGTCATAATAAATTTTCAGGATGACTTATGACAAAGATCCCCCCGGTGTTCCCATTCCAGGATCCACTGATGTTTCTTATTTGTGGGAATATGGCTGCCCATGAAAATGGATTGAAAAATATTTGACGTTTGTTATTCTTCATAGGTGCAGAGTTGCAAGTTGTAAATTTATATTATTCCAACTAGGGCAAGTGAGTGGTTATATTCCATGTGAAATCGTGAATATATATTATTATTATGCTGATCTTGGCTTATTGAAATGTATTTTTCACTATTATTATCATTATTCTTATTTGTACTTTTACAAGTTTCTAAAGAACTATATACTATCAGGATTCATAGAAATGCTTTAATAACTGTTACATCAGAATTTAATTTTCAATAAACATTTATGAAATTAGATATATGTAGGTACATTTTTATGCTTCAGATCTTTAATGACAACAACTTTCTTTCAACATGCAGATAAAAACTACCAGATGGCTTTCAAATAGTTACTAATAGTGACTTCATTGTACATATAGGCGGTTGAGAAAATAATGTAATGTGGAGCATTAGAACTAGAGAAAACTTTTGAATATTTTTGATTGAGGGGTGGGGACTGTGGTACCAGTTGGTTTTTAGCTAATATTTTTATCTTTATCAAATTTGCCATGTGTTTATATCTGTGTATGTGAATGTTCTCTCAATATCTCTCTGAAAATAAATATTGTGTAGTTAGAGAGCATGTGATACTGTAATGGTTTGTTGGTGATGGAAGTTAGAGTAATAATATAGTAAGTGGTAACTGGACCATAACTGGATAATTCAATTTTTCTCTTAATTTATGTTTCTAATTTTTTCTAAACTTAATTTCAGATTTTTTTGCTAAACATTAACTGGTACAGAACCTATAGAAATGTTTTTTTATTATTTTTTGCAATATAACTAGTCTTTGAATTTAGTTTTTTCTTGCAATTACTGAATCTTTCTTCATGTATGTATGAATATTTTCATTATTATGTGTATTCCCACTAATTGCAATATAGAGATGTACACTTCTTCTCTCTTCACACCCCATCTCGATCAGGTTTTTGTCCAGTTTCCCTGATCCATTGAGCAAATGCTGAGATGGCCCCTTGTTTTGCTTCTGGACGTAAATGTAGCTTCACTGTGCGCACGTTTTGTTGAGCACTCCTTTTGCTTGTAGTTCATTTACAGTTGAAATTGATTTTCTATAACTCGAGAAAAAACATTTTTCATTTTTTTTATTTTTCTAAAATAATTATTTTCTAAATTCATTTTTTCGTTTTTTTTTAAATAAAATTCTGGCCCTCAAGAAAATGTGCGCAGATAAATTTCTTTCCCCACACGTCATATACAGTTTTTACTGTTTTTTTGACAAATAAATAAATAAATAAATAAATAAATAGAAGATATAAGTAGTCACTTCATTAAATCTGCTGATGTTAACTACCTTTGTAAAAAAAAAGCAATTAAAAGAAATTCTAATTCTTTTTATTAAAAGAAACTTTTTCAATTTTGTGATGTTAATTTTTGATGAGTATGAATGTGCATTGAAAATATATTGTCAACACCATATAAACCAAAAATTAATTCAGGTAATAGAAAAATATTATTCCTTTGAATAAAAAAAAATTAGAAATGCAGATTTAATTAAAAGAAAAGTTTTATCTTTTAAGGAGTTTAATGCTTACTTATGAAGTAAGTATCATACGACATCTTAACAGAGAGAGATTTAAGTGGGAGATGTGAGAGAGATGAGATTAAAAGTTATCAAATTATGCAGTTAGGTCAGGCTTGATAACCAATCAAATGCTGTTATATAAGATGTTACAATATGAATTTTGTTCATTTTTAAAATTTTCAATGTATAATTTTGATCTCAAAATACAACTTTTTACTCATCGTAGCAAATGTGGCGGATGGGGTTTTGAGCTAATTAATATTAGGTCATGGACTTTCAGGATATGTTCTAAAAGTACATAGGGAAGTAATTTCAATTTTATAAATTTTCATTTAAAATCATCAAAGTGAATAAAATTTATTAAACTTCAAAGGTGTTTGTGCAACAGTAGTATCCTTCAAAGAAATCACAACACAAATAAAGGGAATTATTTTTTCATTTATATAACTTTGATTTTGTGATATCTTTTCACCCATGTTCAACATGACTTATTTATATAGTTATATATAATATATAACATTATATAGTTATATATAATAAAGTTATTGAAAGTATGAAACCTCTCAATTTTCATTTCGTCAAATTTTCATAGTGAAATTCAATTCAATTTTATTAATAGACTTGTTATACACAAATTAGTTGAGGAAGAAACTTACAGTGTGCGGGCCCGTTTAATCGCTTTTTTTTTAACTGGAAAAACATTTAGGATAAATAATAATTTATAATTTAACATTCTGTAGTATCCTTTTAATAACAAGTACATATTTCATAGCACTTTTTAACCTATGATGTACCTAATATCTAAATTTTAAGAACTGACTGCTTGTTTTATATTTAAGAAATTCACTGAATTCACTCATTCACAAAAGTTATTCATCTTTTGATTAACTACGTGTATTTTGCCAATCAGTACTCAGAAAATGTTTATTAACTTGAATCTTTTTCATCACAGAAACCTTTCAACATGGTTTGAATACTTTCCAAAGTTGATAATTAGAAGAACTCAAAATTTAATAAAATATTTAATAACAATTAATGGAGGTTTTGTATTAGTTACACACAAACCATATGTAACTAATATTTCAATGAAGCTTTGGTTCACCTGTCGTGAACTGTTGAACAAATGATTTACAGTATTTAAGTATTGTTACCATAATTTCACAATTAACTTAACAAATCAGTATGTCAATGATCAATAATTGAATGGGTGAAATACAGCACAGTATAAGTGAGATTTTATAAATTCTGAGAAAACCACTTTTACAATAGGCTATATTTCAGTGCCACTGTTGGTTCGTAATTTAATAAACAATTAAAATGCCTAGGTTTTAATACTGAAACAAAGTAACACGATTTTACAGTGATATTGAATGAAAGACAACAGTTTTCTCAGAATTTATAAAATGTCACTGTTCTGGCTTTCACACATTAAATTGATCATTAATCATAACGATCAATCAATAGAAATTATAAACATCAATTATTCTAATTGCAGAACATTATGCAGCACTACATTAATTGCAAAGTTCTGAACATGCAAGATTCAAAAGTACCAACAGAATTCCGACAGTTTTCACAAGGCCTACGTATGGGTTCAGCAGTATTCGTCGTCGTTCTCCTGTCAGACGGCTTAATTCACGCAGTCACAGATATTATCAACAGCATTCCGAAATTATTTGTCTCAATTCGTATAATTTGTCGTCCCTAATGATAGTGGAATACTATAAATCTCTTGTAAAAACTATTTCTAACGTTCACAACGTGAAAATACATTCAATTACAAAATCCAGCCAGCTGACGCTCCGGCTCAGCTGAGCGGCGGAAGAATACTTTTCGGGGAGCAATGCGGTTTTCGGCGACGCTCATTTGTTATAGAAGCTGTCAAAAAAATCGGTCACATGACTGAACGCTCTGTAACGCCCACTGAGTTGTACGCCCACTGAGTGCATGAAACAGGCCATATGCCACTTTGCTTCTCCCTCTCTCGATTTCTGTTTATATTGCATTTCAGAGTGTCTCAATGCATGCAGTTCAGAAACCTCTCAAGGAGTAGGGAATTGACTTGTCTGATCTAAGTGAAGAGCAACAACATGGAAGGCGAAAAATTCCTTCTTAACACACTGGTGTGTCATCAAACGACGCGAAAAAACAAGAACTGAAATCATACATATTAAATATAGCACAAATCGTAATATAAAATAAAAATATGATTTTATTTATCATTGCACATACGTTTTTTTATACATATTTGGCGCTTCTAACATTAGTACAGCATAAAGTATTTGATGACAGTCATGAAAACATGAACTTAAATCGACGGATTTAAATTAGCATAATGCAGAGTGTCTCAGAATAATTGTTACAAACTTCTAGTCCACGTGGAAGGATCGAAGGCGGTCCCATAATGATGAAAATGCCAGGAAATATTGTATAACGACTTTACGTATGTGATATTTAATTATTTTCTATTCTGACTGTAGATTTAAAAACTTCGTAAGGTGGTATTTGGTCTTTATTTTATAGACAGAAAATTAAGACCAAATACAAACTGACATGTGTGTGGTATTTGCCCTCTGATAGTTCTCAGAACATGCTCATTGGCAGAAAGTGATCATCTTCCATCCCTCTACATGCCTGAGAAGTTTGGCACATTTATTCTGAGACACACACACGAAATTCGTAGTTCGATTTTTGTCAGTTCGCTAAGCGACCTCCCGGTGCAGCCGCTTGTTAACGAAGTGCTGCTCGCCTGTGCGCGACGGAAGAGCGGCGCGGCGGCGGGCAGAGGGCGGAGGGCGCGGAGCCGCAGCGTGTGCCCAGGGCGCGGGGTGGGGGGTGGGGGCTGGGCGCTGCGGTGCGGTGGCGCGGTGGCGCAGTCTCCCCCGGCCGCCAGGGGCGCTGGTGGGGGCGGCGGATCACTCTCACTGCTGCAGCGCGGCGCGAGGCTGCGGCGGCGGCGGCTAGGCCTAGCGGCGCGGGGCGGTGGCGGCGGGCGGGCGCGGGGGCGGGGCGCCTCTGACGTCACGGTGACCCAGGTGGCGTCGCCGCGGACCGATCGATACGGCGCGCCACGCGGTCTGGGGCGCCGGCCCCGGGCCTCGGCTCTGTTTACATGCGCTCCGCGCCCCGCCCAGCCCCGCCGCCGCCGCAGTGCGCACCCGCGCGCGCCGCAGCCGCCCGCCTCCGCCCCCGCCTCCGCCCCCGCCCCCGCTCCGCCCCGCCCGGGGCGAGGGCTCTCTCGCACCACGTGTGCTCCCGCCGTCGCCCAGCAAACGACCCCTGGCCCGCCCGGACGCCCGCCTTGCGGCCCGGCGGTAGCGTTTGCTGGAGACGGTGGAAGAAATATTGAGGGTGGCGGCGGTGGTGGAGGTGGTGATATGGTATTGTTGACGCTGGGTTTTGTGGGTGTGTTTGTGGTGGGGATTGGGGTAGAGTTGAGTATTTGGAAACGGTGGCTTTTGTGATGCTGGCGACGGCAATGTTTCTGGTGGCGGTGGTGGTGGTGGTGGTGGTGGTGGTGGTGGTGGTGGCGCTGGTGGCGGTGGTGGTGGTGATGATGGTGATGGTGGTGGTGGTGGTGGTGGTGGTGGTGGTGGTAGTGGTGATGATGGTGATGATGGTGATGATGGTGGTGGTGGTGGTGGTGGTGGTGTCAGCGGTGGCGTTGCTGTTGAGAGTATGGTGGTGTTGAAGAGACGGCGGTGTATGCATGGCGGGGGGGGGGAAGGGTGGCGCCGATAGCAGCCGATGTCACGTGACAATGGTGACGGTGCTTGTCATCATGCATGGTGAAGAGGGAAGCAACGGTGAAGGTTGTGTGTGGGAGGAGACCTTAGCGGAGGCGGCGGCCGCGGGAGCTTGGTTAGCGGGAGATGGTGAAGAGATGGCGGGATTGGAGGAGTTAGTGGGATGCAGCATATGGCAGAGGACAGCTGTGGGAGCGGAGCAGATAGGAAAGGTATGGAAGGTTGAGGCAACGGTTGCAGTGAGAGGCGGCAGCGAAAATCCGCCTTAATGAGAAGGGTAATTCTTCCAATTGGTTTTGGTCTCCGCGAAAGATTCTGTTGATGCTTCCCTATATTCATGAGATAACCCTGATGGCGGCTCTAACGGGCGACCGAGCAATGCGTATTCCGCTTTCTGGTTGGTTGGTGCCGGAAAAGTGAGCAGAATAAATACGAACACAAAAGTGAGAATTGTGCGAGGAGGTTTGTGCAATAACGTGTATACCAATTGGATACGCGCGAACATCCAGCAATTTGCTAATCCTTTTAAAAGCGATAATAGCTTCATGATGGAAATCAATTTCGAACCACCTCCCTTAGAGCATAATAGGCCCGTTACTGAGTTTGGATAAACACTTTAATGCTACTAAGCACTTATTAACAAATTCAGACCAGAGCATTTTAATTCCACACATTGTGAAATAGTCCATCTAATTTTACGTTGGTTTTGTAACCATGCTGAATTATCTCAAGAGTAATGAATCAACCACGTCATCTCTGTAAAAGCGATATGTTAAAAATAGAAAAAGACTTAGTTTCTTTATTTACGATATATAATATTTAATTATTTGGTTCAGTGGTGAGTTTGTTGAATGTCCTTGAATTACATTTGTTTTCATTTACGGTTGTTAGTAGCGAGTAAATAACGGAGAGTTGTTTGAAGTGACTGTCATGCAAATGTCACACATTGAAATATCAACTAACTTATCCACAACTTCACACTATTTCTTCTTTCATATTACGATAACCCAGAAGTTCGATAAAGCATGAAGTACATTTAAGATGTATTGAGGGCATCTTCGATTCCGATACGAAAATTCATTCCTGGACACAGGGTCACACATCATATATAACCTTGGAAACTAGCGCGTGTCAGAAGGAACAAAAACTATTGGTATCTGCCAACTTTGTATTTATTGCAATACGCAGCTATAAGCTCCTTACCCTTAATAAATAGGTTATCACGCAAATAATGACTCGGCAATAGTGTACCAACGCAACTATGAATATTTGGTAATTCTTTAGGGAGAAAAATCTTAATCATTTTCTTGTTACATTAAATAAAATATATCGTTTTTTTCTACGAATTTTGCTGTAAGATGCTTTGTGCTCAATAAGCTGACAGTCCAAGTAAAAACAATGCAAGATTATTTCTTCCTCTTAACATTTTCCAAACTATAACCAGACGGACCCAGTAGGGAAGTAGTTGGCATGGAACTGTCATGGCTATCCCTGATATCATCACAACACTATCGAAAGATAGTTATGCTATCAGGAATATCGTCTCAACCATATTAGCGGTACAACAACACCACTAGCGGGTTCAGCTGATACCGAAAACAAGAGAAACGTAAGTGTGGCAATGTCTTCTAAGAAGACGGAGACTCTTGAATGCGGTTGCAACTCGGGTATTCCTCCCTTCCAAGAGAAATTTCCGGGTTCGTCATCCGGAAGCGCTTTCAAGAGCGGAATGTGCGGCACCGGGGGTGGCGGTGCTTCATAGCTCCCGCCTCGTCTCACCCCCCTCCGTCCCCCTCACCCGCCCGCTGCCACCCTTGCCGCCGCCGCCGCCTTCCCTGCAAGTCCTCCGACCCGTCGGCACCGCCCCTGCCACCTCCCGTGTGCTCTCTCCGCTCCCGCTCCCTGCCACTATGCGTAAGGCAGCGGAGGATCCAGCCGATGATTGTGGGGGGGGGGAGTTCGTAGATTTTTGTTAAATAATAAACATATTTGTAATTATATTGTACATTATTTATGTACTGTAGATATGCTATACATGATTGTTTAAATAATTACATAATTCGAACATAAATATTTAAATCAATTTTGTCAAAATTAAGGAAGGAAAACGAAAACTAAGCCTTTTCGGGGGGGGGAGCATGGCCCACCCCCTGGATCCGCCAGTGGCGTCTGGTGTCGTCCGCTCCGCACGCGACTCCCCCATCACCAGTCACCAACACCGCTGCCTGCTCCTCCTCCGCTCCCGCCCGCTCTTGCCGCCCCGCCCGCCACTCCGCTGCAGTCGCCGCCGCCGCCGCCGCCGGGTAACCTCCGGCCGCTGCCGTATCGATCAGCGGCCGGGCTACGACTGCGCACCGCCCCTCTCCCCCTCCCCTCCCCACCCCCGCCACCGCACGCGCTGCCGCCTACGCAGCCGCCGCCGCCACCCTCGCTCAATGGGCGTCTAGACGGCGGATCCGCCAAGCCACGCCAAGTACCGGTGGCTGCGGGGCTGCACCGCCAGCTTCCCAGCGATATCTGGTGGCCACAACAACAACAACAACAACAACAACAACAACAACAACATTTGGTTCTGCCGGAAAACGAATCGTGTCAGTGCACGATTTAAAATGAGTGCGTAATAAAAAATAAACACTTTTTGTATAATTTTTATTTAACTTTTACATAATAATACTTCATAGATTTTATGAAATATTTATTCCCTTCATATTGCATTAACTGTAATGTTCGAAATATATCAGGGTATTAAATGTACGTTTCAAAACAAAAGAGCAATTCTGGTATTGATGCTACAATACTACTAATATCAGAAGTATCAAAAGAAAATATAACAACACTTTAACCTTCATATTGAAAATGTATTGTCACGAAATGGAAATACTTGATCCCACCAGGACGCGAGCCCGGAACCTCCTGTTGTTCTGACAGTTGCTCTATTGGCTGAGCTAAGAAACCAAACATCACATTCGTGACCATTTAACGACGTTATAGTGATAAGCGATCATTCATAGTGTACATTTAGCGGAAAAAGATTAAGTAAAAGAATCATTCCTTTTCATTTATCTTTACCCTTCATGCCCACTTTGCTGTAAACGAACCCTCATGTTCACTTAAACCTTTACGTCAAGCCTCTCCAAGGGTTGCACTCGCCGAGCCTGCTTGAGGACCGCGAGTCCATTAGTTTTTTTAAGCTTCGCTAGCACGCGGTGGTCCCTCCATGTACCATCCGCGAAAGCAAGAGGAATATACAGGGGGCCCGGGGAGGAAACGTCGAAAATTCGAAAAAAAAACTCTTAAGACAATTTTAAGCATATTTTGTCTCAAACTACTTTGGTATTCCGAATGGGTGAACCGCAAAAGCACTCAAAAGTAGGTTTGAAAAAATCATATCTAGGCAAAAATGTTGCATTGCAGATTCATAGAATCAGCAGAAATACGTAAATTGTTTATTATTTACGAAATAAAGGAGTATATTTTATTCAGAAAGAAAAATTAACACAGAAATAAAGAAGCACCCAATTTACACAATACGATTGCTTTTTTATTTCCGGGTTAATTTTTCTTTCTGAACAAATATATTAATTTATTTCGTAAATAATAAACAATGTACATGCTTCCGGAGTGTTTCATGTTTCTGCAATGCAATTTTTTTTACCTAGAAATCATTTTTTCAAACTTATTTTGCAGTGTTAATTACTGCTCAGCCATTCGGAATATCCAAGTAGTTTATTAGACAAAATATGCCTAAAATTGACTTACGAGCTTAATTTCAAATTTTCGACGTTTCTTACCAGGACACACGGCACAATAAAGAAAACCTGGACATGAAAGAAGGAAGGCGTGTACCTTACGACTACAGAAAAAAATCACGAATATTCCAGAAATAAATTTAAGTTCAACACCAGCAAAGTAACATAATAAATAATGAAAATGTATATTTTATTAATAAAATTAATCCTTACCGCTACCCTTACTAGAACACACTCCACTTTGTGCAAAATCTACATTTTATGAGGTAAAATTATTAGTATTTGCATTAATGCACAATTACTACCAGTATATATTACGTATATTTTTGCTGTATTTCATGACCATTTTCTGTAGACAATTCCATTGCGGGTTCACGGGTTTTGGTCCAAAAAATAACGTATTCTAGTTTGCCGACGTTTCGGAGTTTATTATAGCTCCATCTTCAGGGCTTACTATGCGTGGGAAGTTACATAGAGAATATGAAAGTTCACATCATGAGAAACAAGCCACACAGGACAGCATGCCTGCATGTTCCTGAAATGTCTGTCTGAAACGCCTTCATTCAGGAACATGCAGGCATTCTGTCCTGTGTGGCTTGTTTCTCATGATGTGAACTTTCATATTCTCTATATAACTTCCCACGCATAGTAAGCCCTGAAGATGGAGCTATAATAAACTCCGAAATGTCGGCAAACTAGAATACGTTATTTTTTGGACCAAAACCCGTGAACCCGCAATGGAACGTATATTTTTAATTACATGCACACTGTAAGAATATATATTGACTTTTAAGAAAACGTCAGACATGTTCATTGATGTTTTATCAAGGTTTATTACCGAAAAACTTCTCATGTGTAGAATCATCCATACAGTAACTAATAATAGAGCACTTACCGGTCACCACACGAGCGTCTACTCCTCTCGAAACTACTACTGCTAACGTCTACGTGGGTACACCTGATCCTTCCCTTCAATTGATCGATTGATTGTTAGTGATTCTGTGCGCGTCATCTACTGAGGTTATTAATCCCGTAAGTGTAGAGCACGTTTTTTCGTCGTGAATGGCGGTTATCTTCCCCCACTGCATGGCGAGAACCGGCGCCGAACTAACCTCGGCTAGCGGATTTTCCCCAATCAAGTATCTCCCACTATCGGGGCAACGCCCCAGTCAGGACAAGATCTCAGCCCCCGACCGGTCTCCCGGCATGTGCGGTAGTGTAGTGCATGTTAGTGTGTGTGTGTGTGTGTGTGTGTGTGTGTGTGTGTGTGTGTGTGTGTGCGCGCGCGCGCGTGCGTGTGTGTGTAAGCTGTGAGGACAAGGAAGAAGAAGGAAAGATCGCGTGCAGTCCGTGGCTCGTTTCTGAGGGTACTGCTTCGGTAATCGCCTGGTTTTGATCAGAGAAACCACGAAAAACTACCGATCAGAACAGCCGGCCGCTCGAATTCTCCTCCAGACAGCGACTGAATTCGACCTAGCTGACAAGCAAATCCTGTCGCCGTCAGGACTCGAACCTAGGACCTCCCGGTCAGAGGCACTACAGTGACATCAGTTGATGCACTGGGCCACCTCCCCCGATCCTTGCCCCTTCGATATTTTTCCCTTCCCTCTCCAGTCTCGAGAAATCCACCGCCACCTACGCCGTGATTTCGCTTACCCTGCTTCAAGATAATCTTCAACCATCATCCGGTGTAAGAAATAAGTTGACGTTATCCACGTTTACACAGGATCATACCTCGTGAATTACGAACACACTGATTTAACCCCAAAATCTTGGTCGCAGTAAGAGCCTGCTAAAATCACACGTTCAACTGCGAAGAGGGTGAGCCGGAAATGGGCAATGAACAAAAGGAAACGGAAACAATTAAAACAGTAAAGGAATTATGAAGAATTAGAGGTTGAGCTTCTCCTAACGAAGCTCTGCAAGATTTTATAATCTTCTGGGAAATCGCGATCTCTGGTTGTTCCGTTGCGGCGGGCGGGCGGGCGGGCGGGCGGGCGGGCGGGCGGGCGGGCGGGCGGGCGGGCGGGCGGGCGAACGCTTGCAGAGAGTCCTGGTAATGAGCTCTTAGCTTCGTTCGCTGCACAAGGCCTAGCGGGCGATGGAGGGCATACATTTTCTCTGGAGAACATAGATTTCTCTTTGCTCGCCGCCCCCTGTGCCATTTGCAGCTTTCGTCGATGGTTTAACATAGTTACGTAGGTAGCGCACGTCATCCTGAAATTATTACTTCAATATTTTTATGAAGTTTATATTCGGTTTTAAAATTTCCTTGTTTCTAGTTAATTCTACTTTCTTTTATACGATTATTTCTAGTTATGTTAATCGTTTAGTTGATCCACATATAAATAATTGTGTGTCACGCATTTTGTTACAAATGTTATAGTGCAGGTCTAACATTTCACATAATTTTTGTCTCTCTAAATCTATACAACTCACAAAATGTTACTGTAAGAGTCATTTAATGAGACTGTTAACGGCGCAATGGCAATGAGAGTTTTTGAATAAATGCTTCGCTTCTCTAGTCTAGGGGAAGATACCCCTGTTTTCTACGACGTCAAATTATTGATTTCACATCATTCTAATTCTTTGCGGTAATATAATACCTAAGACTCCCAAAGGCTAGGTTCCTCTTCCAATCCAGCATATTTTGAGGTTTCACCCACTTGAGGACTTTGAGGTTACAATCTGCGTATTGTATTCAATAAAGTTTAAAATTCATTATTAATCTTTTATTACTGCATTTGTAAAAGGACATTTGAGAGAAGTAATGGTACGTATATTTCAACGGCCACGAACTGTAACACTTCCTAATCAAATGCCAAATTAAAAATAAAATTAAAGAGCAATTCTGACTCACACGTACACAAATATACATTGCAACATTTTACTTTTTCAATTGTTTCAAAATTGTTATTCAACACCAATAATATACGAACGCCATTTGTTTAGTTTCATTACGACGCAGTGCCATAAAGTTAAATAAAAGTTGGATAAATGTGGATAATCGAGTTACAGTGAAGTATTATATTTTTGTTGCTTCGTAAATGTATTTTCGTCAGCATCCACTCATATTCTTAACAATTTGTAAGTCATCATGGTAAAAATCTATTCAGTGCGTTGCTTTCATCCACTATAGACCATGTAAAAATAAGTGTCGCAGGTCGGATGCGGGTTGAGAAGAGGCCGACTACTTTCATCTCTCTTCGGTTTGGGTTTTCGATTACGAGATTTATTGGTTTTTGTCTTCTTAGATTTCTTTTAATTATTTATTCATATGCCTTCTCTGATATGCGTAATTTTTATCTGTTAATTCAAAGTTGTATAATATGCGCTTTTAATGCATACGAAATAAAAATACATTTAAGGAAGAATAAATTCTGCTTTGAATGGAAAGCGTGTTATTTTCCTGTTCAACATGAATACCATGTTGTTTATAAATTATTAATGTTTAATTCGCGATTTACACGAAGTTTGTATTGACAAGGACTCGTGATCGAACTATGTCTTAGGTTCAGATTCAGACTTCGGAGTTCGGAGTTGCGTTCTGGCTTAGCCACTTTAGATTCATGATCAGTAGAGAGCAACTTTGGGAAAATGCTTATTTTTGATCATGTAAGTTGGCTAGATTTTTAAAACGAACATCAATAATTGACAACTTTTTGAGGTTTCAATAGCGAGTTTCTATTTTGACTTTTTTTGCTTAATTTGAGATAAATGCTTATTTTAAAACATATTTCTTTTTGACAAAATTCTTGTTATACAATCCTTGGACATTAAAAATAAGCTTTTTTTTTAAGTACGCAGTTTCATTACCGGTTGTGAGAGAAATATTTTCTCACACTTTTGTTTAATGTTTAAAAAAGATAAATTTCGTTTAATCCTGTTAAATGCTCATAAACATTTCTTTGACGACGCAGGATAATAAAGTGAGGGAAATATTTCTCAGCCAGAGATATAGGTGGATTATTGTTTTACTTTTCAACGCGCAGTCAAAACCTAAGCATTTCCGTCCTCCGACATCTTTTCAAAACCAACGTCGTGGAAGAGAGAGGAGTTAGAAAACCCAACATTAAGTCATTTTTCGGAAACAAATGTACCAGAGAATGTGTGCCAGTGAATCAATTTGGCGCATGTTACTTCAGTCGGGGTTTCGTTATAGATATGAAAAACATTCAAGAAGAATCTGTTCCAATGACAAGACAACTAATGCAACAGGTCGTTTCGTAGATAATGTCACCGTTAAGCCTTTTGACTGGAAGGAAAAAATGACCGAGAAGGAAAAAAAAGAAAGAAAACTTCTCTTCATTTGTTTAAGTGCCCAAGCCCTGCATGAGCCAAAATTAGGATATTTTGATAAAATTCAATGCCTTCCTGACTTATATTTCTTACGATGTTACAAAACACATTTTAATGAATTTAACAACTATGAAGATAGCTTCCGCGCCAGTTCCAGTTCTCAACGTGTCATTTTTTATCGAGTTTACTGCGCGTTCTGCTCTCTGTGTTAATGCACTTAATTGCGTATTATTTTCAAACAACTCATTACACAACACCCTTGACCTAGTAAAAGCGAAAAAGAGCGTCAATAATCACCAACGAAGCGATCCATCAGTAGAATGCAATCTTCGCATTCTGCGTTTTAAAGGACACATTTCCCGGGAAATAAATGCAGTTTTGAACAAAATGAAAAATCTACAATAGCAATGCGTAGCTGTCACTACCTCAGTAATTGCCAATGTTAAAAAATAAATATGTGTAGAGCAATAGTTAAGGTGGTAGATCAGTCGCCTTTAAATTACAAAATCATGGGTTCGACTCCGGATGACCATTCAAGCATTTTCAATACGATGAGAAATCCGAATAGAATCTTCCTTGCGGTGTCGAAATAAATCCTGTAATGTGGTCTGCGACATGAAACCAAGGGGCAGGTTTATTTCCTCCAAATCGGTATCAAAATCTGTCTACCACTGACCCGACGTACTCCACGAATGAAAGGGCGAGATGGTTATTGTCACTATGCAAAGACGTGCTGCGTGTTGTGGAGTTGGCAAGGGGTGCGAGGAGGCGGGGACCAAGGCAGGAGTGCGAGCGGCAAAGAGATGATTGATTCGTGAATTCGGGTGCATCAACGGCTAAGGACATCTCTTCCGTAAGTATAGCGCATTTTCCCTCGCAAGATGACAGTGATTTCCCCCCTGGATGGAGAGATCATATATGTCGGCTAGTGAAAGGGCAAGTCGAGCCAAGCTCTAAATACCCGACCGGTCTGCCGGCATGTGTGGTACTCCAGTACTTGTAAGTGTAAGTGTGTGTAAGTAAGGGTGAGAATAGGACAAAGAAGAGGTAGGAAAGATCGCGCGATCTTTGCTACCTCTTCGTTATCCTATCCCACTTGTACAGACACTCACATGCACCACACTACCACACTCGAGAGACCGGTCAAGGGCTCAGAACTTGCCCCGGCTGGGGCGGTGCCCCGATGGTGGGAGATACCTGGTTGGGGAACCCCTCCCCCCTAGTCGATAGTAGGTCGGCGCCGGATCTCGACATCCAGCGGGGGAAGATATCAGCTACCTCCCAAGGAAACCATGCACTACACTTAACGGACTACTGACTTCATTTAGTTGCTTGGATTCACTAACAACCTATCGCTTCTGATAACACCTGACGTGGAACATCTTGCCTAAGAGCCCGGGCGTTGGCAGGTGGGGGGTGGGGCGGGTGTTCACCGGTGGGCGTGGCGCAAGGGAGCGGCGGCTGCAGACGGCGGCCGTCGCCGCCGTCGGCGCGCGCTGTGCGTGCCGTTGCTAGGCGACGCGGCTGCGTCGCGAGACGTCGCGACGGCGGCGACAGCCGCCTCGGCGAATCCTTAACGAAGGCGGAGGCGATCGGGGGCGGCGGGGAGTAATAGCTCAGCGTTCAGGCGAGGGGCTGACAGCGAGCGTCGGCTCGCGCACCGGCGTCGCACGGCGTCGCGTCGCGGCGGTGACGGCGACGCCGTTTCAAGAGGCTCGCAGAGACGACGTTCCTCATCTCGGACTTCCTTTGCTCTACCGTCGATACTACTCGCTTGTAAAACGCTCGTCTTTTAGCACGGGGACTCGATGCAGTGGCGTAGCTTCACTTGCTGTCACCTGAGGCAAAGTTATTGGTGTCACCCCCATAAATTAAGTATACAAATATTTATTGCTGCATAATTATACATTATTTTATGAAAAATACAAACATATTTGCAAATGATAGTTATTTATAATATATTAAAAATTATAAGTAAATAAGAATAATTGCAATATACTTTTTAAAAACGTTATGTTTCATTTTAAAATATTTATCAACAAATGTATGATATTTATAAAACCCCTTTACGAGATTTTAGGGCAGCAAAATTATTTATAACTTCATTAAAATCTATGCTTATTGCAATGTCATTTTCTATTGACAATAGAGTCAAATCAGCTAGTATTGATTAATATATACATTTTTAAGTAAATTATTTAAATTATATAATTCCAACTATAAAATACTTTAATTGGTGTCGCCCCTAGAACGGTGTCATCAGGGGCACGCCGCCCTCCCCTGCTCCGCCCTCCCTAGCTACGCCACTGACTCGATGGTTTGTTCCGTTCCTGCAAGTGTGAGCAGTTTACGTGAAACACTTTTTGCACGTTTCACTTGCTCGCTACGGAGTGTAGAGGAAGTTAAGTAAAATTACGCGAAAAAAAATGTGAATTTTCGACAGAAAACTCTTATTACAAGGCCCTGGTAACGAAAAATCAGTTGCTAAATTTAGGAGAGAAAAAAATCTCTAACATGCGGTCTAGCCAGAATCCTCATTTTATGGGTTCTTAACACCGAAAAATGGAATGACGGCAAAACGGCTGTCTCCCCGACCGTCTATCTGTGAACAACGCCAGCGGCTAAACCATTCAGATTTTCCATTTTCTCCAAACGTGACAATCCTCAATCGATCTATCTGATGTCGCGGTCCCTTGCACTTGAAAGAAATTTTCATTTTGGGGGGCACTTTACATGAAGCCATTGGGATATTTTCAAAATTTTCAAAAATATAGATCCATCGTTTTTGGTTAAATATTGTTGTTTGATAGTCTGAAGTAAGTTTAAGAGAACGCTGGAGGTTTTACGTTTGTTGAAAACCTGATTTTTCGAATATTGCAAAAGTTAAAAATTTTTCGAAGTCTTTCTTCAACTAAAACATTAAAGATACAGATTTCCCCCTTAATGGAATTTGTTCCTTAAAGATAGATATTGAAACAAGGTCATGTACACTTTATCGAGAATGTTAGTACTTTTTTGCGTAATTTTGCGTGAAAAAGCAGGCGACAAAGTACGTGCTGTTTTAGTTAGTTACCACTAGTTACTCCATTCTTCCTTTTCTTCCGGCCTTCGGCCTTTTCTCCATAAATTCACAAGCGAAGGGGATGAATAAGTTAAATTGCAATTAACATTAATGTTAAATTGCTTTTGCTTTCTCTCCAAACTTCGTAAGTAAGTTCGTAAGTAATAAACAGAAAGTTTAGCAGAATGCTGCAGCGGAAAGAGGCGATCTTCGTCAGAAACATTCGAATTCTAGGGCCCTGATATCGAAATAGTATTATAATAATAATAATAATAATAATAATAATAATAATAATAATAATTTTGGCGAAGAACTACAGGCCAATTACTTGCCTGCCAGTAATGTACAAACTTGTAACTGCAGCCATAGCTGACAAAATGTATAGGCACCTAGAGAAGAACCATCTGTTGCCAGTTGAACAGAAAGGATGTCGTAAAGGTTCTTACGGCTGCAATGAAATCTTTCTACTGAATAAAGTCATCTTGAATGATGTAAAGAAACGAAAACGTAATTTAAGCATAGCTTGGATTGACTACCAGAAGGCCTTTGACAGTGTACTACACGATTGGATTTTGAAGACCCTGGAGATCTATCGATTTCATCCTAGACTTGTTGAGTTTTGCAAGGCTAGTATGAAGTCGTGGAGTACCAGGTTACTAATCCACTGCGGAAATGGAGTAGTAGAAACAAGAAGTATTCAGATTAACAGGGGAATTTTTCAAGGAGATTCACTATCCCCTCTCCTGTTTTGCATTAGTTTGATCCCTCTATCGAGACAGCTGTCGCACACTGACTTTGGTTACAAGCTCCATGGTGATGAAAGGTCTGTATCACATTTATTTTACATGGATGATTTTAAAGTGTTTGCTAAGAATGAAGCGATTCTCTCCCAAATCCTGCCTGTCATCAATGATTTTAGCAATGACATCTGCACGAAGTTTGGTCTTGACAAGTGTGCAAAAGTCAACTTAAAAAGAGGCAAAATGACCACGTCAGAGAACATTGAAGTTGATAGACACACTGTGATTCAAGATCTTGAGCCAGGTAAAACTTACAAATATCTGGGTATTGAAGAATGTGAGACCATCTCAAGGAATAAAATATCAGCAATAGGTAGTTTGGCGGTACCTGTAGCCGAATACAGTTTTGGACTAGTAGACTGGACTGAACAGGAAATTCTCACCATGGATCGAAAACCAGAAAACTGCTTACAATGCATCATGTTGCCCACCCCCGAGCTGATATACATAGACTTCATGTGTCACGTAAGGAAGGAGGAAGAGGCCTGAGACAAATGGAAGCCTCCTGGCACAATACAATAACAGGGATAGGAAAGTATGTAGTCAGCCACCAAGATGACCCACTAATGAGGCAGGTCATGAAATCTGATCGAAGAATGGGAAACAGAGGCATTGTAAGTGTAGCAAGAGGCATTGCGAAGAAGAGTATGCAAGACACCCAGAACGACAGAGACCCTGACCTTCAGATGCTACTTAACATGAAATTTGAGACACAAAAAATGTTAAAGAAATCGTGGAGAGACAAACCACTCCACGGACAATATTTGAAACGAATGGACAAGGTGCAGATCAATAAGGATCAATCATTTATGCGACTTAAAATGCGAAGAATGAAGCCAGAATCGGAAGCACTTGTAATAGCTGCCCAAGATCAAGCCTTGACAACACGACATTATGATAAAGCGGTTCTCAAAATTTCCCAAGATGATAAATGCCGCATTTGTCAGGAACACGTAGAAACCATTGATCATATTGTCTCAGCTTGTCCAATCCTAGCAAAGACCGAATACTTGAAAAGACACGACAGGGGGTATAGATACCTCCACTGGCAGATCTGTACCGCCCTCGAAGTTCCGAACACATGCCCCAAGTGGTACGAACACTCACCGAAACCAGTGAAGTCTGTTGGATTGTGTACGATATTGTACGACCAACAAATTCAAACTGATCGCACGATAGCAGCAAACAAACCGGATATAGTCATCCGGGATTTGGAGAACAAATCGTGTTTACTTATCGATGTTGCTGTACCTTGGGATCAAAACGTCGTTACCAAGGAGGCAGAGAAACGTCTTAAATACATGAGTTTTGAAATCGAGATCAGCCGAATGTGGGTCGTAAAAGCACAGGTCGTCCCGATAGTTATCGGAGCTCTGGGATTTGTTCCGCAAAATTTGTGTAAGAACTTGACTAAACTCCCAGATAATAATAATAATAATAATAATAATAATATAATAATAATATAATAATAGTAGTCTATTTCTGGCGAGGCTCAGGTCGTAAGGCCTGTTCTTCACCCTAACCACTTGTATTTACATTACATATATAGTGGATAAGTCTTGTTGCTACATTTAGGAAATTACTTCCTCAAACACATTGTGTGGTCAAAATCCACGTTTTATGTGACACTGATACGGAAAAACTGGTTGACCGTACCGTCCGTCTGCCTGCCTTCAGGTCTGAGACAACGCTAGCGCCGACACCGTTCATACGATTTCCTTTAAAATTGATATCCCCCGATCAATCCGAACAAAATCATGTCCAAAACCAACAACCAAGTTCTGGGCTCCTTAATGCATTGGAAAAGGGGCTAGGAAAATCACAAGGCCATCATGTTACTAAATAACAATCCACTAAACTACGTGTGGGTGTTAATACCTCAAGATTCGATGGAAAATGCTTATTTTATAATTGACGCTTTGGAATTAAGAAAGTCAGAATTTTCGTTGTTTTTTTTTTTTCACTTTTTGCTCCAAATAATGGAAAATTTATTTTTACTCCGAAATTATGACTCCTTTCTTTTGGAAATTGACAAAGAATGTGCGATATGATTAGACATAAGACTATCTCACCGTGTCCCTCCCTGGCGTGCACTCTCGAGCCGCACGGATGAAGATACTCACCTGCAACCAAAGAAAGAATACATTTTAATAAATCGATTCCACTGATTTATCTTATTTCATTAAAAAACAAAACTACATTAAGATTTCAACATACCTCACTACCATAAAACATTAACCAACAATAAAATGTTTTCATCTTGTGTGTACAACATAATGTAATGAATCCGTGCTTGCCGCAAAGCCCACAGAAGTGAAAGACTATGTAATAGCAATGGGCCGTAGATGTCATGACAACTAGAGGGTCAACAACGAGAATATGATGGGGAGGAGGTTGTTGTGAAACGGTGTGTGAAAGGAAGTTTTTTAGCCAATGGAATAATAATGATATGGATGATGTACGTTTTATTCTGAAGATAACGTGGATTATATGCCAATAGTATTATTAGTTTATGAAGAATGAACATTCAAAACATCGACAAGGTATAGTGATACATTTTGCTTTTGAAAATCACCCAAGGAAGATAATGTGGATTATTATCCGTAAACTCGAATATTGAAATTCATAAACTGAGAGAGAAAGAGAGAGAAAAAGAGAGAAAGAAAGAGAGAGCAAGAGAGAAGAGAGAGAGAGAAAGAGAGAGAGAAAGAGAGAGAAAGAGAGAGAAAGAGAGAGAGAAAGAGAGAGAGAAAGAGAGAGAGAAAGAGAAGAGAAAGAGAAAGAGAAAGAGAGAAAGAGAGAGAGAAAGAGAGAGAGAGAAAGAGAGAGAGAGAAAGAGAGAGAGAGAAAGAGAGAGAGAGAAAGAGAGAGAGAAAGAGAGAGAGAAAGAGAGAGAGAAAGAGAGAGAGAAAGAGAGAGAAAGAGAGAGAGAGAGAAAGAGAGAGAGAGAGAAAGAGAGAGAGAAAGAGAGAGAGAAAGAGAGAGAGAAAGAGAGAGAGAAAGAGAGAGAAAAAAGAGAGAGAGAGAGAGAACATAAGTATATGAACGTCGAGAGACATAACTTTGAGTTGTGCAAGACATTTTTAGTTCGTAGTGAATAGTAGTGTGTTTAAACTTATTAATTTAATATTTTTTGTTAATAAATTGTTATTCATGGAATGTTAGATTTATTTTTATGAGCATCACCAGTACGTTTATCACATTTTAAGAATAAACAGTGTATACTGTATCATTACCAGCCTTATTTGTTATAAAGAAGTATATATTTTTCCAAATTATTTTTTTTATAAATTTTTATTTTATAGAGAAAAGGAAAAATAGTACACTATTAATTACACTATTTAATTGCACAGAATCACATTTTTCGGTAATAGTTAGTACTTCACTAGAAATAGTAACAAATTCCATCAGATTTACTGTTACTAAGGTATATCCTTTAAATGGAATAATCCTATTCTCTTCGCTGTGCAGTTTAAGAAGCATCGTGAAATGAGATCTAATTATGGAATTTATTCAATTCCTAAAATTTTGGTTTTGTAATTGGCCATAATTATGGTTATTAGAATATCACACACACACACACACACACACACACACATGCACGCACACACACACACACACGCACACACACACATAGACCATTCCTCCACGAGAACGGAAGCAATCTGAACGACGAGCCACTTCTTTCACGTAACGAAATTTCGCAGGCTTGAAGCTCGGAGAGGAGGGAGTTTTCATTCCGGGTTTGTGTGGTGAAAACCAAAAGGCATACTGCCATTATTTCAATAATTTCATCCATTGTTTACAGTTAACGATGATCATCCGTTTCATAAATCATTAAAAGGTCATTACGTCGAAAAGATACAAACATAATATTAGTTGAATCAGTATATCATCTAATCCGCCAATCAATCAAATCAAGTGCTACATGAACAAATATGGATAAGTTTGATTTGCGAAATTGGCTTCCATTCCAAACTGATCAATTTCCTTATAAAAGAACTCATCGAACCATTTCTAAATCCTTCATTCCCTGACATGTCCCAATGGCAGAATCCGCTCTCCTGCTTAAGAATTCCTATTGGCGGGCATTAGCACGGACACGCATCCCCGTAAGCGGCGTCCGTGTCCCCATTGAAAGCCTCCTGCTTAGCATTGAAATTGCAGGGGCTGTGCGCGGGCGCCTAACGCGATTGCGCTGTTCGGGCGCCTACGTGGACACCGCACGCACTGACGACCCAGCGCCCCCGCAACTGCCCGCGCCGCCCCGCTCCACCCACCCCTCCCTGCCCCGCTCCACCTCCGCGCCGCCCCCGCGCCCCGCCCCCGCGCCGCCCCCGCGCCGCCCCCGCGCTCCCCTCCCCACCTCCGCCGGTACAATCCCCGGCTACCACCCACGCTCCCCCCTCCCCTGCCACTCCCATCTCCGCCTCCCGCGCTGTCGACCACGCCCCCACACCCTCTGGCGCCGTCCCGCCCTGCTCTCGCCCATGAATAATGCTTTCCTAACGCGGCGGGACGTGCGGGCGGCGGCGGCGGCGGCGGCAAGGACGGTGGCAGCCGGGTCAACGCGCAGCGCACTCAACAACCCCTCCCCTCCCCTCCCGTCCCCCCTCCGCGCCGCTCCCCGCCCCGCGGCGCGGGTCCGCAACCGCCGCCGACGCCGCGTACTCGCGCGCGTACTACTGCTCGCTCCGCGGCGCATGCGCACAGCGGCCGCGGCCGATCGAAGCCCGCCGCGTGACGGGGCGCGCTCTCCCCGCCCCCCCCGCCCCGCTCCCCGTCACGCCCCGCCACGCCACGCCCTGACCTGCTCCGCCCGCCGCCCCGCCGCGTGCAGCGCCGCTGCGCCGTCGCTCAATATCGGCGGCGGTGCATTTTTCAGCGCGGCGCACTGGGCCGAAACGGCCGCGCTCCCCAACACACTCCCGAACGCTCGTGTTGACATGCGGCCGCAACGTAGTACGCACGGAAATGGGTCTCGCGGAAGATGGAGCTGTTTTCTTCCGGGCATTGCAGAGTTAATTGTTGGTAATATTTGTACCGTACGGAGCACATTTATGAAAATTACAAAACACGGGAGGCAGTGGAAATGCATAATACATGGATAAATTTTATGCACATCGCAAACCGAAATGAGAAGAAAACATTGTTTATTCGTTACAGAATCAATAATATTATGATGTTATCATATAACAGTGGCCCTCAAATAACACTCTAAACATTTAACAGTAATCATTATTCTATCAAACACAGAATGGAAGTAGGTCTCGAAGCACGAATACGGCCAAGTACCCAAGAAAAAAAAGGAGGTCTGGATATACTACAGAAAAAGACCCTTACATTACGAATTCTAGAAACTACTACGTAGCTGTAACACACTATTATCTATTTAAACTCCCATGCAATTCGATGTAATAAAGTTGTATCAAATTCTTTATTTAAACAACAAAAGAAATACTAAAATGTGAAAATATCCCCTGAGAGAAAACGAATCAAATAAAGCTTCTCTGGACTCAGAAAACTCATTTGCGTTCATAAACGTAGGAGCACAAATGGAACATAATAATAATCAAAATGTAAGAAAAATAATTCAAGTTATTACTTCATCAACTTTAAAGGGCTTATCTCCAGAGTAGAAATGCATTTTCTTATATATTATTATCGTATCACAGCGACCCAAAAACATTGTTACTCCACAATAATAATAATAATAATAATAATAATAATAATAATAATAATAATAGAAGTCATCAACTTGGCCATGATCTAATTCCTACATATTCACTTTATGCAAGAATATATTTTGGTGGACTACTTCATATTTGGGAAAACGAAAGTACATTGTGTTAGGACATACTTTTTTAAAATATAAGGAATTTCGATAAATTAATTTTAATTACGCAAACAGAGTCACTTGAAGTAATTTCATAGCTTCCGCCAATATAAACAACTATTTTTCTCTCGGGTGTTGCAAATCCATGTAGTGATGAGAGATGCAACGTTATATCCCATTAAACACAATCGATAATACATTATGACCCACCGAATGGCTTATGGCGTACTATCCTTTTACGCACAAGCGACCAGTGATCGATTCCAGGCGAGGCAAACCAAATTCGCAGCTTCCGCAAACGTGTAATATGAACCGTAACATGAAAAGGAAACAGGAAAGCTGCCAGAGGGTGAGCTGTGATTGAGCAAATCCATCCATACTGTAAAGGAAGTGTGCTAGTGCTTCACTTCTCTGTGTGGGGGAAGGAAAACCAACCGGACAATATCTTGCTTCCAACAAAATTAACAACAATGCCTCGTTCTACAAACCGGAGGGAATCTTTTAAGGGAATGAAACAGTCGTAATAGACTGATCGTTGTGGAAACTGAAGGCGCAATAACGGCAATCCACCACTGTGAAAAAATAATTTTTTGCAGCCAACAAACACGCAGTTAGTGGAAAACGGCCCGGCCGATTATTTGCTTCGCTGTAGGATCGTGCACGTGTACTACCAAACTGCACACTCAATTCACTTCATCAGGAATAAGTTTACCGCACTTTTCTCAAATGCGTCCCTGACAGGAATCAGCTGTTTCGCTACCATCCAATAGGGAGCTTGTGTGTCGCCACACTGACGTCACTATGGTGACGTTAAACCTCCCGATTGGATGAAACCGTCAACAGCCGATTCCTGTCAGGGGCACAGTTACGAAAATCGCAGTGTACAGCCGCATATTTGTGTTCTTGGCGAAACGCGTTCGTTCCAACTCGGCTTGTGTCCTTGGGGTGGGCGTGGGGCCCACAGCGCGCCGCGGCGTTGGGGCAGGCGAGGGCGGCGCCCGCCCGCCCGCCCGCCGCGCTGAGCCGCGCTGCGCCGCGCCGCGAGTGCACGGGGCGCTGCTGAATGGGCGGCGGCGAGCGTTGCTCCCGCGCTAGCCTCAGCCACAACACCCCGCGCGGCCACTCCCACCCGCGCGCAATCGCTCAGCCACTGGCCTACACGGCGCAATCACCGCTCATCCGCCCACCCACACGACGCAATCATCATCCATCCAACCACCCTCGTACGGTGCAATCATCACCCACCCACACAGAGCAATCATCACTCGTCCAACCACCCTCACATGACGTAATCACCACCCATCCACCCAGTCTCACACAACGCAATCACCACCCAAACAACCCACCCACCCACCCACACGACGCAGTCACCACCCATCCACCCACACACACATCGCGCAATCATCACCCATCCACCCACTCACACGACGCAATCACCACCCACCCATCTAGTCTTACACAACGCAATCACCACCCAAACCACACACACACACGGCGCAATCATCACCCATCGACCCACTCTCACGACGCAGTCACGACCCATCCACCCACACACACATGGCGCAATCATCACCCATCCACCACTCACACGACGCAATCACCACCCACCCATCTAGTCTTACACAACGCAATCACCACCCAAACCACACACACACACGGCGCAATCATCACCCATCGACCCACTCTCACGACGCAGTCACGACCCATCCACCCACACACACATGGCGCAATCATCACCCATCCACCACTCACACGACGCAATCACCACCCACCCATCTAGTCTTACACAACGCAATCACCACCCAAACCACACACACACACGGCGCACTCATCACCTATCCATCCACTCACACACGACGCAATTACCACTCATCCATCCAACCACCCACCCACACGGGGCAGTCATCACCCGAGGTTTTGCCCCCAAGTTGCTACTAATTGGGGTTTCAAAACCAAAATGTCACATTAACAATCTCGGCCTGCATTCAGGTGCCGATTCTCGCCAACTCGATCCAGTCTCCGTCAATGAAACTAGCTTCCATGGTAACCGAAGCTACATCCCTCAAGTGTCTTTAGCATGTGTTCATATAATTCTTAGAAAATTTACATTTCGTAATTCTCGCATAACATCATAATTCTCCCCAATCTCTTTTGAGACAGTAGGATTTGATTTACGTGCTTCATCCGAAACAATATTATTGTTCAATAATGTAACAAAAAGCCTGACGTGTAAATTCATATAAGGGTGAAATCATACACGACTCTAAACCATCTTCAATTTTCAGAAACGAGTCACGTTTCTTCACATTTGAGGTCATTACATCTCCAACTAGTTCTCCCAGAAAAAAATCGATCAACCTGTTCAATAATGTCACAAGTACCTTTAATGCACCAATTATATCAATTGTCACCCGATTCTTGAGTATTTAATGAGTAATTCTTGTGTACTTGACACTACACCGATTTAAAATGCATTTTTAATATATTATTTTATTTAATATCGATTCGAATAACTAATCATAACAGATATTTTAATGGCTAATCTAACATTACATCCCGTATCAACATATTTAATACACTTAACATCGTTGTAGATTTTTTTAAAATTAATAATTAATGCGACAATAAATCGACAAAATATTAAAATGTTTAGGATAAACAATTATTTTATCAGAAAAATGTAATGAGAGGAAATTTACAAGAATAAAACACTGAAGCAATGAAAGACACGAAAGAATGGGTGCCCTTGACAATGACCTCGATTAAACCCAGCTACGTTCTCACATTTACCCATTACGAAACACGTTCATCTTATTTACATTGCATAGGCTTCAGTTTTGGACATTCATTCTAGCACTTTCGAGCCTTTTCCCATACATGATTTGCATTACGAGCACTTACATCCGTGACCCGTGTTACGGTACTGCTCCAGCATTCACCTGGCACAGATCACAGGTTCCACGGAAATCTACCAGAGCAGCCCCTGGCTAGAATTCTCCTCCAGAAAGCGACTGAAATGACCTAGTTATTTAGCTGGTTTCGGAAATCCGCCAACGTTTCACTTGCCGATTCGTCAACAGACACGTTACTACACTAAAAAGCAGAGGCATATTTAAAATGATCTCACGTACTACAACATGGCGATCTGTTTACACAATAGGAACCGACGTCGCGATCAATACCCCGGCTTGTACTTGAACGCAAAGGAAATCAGAACGTGCACTTTATCCAAATTTATCCATTTTCAAATCACACTTTCATTTAATTATTTATGGAAAATAAAAATGGACAAAAATTCAGTTTATATTGCATTAGATGTATTAAAAATGTGCAGTGGACTGACCTGGTTGTGTCAAAGCATTTTTAACGTAGTTTTTCGCGTAAGTGATACGCACGAATATAATTCTTAATTACCACCGACAAATCTATTTAGATACCGATGGGAAGAACAATGTACAGTAGGACTTTTATAATTCAAAATGCAAGGGATCAACAAAAATTGAATTATTAAACTTTCTCATGAGAGAAGCTACACTGTATTCGTTTGGTTTTAGCTCCAATAAATCCCAGAAATGGTCACTAATTAAATTAGTAAATATATAATGAGAAAAGTATAAGTATTAGACAATATATGTACATTTTTAAAACAAAAAACAGTGACATAAAATTACTTAAACAGACTTCTCAATTCTTTACAAAACTGCAAGAAAAGTTTGCTAACTTGTTTATGTACTTTTATGTATACTTTATATGAATGTGTGTATATTTATATGTTCTTGTACCGTATGTGTCAAACTAGTACAAAAACCTCGAAATAAGAAAAAAAAACTTATCCACGATTCTCTTTCATTGATTAGATATAAAGTTGAAAATCGACGCAACTCTTCGTATTCATGACTAATTCGAATTATGGCAGTTGCAATTATCTAAGATCCACTGCAGTTAAATATAAGTAAACTATGTTCTAATTGACGTGAGATTTCACGAAAGAGAACACAGTTTTTACTCCAAGATTTATTTTTCTGAGTTGGCAATATTCACCCTTCCACGAATACTTTAAGTGCCGCTCGGTGGTGTCTTAGTATTCAGCCGTGAAATAGGACATCAGACTCGATGCGTTGCCAATCGCTTGCTTTGAAGTTCACTAAATTTAGCCAATGAAAGAATTAATTCCAGTTACTCTCATGCTGTCTACATAGAATCCACGGTCACCTTGCGTAGTATATAATACGCAATAGACATTTATATATTCACACACTACGAAATCTTTACTGTTGTCTTTATTGTTGTACATTTTGAGACAAAAAATCACTAAGTACCCTACATAGTTAACACAAATTATAGGAGATCAGTGAATATTGATCTTTTCGATTTGTTTTAACTGTTCTCCCCATTTGAATGCGATACATTTTTCAACTTTTTTGGACGTTTAAATAAATAAATAAATAAAGAACGAAAAAATTATTTTTACACCAAGCAGATGGAAAAGTCACTAATTGGGGAAACAACATGTCCATTTATTATTATCCATGACAGTGAGCCAACGACACGAAACCAACTCGCGATTTTTCCATGTAGAAACAACTTCCAACAGACACCATTTTATCAAACGCGACATGACTCTAAATTTCCAATGTATAACCTAAAGGTCACTGTCAGTGAAGCGTGGAATTAAAGCCATACGATTTTTATTAAGACATTGAAATAGTATCCATTTATCAACAAAAAATCAAACACCAGCATGGAGACGGCAATATGCATTTTTAAACGCATAATCAGACCCTCTCTAACATAGGCTTGCCAGATTTGGGGAGGTGCAGCAAAATCCACATTTCATAAACTCGACGTAATTCAAAATAAATATCTACGCAATGCACTAAAAGGTCTATGGTACATACGGAACAATCAAATTTAGAATGAACTTTCTATTGAACCCTTAAAGAACTGGATCTCAAAATTATCCTTAAGATTTTATTCATCCTTATCCTCCTACCCCTCTACTACAATATTTAATCTTGGCAAAACTTAAAATCCTTTTCCCAGAATTAAGATACGGCGTGGCAAAGATCTCCTTCATCTTCTATAATTTGCAATCACATCAGACTATTTCTACTAACTGTTTCTTCTCACATTAAGCCAAAATTTAAAGTATATATTCATAGTTATGAATGTTACTGATGCAAAAATTGTTAAAACCCTTTGTAAGGCAACAACTGCCGATCAAGGATAATTATAATTTCAAAAAGCCGTTCGATGCCGCCTTTATCTCCTTCCCTCAGGAAAACTGCCGCTGTGGCGCCGCACGCGCTTCCGAAGAGGGCGCGGCGCGCGGCGAGTGCCCGCCCTCCCCGCGAGGTCGCATCCGCTATCGACGCGCGCAACTTGGCTTCCTCTGCGGCCTGCGACCTCTCACCGCCGCCCGCGCCACCGCCCCGCCCCGCCCCGCCCCGCCCCGCCCCGCCCCGCCCCGCCCCTCCCCGCCCCTCCCCGCCCCTCCCCGCCCCGCTTCCGCCCGCGCCGCGCCCTGCCATTTCTCGCTCCGCCCGTGCCCACGCGCAAGAAGAGGCGGCAGCCAAGGCGGAAGTGGAGACGGAGATGAAGGAGATGGACAGGGTGGCGCAGGAGATGTCGACGGCAAAGACTATGTCGACGGCAAAGACTATGTCGACTGCAAAGACTATGTCGACTGCAAAGACTATGTCGACTGCAAAGACTATGTCGACTGCAAAGACTATGTCGACGGCAAAGACTATGTCGACGGCAAAGACTATGTCGACGGCAAAGACTATGTCGACGGCAAAGACTATGTCGACGGCAAAGACTATGTCGACGGCAAAGACTATGTCGACGGCAAAGACTATGTCGACGGCAAAGACTATGTCGACGGCAAAGACTATGTCGACGGCAAAGACTATGTCGACGGCAAAGACTATGTCGACGGCAAAGACTATGTCGACGGCAAAGACTATGTCGACGGCAAAGACTATGTCGACGGCAAAGACTATGTCGACGGCAAAGACTATGTCGACGGCAAAGACTATGTCGACGGCAAAGACTATGTCGACGGCAAAGACTATGTCGACGGCAAAGACCATGTCGACGGCAAAGACCATGTCGACGGCAAAGACCATGTCGACGGCAAAGACCATGTCGACGGCAAAGACCATGTCGACGGCAAAGACCATGTCGACGGCAAAGACCATGTCGACGGCAAAGACCATGTCGACGGCAAAGACCATGTCGACGGCAAAGACCATGTCGACGGCAAAGACCATGTCGACGGCAAAGACCATGTCGACGGCAAAGACCATGTCGACGGCAAAGACCATGTCGACGGCAAAGACCATGTCGACGGCAAAGACTATGTCGACGGCAAAGACCATGTCGACGGCAAAGACCATGTCGACGGCAAAGACTATGTCGACGGCAAAGACTATGTCGACGGCAAAGACTATGTCGACGGCAAAGACTATGTCGACGGCAAAGACTATGTCGACGGCAAAGACTATGTCGACGGCAAAGACTATGTCGACGGCAAAGACTATGTCGACGGCAAAGACTATGTCGACGGCAAAGACTATGTCGACGGCAAAGACTATGTCGACGGCAAAGACTATGTCGACGGCAAAGACTATGTCGACGGCAAAGACTATGTCGACGGCAAAGACTATGTCGACGGCAAAGACTATGTCGACGGCAAAGACCATGTCGACGGCAAAGACCATGTCGACGGCAAAGACTATGTCGACGGCAAAGACCATGTCGACGGCAAAGACCATGTCGACGGCAAAGACCATGTCGACGGCAAAGACTATGTCGACGGCAAAGACTATGTCGACGGCAAAGACTATGTCGACGGCAAAGACTATGTCGACGGCAAAGACTATGTCGACGGCAAAGACTATGTCGACGGCAAAGACTATGTCGACGGCAAAGACTATGTCGACGGCAAAGACTATGTCGACGGCAAAGACTATGTCGACGGCAAAGACTATGTCGACGGCAAAGACTATGTCGACGGCAAAGACTATGTCGACGGCAAAGACTATGTCGACGGCAAAGACCATGTCGACGGCAAAGACCATGTCGACGGCAAAGACTATGACGGCGGCAGACGCGATAACGACGGCGGAGGCGACGGCGGCAGCAACAGCAGCAGCAGCGCAGGCGCCAAAACAAAACCCGCGCGCGGTGCGCCGCGCCGCTGACCTACATTCGCGCGCCGCCCCAGACGGCGGCGCGGCGCGCAGAGGACGGGCAGCCGACAGTGACGGACGACCCGCGCCCCTCCGCTGGCGCCCCTCCAACCCCTCCCTCCCTCCCTCCCTCCCTCCCTCCCTCCCTCCCTCTCCCGACATTCCTCGAAATATTACGCCTTCCCTGTCGTCATAACCATCAAGATTACGAAACGCTACGTAAGGCAATGCCAATTTATGTAAGAAAAATGTAACTGTTCAGATAGAGTTCAGGACGGTTCATGTAACGTGCTATGAACTGCGCACATGGTTCAATCACAATTTGCCTTTCAATAATAACGAGACGTTTGATTTGCGGTACAAATGTTGCTTCTAAAATGTGTTACCACTAGGGGTAGAATAGTCTTATCACTAGGGGTCGGATTTTAATGAAATATCATCTTTTTTCACTTAAGGACATTGCCGTTTACCATAGGAATTAATTTTATGATACGAAAAAAGAAATGACCTATTTTTATGTCATTTTGTTTTTGCATTTTTCGTCGATTTCGACTAAAAAGTCCTTTTTACCTTTTTCTGTGATTTTTAATGCGTTTTTCGCTGATTTCATCAATTTTAAAGTCATTTCACTGGTACTTGCTTCAAATATTATTTACGAAATGCAACAAATGTTCTCCACGGATTCCCTGAGTAGCCTATTCGATTTTTATGGTTCAGAAATCGCCATGTCAGCCGTTGTATGTAATCTAAGGTTGTGACGCCTGTCAGTGCCATTGTCGGTTCGGCATATATCAGGATAACTAAAGACATTTCCTGGAAAAGAATAGAACAGTTGAACGAATAGAAGAACCCTAAATTAATTCAGTAACATCTACAAAACCTTCATCGGAATTGGTTTTGATGAAGAAAATTTCATTTTTCATTTCTTTTAGGGCGTTTTTTAAAACATTGCAAGCAATGTTTTAGGTCATCAAAATCCGCCCGCTACGTATCACTCTCTGATTAGATGAGCTGGTAACTACTCACATATCTCGGCGAGGAGCACATGAGCCAGAGACTCTCCCACTTCTCGTACGCCAACATACCTTTTCGCGCCAACCTCCCTTTCCCTCCCCATCGCCAAAAGTGGCCTCGCACGGCTTGGGCGCCGGGGGGAGGGGGGAGGGGCGAGGCAGGGGGGGGGCGTCGGGGCGTGGAGCAGCTGTCGGGCCACATCCCCGGCCGCCATGTTGCCGACAAGCGACGGATCCCCGCGCGCACGACGCAAAAGCGGCACCACCTCCCCTCCCGCCCCGCCCCCGCCCCCTCCCCCGCCCAAGCCTCTCGAGCGATCGAACGCAGCCAAGGAGGCCTCCCCAAGCAACAGAAGCCCGGGCACGCGGAATCAAACGACACTCGGGTGATGATAGTCCTTCATGCCAAGTTCTCGCGTATGTGCATTTGTAGGGCTCCGGGGCTGCGCTTTTAGGAGAAAAGGTTTCACGCGAATGGGCTGCCCAACACGATTGATTGATTGTTAGTGATTCTGGGCACGAAAACTACTAGGGTCATTAGTCCCGTAAGTGTAGCGCATGTTTTCGCTTGGGAGGTGACGGTGGTCTCCCCCGCTGGATGGTGAGATCCGACGCCGACCAATCGTCGACTAGAGAGGTTTTCCCCAACCAGGTACTATCTCCCACCAGCGGGGCACCATCCCAGCTGGAACAAGTTCTAAGCTCCCGACCAGTCTCCCGACATGTGTGGTAGTGTAGTGCATGTTAGTGTAAGTGTATGTGTGTGTGTGTGTGTGTGTGTGTAAGGGGCGAGGATAGGACAAGGAAGGGGAAGGAAAGATCGCGCGCTGTCCATGGCCCGTTTTGTTAGGGTACTGCTCCGGCATTCGCCTGATGTTGATTGGAGATACCACGGAACACTGCCGATCAGAGCAGCCGGCTGCTAGAATTCTTCTCCAAACAGCGAGTAAAATCGATCTAGCCGACAACCCCGGTGGCACAACAGGAAGCAAACCCAACTCGAGCGAGGACTATTTTTTTCCATATCCAGAATGCGGGTCTACTTACGTATTTAACCAAGCACAGCTGCTGCATGTGTTGTCGGGCGTGTGTCGTGTAATACTTCACGTAAAACCATCGTCTTGCAAAACAAAGAAGAAATTCCATTTCTTGGAACAAGCGCATTCCCAGGTCGTCATTACTTGCAACTCATTTCTTTTGATTCTTTGTGACGGGCGTTGTCCTGTTAAATCCCTAACTGACGCCGTTCATTGAGATAGGCTTTTCTTTCCTGTGTTTACTTGCTTTAAGTCGATATAACAATACAATATTACCAGATGAATGATTAAGCTGCTTTTCGGAATACATTTAACAACAAGAAGAGAAAAATCGACGCATCCCTGATTTGAGCAAAAACCATTCCGCGCCCGAGTAGCTTGTTACCAATCGTGCAACAAGGTACCACCACGGCGTCTATAAGTCTGATCTCTTGCTCTGCCGGCCGTTTTCTTGAGATTTCTCTGGAAGGCCATTAGGTCCTGCGAATACGCAAACAGGAACTTACTACGAAGGACCGTCAGGCTGGCTTTCCAATAACTGCACTTTTCCTAACCTTGAATGTTTCTTTGTAATAGAAACCCCGTCTATATTTCTTCACACAGAATAATTCATACAGAGTGAAATCGATTGCATTAAGTATTCGACTTCTTCTTGCGTATTGTTGCCAGTTGACCTAGTTTTCCAGGTTCCTAAAGGAAGTCAGCGAGCTCATTCAAGAAATGAGATCCATGAGGACACGTTATTACTACAACCAGGTGGGAAACACATCCGCATTGCTATTTATGAGTTAATGATGGAAATATCCTCTCAAGGCTAAACTGCCCCCTATTTCTGTAAAAGAAAGGGTTTGTGGATGGAAAAATTTTACAATTTCTTGTTCTCGGAAGTGCCGTGACTAGGACGGCAAGAGGTAGCGCTGGAAATATCAACTTTTAAATCAAATTGTAGTTAGGGCACGCGAACCAGATTAAATCGGTCGACTCCTTCGAGACGAAAATCCTCCCGATCTATTTGGAACATTCTACTTCCCATCTTCGTCAAAACTATGCTTTCAAGATTCTGGTTTTCCCAATTATAATTACTGCCATTTAATCAGCTTTCTGTAAAAAGATACGAGAACAAGGACCAGAAAACGTCTTGGTGAAACTTTATGTTTACTGTAGCAAAATCAGTCAGTATAGTTAGGTGATATCTAAGACGTTTTTTCAGTTATAAAGCAGTAATTTATTTATATTTTAAATTCGATTGAATCTAATGTAAAAACGTTCATTTTTCAAAACAAAATTGTAGGAAAAAATTACTATAAAGAGAATTCTGTCTTTTTAATAATAGCGCGTTCTAATGAGTTAACTGATATTGTTTTCCTCAGTGAAACATTTTCAGGTGATTTGTGGCCTATATTAAATGGAAGCTACAGTTTACTTATCTTGAGCAAAGTTCCAAAGCCACTGCCAATTAATTTCATGAATATTTAAATGTGCAATAATAGAAAAGCGGAAAAATACTTACGGAATATCTTATACTAGTATAATATCTTATATAATGATTATTTAACATTCAGTTTCCATGAAATGATTATGCTAGTTTGCAAGACTAAAACAAGAGACGCAAATTCAATTTCTGGGTACCTTTTCCCACATGAATTTATTTCTGTGACAAACTTCTACTAAATACGTTAAACGTACAAAATAAATGAAATTAAAAATTTGATAACATTAATAAACAGAATTAATTTTATGTTGAACTATTTACACGGTTGCTTGGTGACTTGGAGGTACCTCTTTCCCAAATATACAGCAGTTCCTCAAATTTCGTACAGCATTTCAAGCATGATCCATTAAAACTACGGGGGGGGGGGAAATCAGGAATTCAACACAGATACGAAAAACAAAATGTTTTATTAGGCAGGAAAGGTTGCCCTTTCAAAATGTTTAGGCCCAGGTCCCATGCCCCCTGCACTAAGTAGTGCAAGGCGTGCGCCTTTATGCCCACAGCCGACCGCGTTTTCCAATTGCACAGAGCGTTCACAATCCCTCAGCCGCTTCCCAGAAGACCGCGATGTGCCCCACATTAAGCGGTCTTGAAGTTTCACAAGCGGAATCTAATGTTAGCCCGCATGTGAGCCGCCGTGAGTCACGGGCTGTAGTGCGATCGTGACGCAACTGCGTTCGTCACATTGCGTAAAACAAGACGTTTCTCCGCTCTTCGAGAAGAACCGAGAGAAGCACGGAAAGGGCCTGCTGCAAGTGCTGGGACTCGAGTTTTCCACTTCTGGCACTACGGTGTGATCCCTGTCTTTCGATGCTGAGTTCATGAAAGACGAAACGAATAAGGGTTACGTTTTCTACAGGTGTTCCCATTTGTTCTATTCCTCAAACAACCAACACGATACATCTTAATCATAATTCATCAACAAAATTGATCTTTTGATTCCTATAACCAAATAGTACAGGGACACGGAATTCAGAAATAATGACAATCCACATTCACGATAGAATTGTATGAAATAATTACGGTCCACAAAACAAATTCAATCAGGCAGCCAAGTTACAGAGTATCTCCTATATCTTTTGGGACGGAACAAGGCCAAGAGAGATCACGGATCGCCCGGCTGACCTGCAGTGTGACATCTACTAATGGTGACTACTAGACGAAGGCATTGAAAATGTGAATATCCGGCTGATGGAATTGATTTTATGACAAAATATTTCGTATTATTTCGATTAATTCATTTAATTTATTCACTTATTGTGTAATTACTTGACCTCATTACTAAACACCTTCATTCTTCGATATTTATCTCTTTTTCCTTTTTCTTCTCTCATATTTATAATACCTTTCATTTCAGGAAGAGAAAGCTGTAACATAGATTAAAGAGGTAAATCTTTACTCTATGGCTGTAGTATACATTTTAGCACAATTCAAAAAGTAGATAAAACCTGTGTTTATTAAGAGAAGTAAGAATTTAAATTTCCAACTTTTTACCGGGAAAAATTTACACGATTGTAAGTTAATATTTTATAACGGTAATTTTCGTTCCTAACACGAGAAGACGCTTGATACAACGCAGATATAACAAAAAATCTGCGAAAACACGTCCCATTTCTTCAGAAGTTTCTCGAGAATATCAAAACCTCGCAAACATGTCGGGGGGGGCCGTTGCGACGAACTCCCCGCAGTCGGCCCTAGAATTTACAGCCTTTGGGCTCGCTCTGCGGGCGACCGGCTGCCGATGCGCCACCCGGCCCCGCCCCCTCGCCCCCGCCCCCACAAATCATCTGCGGGCGGGCGAGGGGCGCCGCGCCGCGGCTCTGTGTCGCCTCGAGAGGGCGAGAGGAGGCGGAGCTTCGCGCCGCCGCCGCCGGCAGCGCTGTCGGCGGTGCGCTGCGTAAATCACGGCGGCCGCCCGCGCCAGAGGCCAACGCGGGTGGGGGTGGGAGGAGGGGAGGGGGATATCGCACGCGCGACCATCGACCGAGCGGTTAGCGTCACACGCACACCGGAGCAAACACGGCAGCGCGAGCGGGCGACACGAAGCGTTGGGATTACGCCCCAATCAAAGACTAAAATCTCTATTGATGTGAGGGTGTCAGATTGATCCATTATTTCGTGCTTCCGGACGCGTCGACTGCTATGGTCATTAGAGAGATTTCGCGCCCTCGAACGCGAAGCATTATCGATCTTCTGCGCATGCGTAAATGGATTAAAGTGATGCGAAACTGGAACCGCGCATGAGCAGAAGATCGATAGGGCTTCACGTTCGAGAGTGCAAAATTTCCCTGTTACTGCTGTAAGCGGACTGCATGTTGTTATTACGGAAGGTGAGGGTAATCCTTCCCGTTGAGCTCCGACACGTCGGTTTGCAGAGTTCGCCCCAAACAGATATCATTGAACAACGAGGCACCACCGCAGCCGGGACAGGCTCTAAGCTTTCCACCGGTCTCCCGGCATGTGTGGTGGTGTAGTGCATATAAGTTTAAATGTAAGGAGGAAGGGTAGGGCAAGGAAGAGAAAGGAAAGATCGCGCGTCCCTGGCCCGTTACGGTACTGCTCCAGCAACTCGTCTTGTGTTGATCGGGGATAACACGTAAATCTATGGATCAGAGCCTACGGCCCCTATGCTTCTCCACCGGACGGCGGCTGAATTCGACGAAAATATCTAGCTGCCACCGTCGGGACACGAACCCCAGAATCTCCCGTTCAGAGACACCGCAATATCAGTTAATGGCCTGAGCCATCTCAGCCGGTGAGTTGGTTTGGTTGATTCGTGTTACCGGCCGCGTCAACTAGCCGGGTCAAGCTGTAAGCTCCCGACCGGTCTCCCGGCATGTGTTCAACCGGTGAGGGTTTCAGATATTTCAACATCGGCAACAGCGAACGACCATGCCTTATGGCCGTATCAGTTGGGATGTGCCGGTTCGATACTAGCAAGGTGCCAGGAATTGACTGTGTGATAACATTGAGTTCGTGGTGCCTGCCGGGTCCGAATTTGTAGGCTCACCGCTCTGAACAATCGTTCTCCGTCTTCACCCCATCACTTCCAGACGAATGCCGGAGCAGCACCTTACAACATAGGGTACGTAACGCGCGCAATCCATCCTTTCCTATCCTCTCCTCATCCACATTCCTAAATCTGAGCGATATTTCGATCTTCGTTTGGCGTATATCCATTCAGAAAACCTTCCTCTTAAATTGGAGATCCGGAAACCAGGAACAATCTATACGTCGGGGATTTAAATACATCTAGAAGTGGGAAAAAGCGAAACAATTTCAGAGTTGACCCAATTTCCGCCGAATGAATTTCCCAACTTTATCAGCTTTTTCAGTAATTTATTAAAATATGCAATTTAATGCAATAACGATAAGAAAGTTAAAATGTCTGTAACAGACATCTCTATATCCAACATCTTGATCTTAGAAAATAAATATGTACCCAGCATCCATCAAAAAATTTTGCAATAGACACTAAAAAATAAATAATAATTTCATTTAATTTTGTTAGTAATGATATTGCGCTTATAACTCTGAATAGTGACTTCGTGGCGATGAAAACGTTCCCAAAACGAGTTGCCCACACGCTTTTTTCTCGTGGATTAAACATTCCCTAGTATATTTGAGCAAGAAGATACCTAATATTTTAATTGTACAATTTGATGATATCCATTCCGGAGCATAATAACACCACTGACAATTATTGGGACAATCCAACATATTCAGATTAAGAACGGCTACTCTAGGCAAATGCAATTCGTGGAGCGTGATTAGAAAGCCATTTATAAAATCCACATGAATTTTAGTATTGATCGTAAAAACAACATAAAAAAGCAAACAAACAATGATTTACTACAGACGTAGAGTACGGTTTACATTGCAAATTAAAAGTTCCGATGTCACTATGACACTTGAATATTTTTCATTCATTGCTTCATTTAATGTTTATTTCATAAGCTTTGGAACTGTGTGTACACCCTGTATGTAAAAATTATTCTGTCTCTGAGCTAAAAAATAAAATAACACTAATATAAATCAAAATATAAAAAGACAAGTACCAAGAGAAAGTTTTATTCTATAGATCACTAAGTGCGAGCCATTTTCAGTGATTTTGCTAAATGATTTGGTACATTTTGTTCTCCACATTTTAATTCGTTCACATCGAATTGCGTTTGGAACAAATCAGGCAGGGCAATGGAGTCTTGTAAGGGAAGAAATGGAAAGATGATTTGTACTGAACTTATGTTTGAATTTCCCACAATTTTCCAGAATAATCAAACATTTGTATGAAATACTGTTACCAGACAAAAGCAAATAATTATTATTACAAAATTACAAATGACATTTTGCGTCGTAAGATTACAAAAATTGGAATATTATGAGAGGAGTCAAATTGATTCCATGTCTGATCTCGCGTTCCTGAAATTCATGTCTGTAGTTAAGGGTTCAAATATGAAAGTAAGTGTGGACAATTAGCTCGAGGCGAGTAGTGCCAAGATTCGTTGACACAAAATATTACACGGTTTCTAAAATAGCCGTCGTATTCCGAACCAATCAAATTGCGTACTTTTCTAAAGCCATGCGAACTTCTGAAAACTATATTATGAAGAAACATAGCACTATATTTAGTGGTTGCGAAAGAAAGATTTCCTTTGATTGCTTTGAGATGGCTTTTGTGTGTTACGGAAGAGTTGAGCTGAATCATCTGACCCATTAACTGCTTTGAAATGTATCAATCACCAGCTTCTTCGTCCCAGTTGTAGATTACGCCATCTCCAGTAATATTCTTGACGCCGACTGTAAGAGATTTACCATTTTTACTTTCCCGTATACATACGTATATATGGAGTAATATACATAGTATAGGGAATGTTAGGGAAAGTTATACCTCGTATATTATTATGCAGGGCAATACAAAGCAGCAGAGCGTCCCTATTAAAATCAACCATTGACACAACAGAACATGTAATAGTTTGGAACAGCACATTAGATACACCAAATCATCTGCGAGATTTTCGATGGCGTGCTTCTGGTTAACTTCACACTGTGCGACAACTTAGCCGGCATTCATTCCTAGGCCGGCCCACGCGTCCTCGCCTCTTCCGACGGCGTTTCCTTGCGACGTCTACAGACGCAAGTCGTCCTCATCCGTCCTCACATTCGTCCCCGCCCTCACCCACCGCCACTCCGATAAATGAGCTCCTGCTCGGAATTTTTATCAGCCGTTTTCATTAAACTCGACCCGCTGCAACCGGCTCCGTCCAGCTCCGCCTCACACTCCCGCCCTACACCCCCCAGGCAGCCCTGCTTCCCAGCCAACCCTCGTCCCGCCCCGCTTCGTCCTCTCCAACCAACCCCCATCCCGTCCCGTCCCACATCTCCTTCTCCTCTTCGACCTCCCCACGCCTGCCGCACGTTGGTCAGCCTGCTTCTCGTCCCGCCCCGCTTCGTCCTCTCCAACCAACCCCCATCCCGTCCCGTCCCACATTTCCTTCTCCTCTTCGACCTCCCCACGCCTGCCGCACGTTGGTCAGCCTGCTTCTCGTCCCGCCCCGCTTCGTCCTCTCCAACCAAACCCCATCCCGTCCCGTCCCACATCTCCTTCTCCTCTTCGACCTCCCCACGCCTGCCGCACGTTGGTCAGCCTGCTTCTCGTCCCGCCCCGCTTCGTCCTCTCCAACCAAACCCCATCCCGTCCCGTCCCACATCTCCTTCTCCTCTTCGACCTCCCCACGCCTGCCGCACGTTGGTCAGCCTGCTTCTCGTCCCGCCCCGCTTCGTCCTCTCCAACCAAACCCCATCCCGTCCCGTCCCACATCTCCTTCTCCTCTTCGACCTCCCCGCGCCTGCCGCACGTTGCTCAGCCCGCTTCTCCCTCCCCGCTCCGCCCCGCCCGCTTTCCGCGCCTCGGCGACCGCGCCGCCCGAATTAGGCAAATGCGAAGCGAGAAGCGCGGACCGGCCCGAGATCGTCGTCGGGGAGCGGAGCAGCCGAAGGAATCCGGGCAAGAGAGGGCGCGAGGGAGGAGGGAGGCGTCAGCGACGATCGAACGGCTACGACGCAGCCTTCCATCACTCGACTCTGTTGTCCTCCCAGGACTCGCTTCACACAAATTAGTGATCACCGATTGATTGGTGATACTGGACGCGTCAACTCCTAAGGTCATTCGCCCCTTAGGGGAATGCATGTGTTTATCGCGGGAGGTGGCGATGATCTTCCCTCGTTGGGTGCCATGAACCGGCTGCGACCTATCGTCGGCTGGCGGGATTTTCCCCGACCAGGTATCTCCCACCAGCGGAGCACCGCCCCAGCCGGAACAAGCTTCAAGCTCCCGGCTGGTCTCCCAACGAGTGTGGTAGTATAATGACCGTAAGTGTACACGTGTGTAAGTAAGGGGTGTGTATAGGTCAAGGAAGGGGAAGGAAAGATCGCGCGTGGTTCGTTAGTTAAGGTACTGCATTGACGTCCGCCTGGTGTTCATAGAAACCTTGGAAAACGTTCGATCAGAGCAACCACCCGCTAGAATTCTCCTCTAGTCAGCGGATGAATTCGACCCAGCACTTAGTGTTGAAAACGATACCGTCGTGAGGCGATCCCCAGGCCACCTTCAACACCCGAAATTGGCTTCACACCGACCTCCCGTCTCTTTAAAACTTTGTCATTCTGCGTCTGGGGGCGGTTAACGCAGCCTTCGCGCCGCCGTCACAGAAGCCCTTTGGCCCAAAGTAGCCCGCGTGAATTGCCTCTGAAGCCCCGAGATCCAAAGAGACGCTTGGAGCATTTTCTGTTTGGGGAGGTACAGTGACCGTCGTACGGCGCGGCGCACACGTCACCACCGTGGGCCCATTGACGATGTAATCTCCACTGTCTGGGTGTCGGTCTTTATTCGTCTTCGCGCACTGTCGTTTTGGCAGGTGGGGGAAAAGGCAAGAAAAGGTTATTCTGTTAGGTGATACGAAAAGTCGCAATCACGCCACGAGACAAAGCAAAACGACATACCCGTGACGCAATTCGATCAGAGACGGTTTAGGCGCGTCCGCCTTTGCGACCTCTGCCCCCCAGGTTACGCGTTACTATTTATTAGTGAGCAGTCTAGGGACGCCAAGGCTTGCACCGCCGAGGTCGTTCTCACTACCTGCCGAGACTATCTCTCAAGCGCTCCGGCCAAACCCAACACCAACTTGCCCAAGCTCGCCAAAGCCACGATCCTGGCAGAGACGCACTCCACAATAGAGTGGTTCGCTACGCTGGCACTTAAATACGCTCCAGACCGGAAGCTTAGAAAGGAGGATGAAACGAAGAAGAAAATCAATTCACGTCACATCACATTTTTTACAAGCCATTGCCACACAGGACATATTGCTTGACACTTGAATCCGATAGAATCGTTTATATTGTATGTAATTAACACACTTCGTTTTGATTATATTATTTCCCGGTCATCGACACCCCGACAAATAGAGCATTTATACAGTGCTTATACTGATTACGTTTTAAATGAGTGACAAGGGAAGAGAGGAAGAAAGGAAGAAAACTGAGAGGGAGGGAGAAAGATTGTAGAAAGTGAAAGAAAAGGAAAGTATTCAATAACGAAAAAAATGAATAAAGGAACACAAACAAAGAAGGAAAGAGAAAAAGAGAAGGCGAAATGGAGCCGGGTCACCACCAGGGACTTGGAAGACGTCCGCGAGCAGAGGGCCGTGAGAGACCGGGGTTGAAAGAGGAGGGGGAGGGGAGGGGGGCTGGAACGGGGTGCAGGGGGTGACAGGCGCTCTCTCATCTCCATTTTACGACCCGCGTCCGCCCTCCTCCCTCCCCGCCCCTCCGCTCCTGCCACAATCTGATCAATACGACCACCGCTTCGCGAGCCCCGCGTAATAAATTTTTTGTGGCTCTATAAACGGGCCTCTCGAGAAAACATGCGCCGCGACGGTATATTGACGTATGTCGCCGACGCGCGTAATGGTCGCTCAAGACAACGGGTCGCGGGCACGGGCGGGAGGTGAGGACGGGAGGCGAGGACGTACGGGAGGTGAGGACGGGAGGCGAGGACGGGAGGCGAGGACGGGAGGCGAGGGCGGGAGGCGAGGACGGGAGGCGAGGACGGGAGGCGAGGACGGGAGGTGAGGACGGGAGGCGAGGACGTACGGGGGGTGAGGACGGGAGGCGAGGACGTACGGGAGGCGAGGACGTACGGGAGGCGAGGACGTACGGGAGGCGAGGACGTACGGGAGGCGAGGACGTACGGGAGGCGAGGACGGGAGTCATGGGGGCGAAAGCAGCCCCTCGTCACCGGACTCTGTGTGCATACAGCAACTACTTTACTATCAGCAACAAGAATGCTACACAATGAAATTGGTAATTGATGAAACATTATGGCAAACGGAGGAAAATTTAATGCGTTCCCAAATGAACCCATTAATTGACATTTAACGTATTCCTAAATCGCAAGCAACGACAGTAGCCGCGGCTTCTTAGATTGAGTTTGAGACATTACAATCTTGAAGACTAGTTCAGAGACACTGGACTGATATTATCAATACGCACGTACAATCAACAATCAATTCAACATCCTAAATTATTGTATTTACGTCGTAAACATATTTCTGATGATCTGTGCATGTGTGTTCAGAGGCAAAAGAGTTACCTTAAAAACACCGCAATCTATAAATGCGGCACTTTACTCGTAAAAGCAGTCAGTATATATTTGTATCAATGTATCAACAGACCACTGTTGCTAAATCATTTCTTAAATTCAAAACGTTTTTCTACAGTGCAACAAACTCCTGACGGCAAAAAACCTTTTCCGCTGGGTGCGGCTAAGTAATTAGTTCTAGAAAAATCTCTACGCGCAAGTTCACATTCCTCATTAGAATGATAAAGTAAATCTTATTAGTTGGTATGAAATATTAAATAGAATGTCCGATAAAAAGTGAATCGCTCATGAATTTACAGTAGATATCTGACGTAATCAATCCTACTTTGTTACAAATCTGTAGTATTGCAAAAACTACTTCCTAATACATCAGTCTATGTGCTCGTTGCAATCCTTGCAACGCACTTTCCTGCAGCCGCTCGATGAACTGGAATTGAAAGAACGTCTTTCCACACTTCTACTACAATGTACTATTATACTGCCTCTATCTTCATTACGCAAATGCCGGCTGGCATTGCTATTCAGAGCGACGTCTGGTTGAAAAATAACTCGCGAGTCAGCGCATGTGGCGAGTCGCGTGCGACGTCATGCGAGCGTTGTTGAATACAACAGCGATCTCGCTCAGCGGGCGACCCACCCGAGGCTGCGTTCGATTCATTCACGCAACTGCGCGCCGCGAATGAAAAATTGAGGCAATTACGTGGCACGCCCGCGGAGCGTGGGCGAAGCCTCCATTGCCCGCCGCCGCGGCGCTGCCGTCAACTCGCCCCCTCACCCTCCGCGAACTCCGAAATGGCGGCTGGAGGGGTCAACCGTGATATAAAGGTTAGGCGTTTTTTCTCGCAATGGATGGATTTTCTTCTAGTGTGCGCACGACCCTTGTCGATCACCAGAACTAAAACGCCGGCATAGTCTATCGTAAAAGGTACAGTGATTGATAATTCGAAAAGTAAAATCATTTAATCATCGAATTAAATTTCAACCGAAACGTTTTTAAAACCATGTCTCAAAATGTGTTCTTAAATGTTACAATTCGAATCGAATACTCTCTGACCTACTTAGAAACTCTAGTTCAGGGCCAACGCTCGTCATGTTACGACGGTGTCAGCACAGCTGAACAAATGGGAATTACACCACTCTCCTAGCAACGTAGTAAGTTTCAGCTAAGAATGCGAGCTGCTTTTTCAAAAATTTCATTTGTTCGGAAAATTAATGTTTTTTTTATAAAATTCCTAAATTGATTAATTATCTCAAAAAACTTGGGGTAAATAGTATCTCTAGTCTCGTTACCTCTTTAGCGTAAAAAGTCTTTTCTTTCCTTGACAAGGACCGCCGTTCACCGCTTTAACGATACGGCACCGCGCTCCCCAAGATACTTCTACATCTCGTATCCTCTTGTACGATTTCCTAGGCGCGCTCGGTTTGGTAAATGTTATTCCCTATTTCTCGTGCTGCTTCTTGCTTTGCATTTTGCGGAATGAATAAAATTGCCGGTTTTTAATGGTTTTCAAAATTTCACCCACAACTATACATTTTACTATTTTAAAATTATTTGAATGCTGGCAATAGATAGAGTATTCCTATCCTCTTGTGAGACTAAGCAGGTCGTACCAGCAGTGCCTGAAAGTGCAAAGGGTAAAAAATTTAGCTTATCTAAGAATAAATTATTTCAAGGCTACTTGACGACGCACAAATACTGGTTTCGTGTAATATTGGAAATGGTGTAACACTTTCCATGACGGAGTTACAGCTGATTTATCGGTCAACAACTGTTTTATCGGTCAAAGAAAGTGAATTCCATACCCCTATTCGAACTCAACCCGCCCGATGACTTAAGCACACAATCATGCAACATTGGCAGTCTACGATAGTCTATTTTCACAATATATTCGCTTTACCACGCCTCAATCCTTGAGCTATGACATATAAAGATATCTTTGCGAACAAAAACATTTAATCGTTAACTCTTCGGGAACATCGTGTGACAGCCCTATTAAAGACATTTTCACATCAAATTCTTCAAACGTTTCTGCCTTACAGAGCGTATCATGAGGAATTATTATTTCTGATTCAAGAGGGAGCGAAGAGCATCAAGAGTTGAAATGTGAAACTGACTTTGGGTTTCATAACATCTCGTTTTCACGAGAAGTTGCCGGCGTGTCGAGAAAATCACATGACAATTTACAGAATCAATAATTTTCATTCGTTCAACTAATACAATCTCTCAATTCGAAATAATACGCACTGAAATAATATAGCATTTATTGTTTTCTATTGGCTACTGATTGGAATAAAATGAATAGTGAACTTGACCTGAAAGTTTTTTCGGCGGATGCAACCCGCAAATCCCTAGTGTTCATCGTACTCTGTGACGCTATTGCAAGCGTAACATTGACGCAGTTGCCTAAGACTGACGTAATTAGCGTGCTTATCAGTGAATGAATACGTTTAATGTCCCAAGCAGCATAAACTTATGCGTGTCTATCTTCCCATTCAAGAGTTACAATCCATTCTCCAATCCACGAAGGTGAAACATGCATATCGCCCCTACCATTATTGCAGTGGATACGTTTAGACGGACCCTGTTTTTATGTTCGTGTTTCTAAGATAATGGCACGGACATTGTACAAGTTCTGAAACATTACTTATGTACTTTAATCAGTAGATTTCTTGAACGTACGTTTAAACGAAGGTTCTTTCGGCTGTGTCGTCTACATGGATGCACGGAATTCTACGATTCTAGGACTGTTCTAGGAGAGAGAAAAATAGTTTTATTTTTAATTGAGCTTTTTTCAGAATGAAATTCACCCGTCCATCCGCGTAGGTAAATGCACACCTTTCCATCAAACAAAAATCAATGCTTCTTCTGAAATGATCACCAAACACCGTCCACCGTTATTTAAATATCGCGGAATGCTGATAATGGAACATTAGGAATATTATTTACACTAAACATCTGGAAGTGAGTTTGGCAGCGTATCTCTTGGTTGAAGCACGAAGTATAAGGATTCTACACTATTGTGGTGATACTGAAGTTCCTCTCTTTCCGAACGAGACATTGCCGGGAACCGAAAGTGCTGCTCTCATTTTATAAGCAGGGGCTGAGGTCTAAGAATGTCATATCAAGAAGGCGTATTCGTACAAATATTTCAAAACAATATGAAATAGCTGAATTACATTATTTCCCATGGAAAAAATATCAGCGAAAAATGTAAATAAATCTGTACATTTCGAGGTAAAATATTGTTATGCTTTATCCAACAGTTGTATACACTTCTTTACAACGAAAATGTTTTTAACAAGGCAAGCAGCGCATGATTTCGAATTAATATTATTATATTACTTTATTATACAATTGTATATTATTATTATTATTATTATTATTATTATTATTATTATTACTTGCGTATAGGACATTTATTACCACGCTACACGTCATCTTCCGAGGCCCGGAGAGATAAGCGTGTGATTTTCAGGTTGGATCAGCATCACGCTAGATCGCATTTTTATCCCACAGGGTTGTTAGCCCTGGGGGTAAGGAAGATGAAATGATGATAATGAGGCGTGAAAGGACGACACCCACATACAGACATACGCAAATACACCCATTTCCGAGGCGAGACTCTAACCCGCGACCCTTTGGTCTGAGATCGCCACAAACACTCCTGCCTTAACGATCTCGGCCACGGGGTCGACTATTATTTTATATTATTATTATGCGAGTATCTTCCTAACTACAAATCAAATGTCTGAATTCACAGTGCGTGCAGAATTCTCTTTTTTTCTCACTTTACAACATGGCCATGACTAGACACTAGTTGAGCAATGGAATTATTTTTCCAAATGGAAATCAACATTCCGTTTATCTGCACTTGTGTTTCATCAGTGGAAAGAAATGGCCCAGATTCACAAGTCCCAAACATCCACTTCACCACCGACCTCATCCAGTCTTCCAGGAAGTCTCCTTCCGATGTCGAAATGTGTAACAAAGGTTGTCCCGCTGCGCCGAAATTTCTGGCACGTACGTCACAGGGCCCGCGCGCGCGTCACGTGTGCGTCAGTGGAGCCACCACCACCACAATGAAAGTTAGTGATGGCGCCTCTTACGATAGCATTATTACACACCTGTAGCCAGCTGTCTAACTTCCAGCAGCCAATGCGGTCTACTCCCTGACGCCTCCGCGCCGACCGTTTCTGCCGCAGCTGCTCTGGCAACTGCAATCACAGTCCTCTACTGTTCTATCATTCACGCCGCCTGCGAAGTTACATCAACCACCCGTCCAGTCGGGGCTGTTTTCCTTGTTTTTGGTGAGGCTTTGCATTGAGCGTTGCCCAAACGAAAACGAAGTATCAGATTTTCTCTTAATTTTCAAGACTTTTTCTTTGCTATTTAAAAAATGATCCAATGCTCTTACAATATACTATTGGATTATCAGTTTCTTCTCATTCCAAATTGTCAGACTTTGCTTGTTCACAGCAAAACTTTAATGCACACGAGCCAAAATTTAGAGAAGAAAGGTCTTTTCCTAGATTCATTGCGTTCACTCCCACGACCGCTTCCACCCCCGCACGACCGCTTCCACCCCCCCAACCGCTTCCACCCCCCCACGACCGCTTCCACCCCCCACGACCGCTTCCACCCCCCACGACCGCTTCCACCCCCCCACGACCGCTTCCACCCCCCACGACCGCTTCCACCCCCCACGACCGCTTCCACCCCCCACGACCGCTTCCACCCCCCACGACCGCTTCCACCCCCCACGACCGCTTCCACCCCCCCCCACGACCGCTTCCACCCCCCACGACCGCTTCCACCCCCCACGATCGCTTCCACCCCCCCACGACCGCTTCCACCCCCCCACGACCGCTTCCACCCCCCCACGACCGCTTCCACCCCCACGACCGCTTCCACCCCCCCCACGACCGCTTCCACCCCCCACGACCGCTTCCACCCCCCCACGACCGCTTCCACCCCCCCACGACCGCTTCCACCCCCCACGACCGCTTCCACCCCCCCCCCACGACCGCTTCCACCCCCCACGACCGCTTCCACCCCCCACGACCGCTTCCACCCCCCACGACCGCTTCCACCCCCCCACGACCGCTTCCACCCCCCCACGACCGCTTCCACCCCCCCACGACCGCTTCCACCCCCCCACGACCGCTTCCACCCCCACGACCGCTTCCACCCCCACGACCGCTTCCACCACCGTGCGTGCACGCGCTACGCCGCGCCCGCTTCCAATATTAAGTGGCGGCGCAGAGTTAGGGCCGATTGGGCGCAGGCGGAGGCAGCGGCGGCGGTAAAACGCGCGGCGTACGGTGCCCGCGCGCCGTAAACACGCCCGCTTTATCGCCCCCGCAGCCGCAGCCGCCGTCGGGGATTTCTGGGCGATGGGGGCGGCGCCCTCCGACGGAGAAGGGCTGCCGCCTCAACCGTCACCAGTATCACGGGCGGCATCACAGCGCACACCGCCACCACTATCACCAACAGAGGCAACTTCAACCATCAGCCAACCAACTCTTCAATCCCACTTTCATCACGTTATTGTACCACACCCAGCTCCACCTCATTCCCATCTCATGTAGAAGAATTCGCCTAAGAATGAGCCTAAATGACAGTTCGCTAAACAAGTGAACATCACATGTACTTCTGAGAAGTATCCCTCCGCCGCGACAGCTGTTCAGCCACGCCTCTTCGTAAAGTGTTTATGGCTGCCTTTCACACATCACGGCTTTCCATGGTCCACACCCTCGTAATTATATAAAAATAAATATAAAACCAAAAGCACGGAACCACGAAACGCTCACAGTCACAGCTCCCCACAGCTCGCCACCTGCCGGAAACACGTGGACCGGCATCTCACATTCAAAACACGGTTTTCAAATAAACATAATACTTATCACACAAAAAGTAAATTCAATATAATGTTTATAACAAACGGAATTTTTCCAGAAGAGCACATAACACTGCACTTCCTAATTTCAATTATATCTCGTGGCGCACTCTATTTTCGTCGGACGAGGCCATCACAAAAGGAAGCGTCGAAGTCATTTACAAGTTGGTCAACTGGAAACGAACGAATGCAGGAAGGAGAGTCTAATGGGCTCAAGGATACAACAACCACAGAACCTTCAGTTATGTTGCCGGCACTAACTGTCAAAATGGCTCATTCTTATAAAAATCGCTCCATACAATTACCTATATCAAATCAAACCTACTACCATCGCGACTTCAAACGCACCCCCAACACCTCAGAATACATTCACGAGTACAGATTGAACAAAGATTCGACCGCCCTGCGAGAGCCCGCTGCCCACGGCGTCAACGCAGCTGCCTTCAACGCCGCCTTCTCCACCTGCGCCGTCGCCGCTTTATCGCCTCGGCCGGCGCGAGGGCCTGGGATTTTCTGGGCGCACGGGGCGGCGACCCCTGGGGAACGCCGACGCGCGGCAGGGGCCAGGCGCGCGCGCGGTGAGGCCCCCGCCGCCGCCGCCGCTGCGACACACGACGACGCGTCGGCGCAGTGCACAGGCCGTTCGCGCCACCCCCTGGGACGCGCGGCCCAGCGGACCTGGAGCACCTGCGACCGCTGCCGCCGCAGAGTCTCGGGCCTGGAGGTCCTAGGGTTCGAGCAAGGCCGTTGTCCGGAGGAGAATTCTGGCGGGTGCAGGAGCGGACCCGCCAGAATAGTAGCCGCGCACAGTAACGAACGAAAACACTAGGACTTCGGAGGATCCGGCACTGGGCGGACGACTGTTCTCATCTGTGGTTTTCCGTGATTTCTACGATCACCCCGAGGAAAATGCAGGTGCCGTACCCTAATAAACGGGCCATGGCCCGCGCGGGATCTTTCCTTTCCCATCCTCGACATCCTCTCCGCTCACGAATCTACAAGCATTACACTTGTGAACAAGACGGGAGAGCAGTCGGGAGCTTAAAATTTTACCCGAGTGGGGCGGTTCCCCGCTGGCTGAGATACCTCGAGGAGGGATAACCCCGCAAACTGACGTATAGGTCGGAGGCGATTCTCACGTTTCAGCGGGAGAAGAAATAGCTTCACTTCTCGCTGCACTCACGGGATTAAGGACGAAAGTAATCGATGTGCCCAGAGAAACAAATTACGCAATTGAAATGGCGATCGAAACAATTTGACGAGTACACGTAGAGTAGAATCCAAATGACCAAAATTTTTGGAAAGGCTTTGAAAGTTTCAATTGTGGCGTGATGAAGAGTGTGGAGATATTATAATTCCATTTACAAGGACTTTTCTCGTTTTTTGTAAGAATATGAGAATTGTTTTCATCTTGGGCTCCGCTAACTCAATTGTGATTCTATAACGTGGCTGATCTTTCCTAGTACCCTTCATTTGTCTTTGACGGCGTCTTTGAAGGGACTGTGGCATCCAAAATCTACCATTCGAATGTATCCCACTCGAAATTTACTCTAATGAAGTAGCGGATAACCAGGAAGTTTGTAGTACACGATTACATTTTCCTCACTCTCACTGAACTCACTTGCTCTAATCTATATCCACGACAAAACCTGCCATATTACTAGTCATATTTTGTGCTGAAGTCTGAAGGAAATGGGACCCAGGGAGAGCCAGCACTGACGAGAGTGAACACACTCGGCATCGCATAGAGAATTTCCTTCTCCAAGTTGATCGTAATTATATTACCTCCCATATATTAAAATCTTTAGTTATTACTTTATTACAATTTCCAGTATACACATCTAATTTTCTTTGCCCCCTTCCCTATTCTCTGGAATCAACACCTTTAATATCAGCTAAGCGACGCAGGTAGTTATAAGTTAATTAATTACTCGCCAACGAGACAATCTCTCCCAGCGAGCACTCACCTACGTTGCCGTGCAATCCGGCCGGCGAATTCGGGCAGCGCGCCGGCCGCCCACCGGGGGCTTGCGCCCGGCGCGCTGCATTTGTTTTTAATTGCGTGTCCGCGGTGCATCCGGAGGGGGAGGGGCGTGATGAGCGCGCACCGGACCTCAACTGCCAGCGAAACGCGCGCGCTGCCCACGATTGCGAGGTGATAACGGCGGCCGAACGTGCGGTGGGAGGGGCGAGAGGGGGACGATAATGGCAAAGGAAATGGAACAAGTGCTGCAATGAATCGTGGCCGGGGCGGACGCAGGAAAGCGCTGGGAAATGGTGCGGGGAAGTTGTTTCGTTGATGCGCGGGCGGCGATGCGCACGATAACAATTCCACGCAGTCTTCATTAAGCGTGAATATATTCATTAAGCGTGTTTATCTTAGGCCGTGCGTGAGATTTTTCTTAATGGATACCGGGAGCTTTTATGAATGAGTGAACGATAAGGAACGACGGTAAAACGCCTGAATAGGAAGCAAAAGATACAGGTGAAGAGGAAACCTGAATTATACAACAGTGTCAGAGATTTGAACAGCGGTCGCAGCAATGGAAGAAAACACTGTATACCGACTATTGCATAACGCATACGAAATCGTGATGCACTATTTCTGTATCAAATTTACAGTGAGACACTATACACGAGGTGCCTCTACAAACACAGCATTGCTCTATATAAAACCGAAACCGCATCTAGGAACGAAACTAGGTAATAGCGTAAGATCATTTAAGAGTATCATAAATCAGATAGTAAACAAGAGAAGAATGGAAGGAAATCAGCTCCCGATGTTCTCAAATGCAGTGAATGAAATGTGTACCTTTCAAAACCAAGGCTGATTTGATTTTCAAACAAGAAAAAAAAGATTGCCATTTTCTTCGACACTGTTTACAAACAAAATCGACCTACTCGAGTCCACAGAAATAGCAACTTAACCTACTATGATAATGAAATACGCAAGAGAGTTAAGAAAGAGCAAAGAGTTTTACTGGCGGGGGATGTTATGAAGAGCTAGGTAGGTCAGCCGGCTTAACTACTGATAAGCAAACAACATTTTCTTCTGGAGAGGGAGCTGTGAATTACTTGGCCACCCACGGACTTTGAAACCTCTGCATACGTTCGCAGGCCACATCTTACAGCCGAGGCCTTTAGTCTCGCAGAAGTTTCACACAAACCGCCCACTCGGTGAAAGGCAAGCAACAGTTCCTAGCGCCGTGCCGTCACGGAGCGAAATTCATGCGCTTAGCATAGGAAACACCCACGCGAGATTGCCCGAGTGTTTGCAGGGTTGAAAGCACTGCGTAAAGCCTTGTTTCAAAAGCCTTTGCAACAATTTCTTTGTATTTTGGGCATGGATAATGTGTGTGTGTATATATATATATATATATATATATATATATATATATATATATATATATTATGCAGGCGCGTGCATCGTGTGTGTTCATGTGCGTATTTGTGTATTTATTTGCGAGTGTGTCAATTAATGGTCAAATCGGTTCCCTTCCTTGAGTCTCGAGGAAACTTGCTGATAAACGACATATTTTTATACTAGAAGTTCATGCCAGCATTGTAGGTTCATACCTTATTTAATGGAGAAACAATTTGGGATAGCAACAAACCAATTTAAATCGTTATTTTTCGCTTGATTTACAACAACAAAAATTAAGCGGCAAAATTCCTAACTGCTCTAAATATGTATATCTTATATGAGACTCACACTAAAAATAAATCTTTTGTTTCTTTGATTAATTGATTGATAGTGATTCCGGGCGCGTCAACAACCGGTCATTAATATCTGAAGTTTAGTGCGTTTTTTCCATTGTGAGGTGGCTGTGATTTTCTCCTGCTGTATGGCGAGATTCGACGCCGATCTACCACTGACTAGCGGGGTTTTCCACAACCAGGTAACTCGCACCGCCCCAGCCGGGACAAGCTCTAAGCCCCCAACCGGTCTCCTGGCACGTGTGATAGTGTAGTGAGTGATTGTATGTGAGTAAGGGATGAGGGTAGGACAAGGAAGAGGAAGGAAAGATCGCGCGCAGTTCGTGGCCCGTTTGTTAGGGTACTGCTCCAGCATTCGCCTGGTGTCGACTACCGATCAGAGCAGCTGGCCGCTAGAATTCTCCTCCAGATAGCGACTGAATGCGATCTAGCTGACAAATTGTAGCAAATTCTACCGCCGCCACGACTTGAACCTAGAACCTCCCAGTAAGAGGAACTACACTGACATCAACTGATGGACTGAGCCACCTCTTCCGGTACGCGTAAAGACAAGACGGTAGTGTTTTGTGTATAGTAGCAATGGAAGCACTGGAAGACTTTCATTTGATCGAAAACTGGACAACCAACTTGGAGCGACATCAGAGGTAACCGGTGCTTCTCTACCTTGCCCAATTTTGTAACTATCGGAAACGTTTAGAATACCACACCACATGGGGTCAACCCACACCTTGGATAACACTCGGATAATAAAAACCTACGCACCCTTAAAATGTGAAAGTAAAGAAGTGTTGAAGTCATACGTCCAATCAGTTCCTCTAAGTTTTTGCTACTTTGTTTAAATTTGAAAACTAATAATAGACTAGTGGAAAAAGTGAGACCATGAAACTGAGAAGAAACCTAATTCACGAGACATACCCAACACTAATAATTGATGCACATTCTTACCAAAACATTACCAAAATACATTATAATAGCCATTGTAATGAACACCAGTAAAAAGTAAGTTATACTTTGGAAATATGTTCTTGTGAAAATACATCGAACCAAAAACTTTACCTCACCCCTAAATTGTCTGACCGCACTCCAGCTGAAAATTCCAACGTAAAACGCTGGAGGGGGCGGGGGTGGGGGCGGGGGGGTACGACCGCCAATAGCCCAAATGGAGGTGGAACGGGGCTAAGAGCGGCGGTGTCTGTCAGGGAGACGAAATTTACCGACAAACTCCATTATTGGGGGCAGAGCCCCCTCCAAGTTGCCGAGCAACTTAGGGACTGCGTTAACGAGATTCCTGCGAGGGCGGCGGCGGCCGGCGCAAAAACGCTTCTTCGACTGCCGCGTGAGTCGCGTCGCGCTGACGTCAATCGGCAGCTGGGGGCGCCTTGGGGAACAGGGTGGACCGTTGGCCCTTCGGAGACAGGCTGCGGAGACGCTCCCAGTCATTCATTGGGTAATGACACAGGCGCACAATTTTTTTTGAAAAAATTGCCAGGCTCAAAGACTTGACACATGTTTCTCTATGTTTAGTACGAGTATGTCGACGCGCTGAATGCGAATCCGAAGTCAGAATTGCGCCGCTACTTTCCAGTTTTGCACTATTTAAAAAAATGGGGGTTGGCGGCGCAATTCTGGCTTCAGATTCGGATTCAGCGCGTCGACATACATAGAGAAACATGTGTCAAGTCTTTGGTTCTGACGACTTTGTGTGTGTGCCTGTGTGTGTGTGTGCCTGTGTGTGTGTGTGCCTGTGTGTGTGTGTGCCTGTGTGTGTGTGTGCCTGTGTGTGTGTGTGTGCCTGTGTGTGTGTGTGTGCCTGTGTGTGTGTGTGTGCCTGTGTGTGTGTGTGCCTGTGTGTGTGTGTGCCTGTGTGTGTGTGTGTGTGCCTGTGTGTGTGTGTGTGTGCCTGTGTGTGTGTGTGTGTGCCTGTGTGTGTGTGTGTGTGCCTGTGTGTGTGTGTGTGCCTGTGTGTGTGTGTGCCTGTGTGTGTGTGTGCCTGTGTGGTGTGTGCCTGTGTGTGTGTGCCTGTGTGTGTGTGCCTGTGTGTGTGTGTGCCTGTGTGTGTGTGTGCCTGTGTGTGTGTGTGCCTGTGTGTGTGTGCCTGTGTGTGTGTGCCTGTGTGTGTGTGCCTGTGTGTGTGTGTGTGCCTGTGTGTGTGTGTGTGCCTGTGTGTGTGTGTGTGCCTGTGTGTGTGTGTGCCTGTGTGTGTGTGTGCCTGTGTGTGTGTGTGCCTGTGTGTGTGTGTGCCTGTGTGTGTGTGTGCCTGTGTGTGTGTGCCTGTGTGTGTGTGTGCCTGTGTGTGTGTGCCTGTGTGTGTGTGTGTGCCTGTGTGTGTGTGTGTGCCTGTGTGTGTGTGTGTGTGCCTGTGTGTGTGTGTGTGTGCCTGTGTGTGTGTGTGTGCCTGTGTGTGTGTGTGCCTGTGTGTGTGTGTGCCTGTGTGTGTGTGTGCCTGTGTGTGTGTGTGCCTGTGTGTGTGCCTGTGTGTGTGCCTGTGTGTGTGTGTGCCTGTGTGTGTGTGTGCATGTGTGTGTGTGTGCCTGTGTGTGTGTGTGCCTGTGTGTGTGTGTGTGCCTGTGTGTGTGTGCCTGTGTGTGTGTGTGTGCCTGTGTGTGTGTGCCTGTGTGTGTGCCTGTGTGTGTGTGTGCCTGTGTGTGTGTGCCTGTGTGTATGTGTGCCTGTGTGTATGTGTGCCTGTGTGTGTGTGCGTGCCTGTGTGTGTGTGTGTGCGTGCCTGTGTGTGTGTGTGTGCGTGCCTGTGTGTGTGTGCGTGCCTGTGTGTGTGTGCGTGCCTGTGTGTGTGTGCGTGCCTGTGTGTGTGTGCGTGCCTGTGTGTGTGTGCGTGCCTGTGTGTGTGTGCGTGCCTGTGTGTGTGTGCGCCTGTGTGTGTGTGCGCCTGTGTGTGTGTGTGCGTGCCTGTGTGTGTGTGCCTGTGTGTGTGTGTGCCTGTGTGTGTGTGCCTGTGTGTGTGTGCCTGTGTGTATGTGTGCCTGTGTGTATGTGTGCCTGTGTGTGTGTGTGCCTGTGTGTGTGTGCCTGTGTGTGTGCCTGTGTGTGTGTGTGCCTGTGTGTGTGTGTGTGCCTGTGTGTGTGTGCCTGTGTGTGTGTGCCTGTGTGTGTGCCTGTGTGTGTGTGCCTGTGTGTGTGCCTGTGTGTGTGTGCCTGTGTGTATGTGTGCCTGTGTGTGTGTGTGCCTGTGTGTATGTGTGCCTGTGTGTGTGTGTGCCTGTGTGTATGTGTGCCTGTGTGTGTGCGTGCCTGTGTGTGTGTGTGCGTGCCTGTGTGTGTGTGCGTGCCTGTGTGTGTGTGCGTGCCTGTGTGTGTGTGCGCCTGTGTGTGTGTGCGCCTGTGTGTGTGTGTGCGTGCCTGTGTGTGTGTGCCTGTGTGTGTGTGCCTGTGTGTGTGCCTGTGTGTGTGTGTGCCTGTGTGTGTGTGCCTGTGTGTATGTGTGCCTGTGTGTGTGTGTGTGCCTGTGTGTGTATGTGTGCCTGTGTGTGTGTGTGCCTGTGTGTGTGCGTGCCTGTGTGTGTGTGCGTGCCTGTGTGTGTGTGCGTGCCTGTGTGTGTGTGCGTGCCTGTGTGTGTGCGTGCCTGTGTGTGTGTGCGTGCCTGTGTGTGTGTGCGTGCCTGTGTGTGTGTGCGTGCCTGTGTGTGTGTGCGTGCCTGTGTGTGTGTGCGTGCCTGTGTGTGTGTGCGTGCCTGTGTGTGTGTGCGTGCCTGTGTGTGTGTGCGTGCCTGTGTGTGTGTGCCTGTGTGTGTGCCTGTGTGTGTGTGCCTGTGTGTGTGTGCCTGTGTGTGTGCCTGTGCGTGTGTGTGTGTGCCTGTGTGTGTGTGCCTGTGTGTGTGTGTGCCTGTGTGTGTGTGCCTGTGTGTGTGTGTGCCTGTGTGTGTGTGCCTGTGTGTGTGTGCCTGTGTGTATGTGTGCCTGTGTGTGTGTGCGTGCCTGTGTGTGTGTGTGTGCGTGCCTGTGTGTGTGTGCGTGCCTGTGTGTGTGTGCGTGCCTGTGTGTGTGTGCGCCTGTGTGTGTGTGTGCGTGCCTGTGTGTGTGTGCCTGTGTGTGTGTGCCTGTGTGTATGTGTGCCTGTGTGTGTGTGCCTGTGTGTATGTGTGCCTGTGTGTGTGTGCCTGTGTGTATGTGTGCCTGTGTGTGCCTGTGTGTGTGTGTGCCTGTGTGTATGTGTGCCTGTGTGTGTGTGCCTGTGTGTATGTGTGCCTGTGTGTGTGCCTGTGTGTGTGCCTGTGTGTGTGTGCCTGTGTGTGTGTGCCTGTGTGTGTGTGTGCCTGTGTGTGCCTGTGTGTGTGTGTGCCTGTGTGTGTGTGTGCCTGTGTGTGTGTGTGCCTGTGTGTGTGTGTGCCTGTGTGTGTGTGCCTGTGTGTGTGTGTGTGCCTGTGTGTGTGTGCCTGTGTGTGTGTGCCTGTGTGTGTGTGCCTGTGTGTGTGCCTGTGTGTGTGTGTGCCTGTGTGTGTGTGCCTGTGTGTATGTGTGCCTGTGTGTATGTGTGCCTGTGTGTGTGTGTGTGCGTGCCTGTGTGTGTGTGTGTGCGTGCCTGTGTGTGTGTGCGTGCCTGTGTGTGTGTGCGCCTGTGTGTGTGTGCGTGCCTGTGTGTGTGTGCCTGTGTGTGTGTGTGCCTGTGTGTGTGTGCCTGTGTGTGTGTGTGCCTGTGTGTATGTGTGCCTGTGTGTGTGTGTGCCTGTGTGTGTGTGCCTGTGTGTGTGTGTGCCTGTGTGTATGTGTGCCTGTGTGTGTGTGCCTGTGTGTGTGTGCCTGTGTGTATGTGTGCCTGTGTGTGTGTGCCTGTGTGTATGTGTGCCTGTGTGTGTGTGTGCCTGTGTGTATGTGTGCCTGTGTGTGTGTGTGCGTGCCTGTGTGTGTGTGCGTGCCTGTGTGTGTGTGCGTGCCTGTGTGTGTGTGCGTGCCTGTGTGTGTGCGTGCCTGTGTGTGTGCGTGCCTGTGTGTGTGTGTGTGCGTGCCTGTGTGTGTGTGTGTGCCTGTGTGTGTGTGTGCCTGTGTGTGTGTGTGCCTGTGTGTGTGTGCGCCTGTGTGTGTGTGCCTGTGTGTGTGTGCCTGTGTGTGTGTGCCTGTGTGTGTGTGTGCCTGTGTGTGTGTGTGCCTGTGTGTGTGTGCCTGTGTGTGTGTGCCTGTGTGTGTGTGCCTGTGTGTGTGTGTGCCTGTGTGTGTGTGCCTGTGTGTGTGTGCCTGTGTGTGTGTGTGCCTGTGTGTGTGTGTGCCTGTGTGTGTGTGTGCCTGTGTGGTGTGTGCCTGTGTGTGTGCGTGCCTGTGTGTGTGTGTGCCTGTGTGTGTGTGTGCCTGTGTGTGTGCCTGTGTGTGTGTGTGCCTGTGTGTGTGTGTGCCTGTGTGTGTGTGTGCCTGTGTGTGTGTGTGCCTGTGTGTGTGTGTGCCTGTGTGTGTGTGTGCCTGTGTGTGTGTGTGCCTGTGTGTGTGTGCCTGTGTGTGTGTGTGCCTGTGTGTGTGTGTGCCTGTGTGTGTGTGTGCCTGTGTGTGTGTGTGCCTGTGTGTGTGTGTGCCTGTGTGTGTGTGTGCCTGTGTGTGTGTGCGCCTGTGTGTGTGTGCGCCTGTGTGTGTGCGTGCCTGTGTGTGTGTGCCTGCCTGTGTGTGTGTGCCTGTGTGTGTGTGCCTGTGTGTGTGTGTGTGCCTGTGTGTGTGTGCCTGTGTGTGTGTGTGTGCCTGTGTGTGTGTGTGCCTGTGTGTGTGTGTGCCTGTGTGTGTGTGCCTGTGTGTGTGTGTGCCTGTGTGTGTGTGTGCCTGTGTGTGTGTGTGCCTGTGTGTGTGTGTGCCTGTGTGTGTGTGTGCCTGTGTGTGTGTGTGCCTGTGTGTGTGTGTGCCTGTGTGTGTGTGTGCCTGTGTGTGTGTGTGCCTGTGTGTGTGTGTGCCTGTGTGTGTGTGCCTGTGTGTGTGTGCCTGTGTGTGTGTGCCTGTGTGTGTGTGCCTGTGTGTGTGTTTCCGCGTGCGTTAGCTATTTGGGTCATTAGTAAAGACCGAATTTCCGTGTTAATGCATCGTTTCTTTGCAAACTGGAAATTGGATGAAACCTTGACAGACATTTGAATTATGAAACATGTTGTTTTAGTACTTGTTTTATTTTGCACGAAATTGCATGTTTAGGGGGTTACTGCACGATTTTGCATGTTTTAGGCAATGCTGCCTGAAAATTGCAAATTTTGGCTTTTTACGGGAAGAATTTGCAAGATTCATAATTTTGTTGCATAAAATATAATTATCAACTTGTTTTAATTTATCATTTTCAAAGATTTCAGTTAAGAATTTTTTTTATAATAACCCAGCAGTGCATTCGGGTCATCTGTGAAACCATTTAATATCATATAACCATCAATTCTGCATTTTGTTGCCCTATGAACTGAGCGTAAGTACCTTCCATGATCCCATTGTCTAATTAAAATTTCTGAAGGATGAGCGGTGTTGCCATGAACTCGGACTGCGGCCGCTCTGCTAAACGCTATGTTCGGGGTCTACCTTCCCAATCGGATCACTTATCCGTTTTGCCAGTCTTTGCCGAACTTGCCAACACGAGACTGCATGCGCGTCACACATTTGACCTTAACGTCCGAGCGCGAAGCTTCGTGACAAGCTGCCTGAGTTTCAAATTCACCGGAATTTCTCGGAACAGATGTTGGCCTGCGAGTTACGAGAGAATGAACGGAGGTTTTAACCGCTTTTAGCTGCGTGCACACGTACGTCAGAGCGAGGCTCGAGACACAGACAAGTGTAAATGTAGAGCTAAGTTTTGCAAATTGCACGTTGAAGAGCGCCGAGACCCAGCGCCGTACAGATAAAACAAATAAACATCACATACAATGTGTTATTATTTTAAAAAATTGACAGTTTTATCAATAATAAAACAATTTAATTTCAATTAAGCGGCATTTCATATTTTGGGAGGCTTCGTGATTTCGTGCGCCGCGGAGCGCCCGCCGCCCGAAGCCCCACCTGCGCGCCGCGTCCCAGCCTCGGCCTTGCGCCGCCAGTGCCTGCGGATTCCGAGCAGAGCCTTTACCTCCCGGCTCAATGCCACGCCCCCCCCCACCCCCCGCCCTGCGGTCCACGACCTGTTCCGCGCGCACAGCAGCGCCGCGCGAGATCCCGGTTACGTCGCAAACGCTAAGCGCTGGCCCGGCACGTACGCCCTGCCTGGGCCCCGTTCGCAATTAGTGTGGCGACATCGGTAACAAAACACCCATGTTAGCAAACGGCGATGTTCAGAATTATAGCATCATGTTAAAAGTACATCGACTAAAAACCATCGATGTTCTTCAGCATCGATGGTTTTAGACTGGTTTAGTAGTCTCTAACATTAAATTCGCGTGCATTACAATTTAATTTGACAGTTTTCGTGTTTATCAATTCGTGGAATAAGGGAACGAGAAGAAGGGGCAGACCCAATACTCACAGAGTATTTGTTGACCACATCTCAATGTGCGAAATGAATGAGAAGAAAAAGGAAATGTAAGGGGGTGGAGTAGAATTCGGACGAGAGTTTGGTGGATGAAGCTAGTACAAAGAGTGTTGATTTGGTTCCAACACGTGAACTACCAGTATTACCATCCATTATTATTTCATATTTGAACTTTTACAGTATTGTGACATAGGAATTGTTCATTCAGAAACAAAACATCGGAAAAGCAAAAACATCGATGTTAAAAAATCGTTGGTGATGTTTAAAACATAGACATCGATGTGGCATCCCTATTTGCAATACCACTGAGCCAGCGGCCGGTGGACCTTTGAGAAATGGTGGGAGTGCAAGTGCTTCATTCAAAGGGGAGGGGGGTGATATCATCCTCATTCTTAAAATAAAATTGTTGGAAAAACTGTGTTTTTTTTAATACTACTGAAGAGAAAAAGTTCCAACATGAGCACAGCATATTACACTAATTCTTGACTATTTTCATTTCTGACAAACAATAATTCCTCGCTTCAAATATTTGTTCACAAATTTATTTATTTATTTTTGCAACTTTTCATGTCATATTTGTCCGCATGTTAGCCTTCAGAAGTAGACGAGAAGTCAACAGTTTTGCAACTTTTCGTGTCATAGTAGCCTTGATATTTCAAAAATTTACGTAGATATTTTGAAAGCAATACACTACACTGTTCACTAAGTATTATCTGAGTATACTAACAACCTGCAGCTTTCTAGTTTTTAGTTTTCATCTGACATATTCTTTATGAATCAAAATTTCGAATTACAAAAATCTTGAATTTGCCTGAAATACAGGCCCCTTCCCTGTGTAAAGTTTAATTCTTATTTTAAAAAAAACTTAAAATGGACAAGAAAGACACAATTGGGCTTGAATGGATGACAAGTATGCATATTTTTAATGTTAAAAATCAACAACAGAATTTACAGGCCTTCAACCCTCAATGGGCTTCTATGCGAAGAGAGACGCTCTCTCCAGACAGCATTTATGGCATACTGATAACCGGCCATATCTGACGTAGAAGTAAATCGTAAAGATAAATGTAGTAGTACGTACGGCAGTATCGTCGTAAATATCAAGAGGATCATGATTACTCAGCAACTTCATATGCAAAAAGGTCGAATAATGGTTTGCGCTTTTATTATCCTTTTCAAGTAACAGTTTTCGTTGTTTTCAAAATCTGTCATATTAAAAACTTTTCTTACCGAGAGATTTTTCAGTGTAATTGGCACATATTCCTTTCGTTGTTATCTCTTCCGTACGTTGACATAGATTCGCGTAGTCCCGTATGTTGACCTTCAGAAGTCGACGAAACAATGACAGTGCACTTTTTGCATGAAGTACGTTAGTGTTTAAATATTTATTATTTACTTACATGTGATACCTATTTTATTCATAGATTCAGCGAAACCTTCTTAAGCATTTACACACACACACTCGTTTTGTAGGAAGTTTGATGGTGTATCATCAGTAACTATAAACAAACGTAGACTGAAACAAAATCTACTCCTACTCAAGCGCAGTAAATCTTTTAATACTGCGGACAGTGTACGGCTCAATTCAACGAGTCATTTGCCCTTTGACAGGGTGATAAAATGCAAACTTAAATCACATAAGAAGGATTTTAAGATCTACGGGTTGAAAGAAATACAACTTGAATTGACTTTTACAATAGCCATCAGGTGGCTAATACGATTTCCTGAATAAACATAGATACACATTTGTTATTATTAAAAAAATTGAAATTTTTAATATCAATAATAAAAAAAATTAATTTCAATTAAGCGCCGTTACATATTTTGTGAGGCATCGTGATTCATCAGCTGCTTTCCATTTCATTGCGCCTGCGCACTGCGCCACCTGCCGCGTCGCCGCGCCTCGGCAAAACAAAGCGTTTGCGCCTGCGCACATCTGCAATTCACCTTGCCCCCATGATCCCGTTACACTATTCATGATTACTCAACGACTCACATAAACAATTGCATGTGACTGCCGCCTGCACATGCAAAGCTGTCGTCGATCGCTCCAGTTACGTCGCTCGGGCAGTAGTATATCGCCTTACAGGGTCAGACCTACTTCGACGGATCAGAAACAGTTTAACAACGCTAGTCAGATTAAAGATTAAATAAAAGAAGTGCGTGATGCCGCCGTGTTACAGATATTTACGAAATAGTCATGGTATGACATCTTATCACAACATCAGATTGGAGAATTATCGAACGAGGTAGAGTTTGACAATCCTATTGCGAGTTATAAGATGTAACAATACAAATACAATGCAACGTTTTATTTAATTGTTAGAAATTCCTATTTTCTTTTCAATTGGACTGTACATCCAGCGAAGGATGATAGCGATGTTTAAGTAGTTAATAGAAGGCCAGAGAACACTTGTGTTGTTCTAATACGTATTACAACACTGATGATTGTTAACAGTGGAACATGGATTTGTACACATTATAAAATTTCGCGGTGAACATAAGTAAGTTCAGCTTTCGTGAGTAGGTTGCCGAAGTTAGCAACGTTTTGCATTGGTGTGAGAGACCTTGACTTCATTATGTTATCTTCATTTACAACCATGACTATCAAGTTCAGCGGCGTGTCTGTAAAGAGAACGAATTGCACATCTAAGGCCGGTATATCTTATCACTACACCCACAGTTTTCAAAATTTCTGTTGGAAACTGAATCTTAGGATTATTTCTAATCATTCGCGAAATTAACAACTGTTGTTAGACATAACAATACGTTTCGAGAAATTGAAAATAATTTCATACATATTACGTACTGTGCAAAAATAATGGATGATGCATTTAGGGTAAAAAACTATTACATTTGGTCACTACATAAAATTTTAATTTTTGTCTTTCACCTGTAAGGCAATTTTAATTTTTATCTTTCACCTGTGAGTAAGCAATCATTATTTCTCTGACCTGAACTCGACATAATTCTTAAAATAATTTAATAAATAGAGACCTTTTTGGCCATTATATAACATTTTGTCACGTTCTAATACAGTAGCACAGCTTGTCAATAAATTTCAAAGTTGGATTCCAATATGAAGATATATTCCTCTTAAAAACGAGAGTTAAAAACATCAATTATTTGGCTATTGCGTTTCTTTCTTTATTTATTGCGAAAAAATATAGATAGTTTGTACCCTTCTATTAAATTTTCGAAGGTTTATCTATTCTGAAAAGAACATAATTCTACAAACTAAAATTATATTAACCATTTGATACTACGAGCAATCATTGCCGGTCTAGTCCTTCTAGTTTTATATTAAAGACATAGCAACGTTCAATAACTAACAGTGCCAGGCATATAGTTGTAACGAACAGTTCCAGGGCAGAGGTATTCGAAGTTTGGTTACTATAGAAAACTCTCTTCACTTTTAAAACAATGATTTACAAAGTAAGAAATGTTCCCACACCAACAATAATTGCACATAGAATACGAGCCTTATTTGACGCTACTGTAGCCGGGGCAGTAATTTTGAGAGGTTTACGTCAACAGTGGCGTTGTATTAACAAAACAAATGCTTCTTTTGGATTCTGCAATCAGGGGAAACAGTAAGTGTTGCAATGATAGCAAATGTTTCAAATATTGTTTGCAACTCTCAATTACAGGTGGGTCAATAGTATGGACCAAATTGTTGACAATTCAATTTTTTTCATTTGAATTACTTGCCGGGGTGTCAAATGTACGTTTGGGTTGCGCTCAGACTAGGAAGAAAATAGTAATTTGTTGAAAGTGACTAGGTAAAATAAAGCGTGATTACATTCTCATCGAAATATATTGGGCACCGATGATTGACAAGAGCACGTTCTAACCTAAAGAGAACTCGGGTACCTCCCGAACCACCCGCGCAAGACGAATTACCGACCAATCAGGGGCAAATGTCACACAACTAGTTGCGAAATTTTTCACCACACCTTTCATGGCAAAACGTGATATTTGATACCTCTACACGCCTACACGCCCTCGAAGAGAATTTCTTCACAGTTTTGGGTTGTAGATTCCTCTTGCTAACATTATTTAAAACGTTTATCCCTAACAGAAATTTTCCGTATCTAATAAATATAAACGTTTGTAATGATATTTAATATTTCACCAGATATAAAATTAATTTTCTTTACAGTCATACACACTCATTATCCAAACCTGCAGTAGCGAACGTTAAAATTGCTATTGCATTTTCCTTCCTTCTAGCACTAGAAAGCAAATAATTGAATCTAATTGAAATTATAAAATCCTAAGATAGTTACAATCGATCCCTATGGGTCGATATCGACAATTTAAAAATAACTGCCCTAGATGATTTATTAGTGTTTCCAAGCGCGACAATAGAAACCAAAGTTGTCCCTTTCGTGTAGTGCTTGTTTTAACCGTGATCTGTGGCGATGATCGTCTTCCGCTACATGGCTTGATTCAGCGCCGACCTACACTTTAGCCAACGGGGTTGTTCCCAACAAGTTATCTCCCGCCAGTGAGGTACCCCCCCCCAAACCCGAACAAGCTCTAACATTAAGCTTTCGCCTGGTCTCCTGGCATGTGTGGTAGTGTAGTGCATGTGAGTGCAAGTGCAAATAAGGGAAGAGGAAGGAAAAATTATCGCATCGCATCGGAGGACGTCGCATGACGTCGCATCGCGTCGCATCACATCGCATCGCATCGCATGACGTCGAATGACGTTGAATGGCATCGCGTCGCATCGCATCGCGTTGCATGGCGTCGCATCGCATCGCGTCGCGACACATCGCGTCAAGTTGCGAGGTGTCGTATGGTGTTGCATCGCGTCGTATTGCGTAGCTTCGCGTCGCGTCGTGTCGGATCGCGTCGGATCGCGTCGCGTCGCATCGTGTCGGATCGCGTCGCGTCGCATCGTGTCGGATCGCGTCGCGTCGCATCGTGTCGGATCGCGTCGCATCGCGTCGCATCGTGTCGGATCGCGTCGGATCGCGTCGCATCGCGTCGCATCGTGTCGGATCGCGTCGCATCGCGTCGCATCGTGTCGGATCGCGTCGCATCGCGTCGCATCGCGTCGCATCGTGTCGGATCGCGTCGCATCGCGTCGCATCGTGTCGGATCGCGTCGCATCGCGTCGCATCGCGTCGCATCGTGTCGGATCGCGTCGCATCGCGTCGCATCGTGTCGGATCGCGTCGCATCGTGTCGGATCGCGTCGCATCGCGTCGCATCGTGTCGGATCGCGTCGCATCGCGTCGCATCGTGTCGGATCGCGTCGCATCGTGTCGGATCGCGTCGCATCGTGTCGGATCGCGTCGCGTCGGACGGCGTCCCATTCGCATGGCGTCGCGACCTTGAGGGGTTGAACGGCCAGCGCCAGCACTGCGTCGCGTCGCGTCGCGACGCGGCGCCGAGTCACTACGGCCAATTGGGAGATTGAGGCGCGCGAATTGCCGCGAGGGAGGCCGAGCGAGTGCAGCGCCGCTTGGATTCTATTGCGTTGCAGCCTCCACCCCAATTGGCGCGGGGGCCACGGGCCGGGCGGCCAAAGCCACGTGCAGCGCTGCGACGCGCCAGTTGGGCGGACGACCTTCGGAGGACGTCAGCCGACCAGGGATGCGACATCCAAGGCGACGCTTTTAAAAACATCGATATTTCATAGAAACATCGATATATTTAACATCCATTTATTCAGGGCTTTGTTTTAGTGTTGTGAAACGTGTTGACTTCGACATTTATTATTTAAAAAAATACTTTTTTAATCTTAAAATATTAATTTTCTAGTAGAGTAGAGTATTTGTAGAATTGTTGTTCACATACGAACATTTTATAACAATTTTTCAATTATTTTATTAATTTCTTTCCGAGGCGCGGGGTCACAGAAGCATTTGTTTGTTTTTGCTTGGAGGTCCCTGGCTCTGCATTGTGATTATGATTATGATGATGCAGATGATGATGATGAAGGTATAAGGGGGTTTCAACATCTAAGGTCTTTAGCTCTTGTGTCTAAATATTTTAAGAGCAAAAGAGGCAATCCGGGGGTATGGGCTAACTCAACATGTTACATTTCTTAAAGACGTTCTGGAACTATGTAAGAGGTTTGGAATGGATGGAATGGTTTGGAAAACTACGTAAGAAGTTATATTGACACTCGTCAATGGCTTCCGGTGTAGGGAGTTGAAGACTAGAGCCTCATGACCCCCCTACACACATACACACCTTGATGCGTCACTGGGCACTGCTAAACCCTCTTCTCATCACACGATAATGTTCACCGCTTTTACGAATTGGCCTCCAATGTACCCACGTGCTCGCAGCTGTCAGCGCAGCAGCAATGCAATGGTGGAAAATCTGTCGGGAACGACGTGAGAACATAATTATAAAAACACGGCACAAGCCTCCTATCATATCACACTGTTCGCGACGGTTCGTAGGTAGCACAATCCCGTCGCAAGACGCTATCGTAAACAGTGCGAAGGAAATTTAGATCCTCGAGACCGTAATAAACGTGTAACTTCCATCGAGGCGTTGTGAAGCCGTGATTAATGGACGACGTAATAACACAGAAATTCCATTTCCCGGGGCCTTGGGGGCGGGAGGGCGCGAGCGATGCTAATGAAGTGAGGTGTCCGCCATCGGGGAGGCGAAAGGCTTTTTCTGCGAGGGGCAGAGCGACGCGGTGGACGCGGGGAAGACTCAGGGCGCCAGGGAGGGCTCGAGTCACAGGGGGAGAAGAGCAGCTACTTGCTGCTGATTGTCGCAGCTGGGTGGACGTGCTGCCACCAACGGCAAAAAGGAAAACCACGTCATTCGCTGCGCCATCGTTCGGTTGTCAGAAATCGCGCCAATTTTCGAGAATTGACTGGAAATTTAGTGGTGCCAGCCGCGTCAAACCATGTGGTCATTAATACCGTAAGTATAATGAATGTTAAATTGGGGATCCTCCTTGAACTTGAAATCCAGCCCCGGTATTCAAGCCGGTCTGCATGGTTTTCTCTCCGAAAGTATCTCTCCCAGAGGGACACCGCCTCAGGTCAAGCTTTAAAACTCTGAATTGGTATCATGAAATGTCTGATACAGCAGTCCATGTGTGTGGGGGGAGAAAGATAGAGAGAGTGTATGTAGTGTTTGTGTGTGTGTGTGTGTGTGTGTGTGTGTGTGTGTGTGTGTGTGTGTGTGTGTGCGCGCGCGCGTGTAAGCGGAAAGGAGGGACGGGCATGAGGAAAGATCGCGGATGGTCCGTGGCCGGTTTATAGGGTACTTCTCTAGCATTTCTTCTACATTGATCCGAGAAAGGACGGATATCTAACAAAACGAACGCTAAATTCTCTTCCAGACTAGTTGAATTCAACCTAGCTATGTGATGTACCCAGGGATGAAAATCGGTCTCCGTCAGGGCAGCAACCCGAGGACTTCCCGGTCAAATATTCCCGGAGACCACTTCCAGGAATTACAGTCGTTGAATCCTTCTGTTGAGCTTGGTGTTGTCAGTAAAAATGAAAATAAATTATTCCTAGGGGAATTTCTAAATAAATTAGGCTAAAAAGGGGAATAACGTCTGTGCATATTTACACACAAGGAAATTCGAATTTTTCATTTTCCTTCTTGAAGGACTTCAAGAACTAATTACAGCAAGGAATGATCGTGCATAGCCAGCCATTAATAGCACATTTTTATTTCATGTACAAGGAAAGAATGACGAAAGCGTTCACATTTAAAACGACCCCTTATGAAACCAAAAGGACTAAACGCAATTCTTCCCTGTGATCTTTAATGTACTAGTGTGAATTTTGATCTCCGAAGGATTAAATTATTTTTATCTTTATCAATATGATTACAAGATCATTTTCATCAATGTATTAGTAACCAACCTTGTGCCAGACGACTAATTCATACATTTATTCAATTAGCACTTATGTATTATGGCTCAAAAATGAAGAAATAATTACTCCCAAACTTTCAAATCGGTCCCTCATTTTCGGAAGTGCTCATTTATAACAAATTTCTTAACTTTTACGAAGATTTTAAGGAATATTATAGCGATTAACCTACGACGAGTACACGACAATTAGCACAGGCGCCCTATTATGTCAGACATGTTTTTGTACAAGAATAAGTAATACATTCAATACTCAGTGCTTTATGATGGTAACGAATGTGAAATCATTGTGACCCATATGAGCAAGGACTTCCCATGGCCGTGTTGGCGAGAGGTGGGCGAGGCGAAAGCGAGGCCGAAGGCATGGGATTCTTCGTCGGGTGGCGGGGCGGGAGCGGAAGCGAGGTGAGCTGACGACGATGGCAATGGTGAGCGCCTCCTCGTGGTTGGGTGTGAGGGAGAGGGAGAAGATGAAGGCGAGGGTGAAGGCGAGGGTGAAGGCGAGGGTGAAGGCGAGGGTGAAGGCGAGGCTGAAGGCGAGGGTGAAGGCGAGGGTGAAGACGAGGGTGAAGACGAGGGTGAAGCCGAGGGTGAAGGCGAGGGCGAAGGCGAGGGCGAAGGCGAGGGCGAAGGCGAGGGCGAAGGCGAGGGTGAAGGCGAGGGTGAAGGCGAGGGTGAAGGCGAGGGTGATGGTCAAGGTGAAGTTGAAGGAGATGGTAAAGCTGGAGGTGAAGGCGAATGTGACGGTGAGAGCAAGGGTGAGGGCAAGAGCGAAGGCAAGGGCAAGGGCAAAGGTGAAGGCGAGGGCCTCCTGATGGGCGAGGGCAAAGGTAAGGGCGAGGGTGAAGGTGAAGGCGAGGTCGAGGGTGCGAGCGAGGGCTTTCTCATGGGCTGCAACGCGTCATTGACCGGGGGCGCCGCCCTGCGGGGCGGAGGTAATGCGAGGAGGCGGCAGAGAGAGCGCTTCCGCAAGTATACGCTCCACAGACGCCTTTGATATATCCGAGGACGATGCCGGAGAGGCGGGACTGGAGGAGGGAGAGGGAACAAGCAACATTGCTTGGGAGATGGTGGGACAGGAGAGGGACACACGACGAGGAAGATGATAAGGGTAAAATGAGAGTGAAGGAATGGGAGAGGGGATGGGTGGATGGGCATAAGGGGAAAGTGTAGCAAGTCTTTATGTGACGATTAGGAAGAGAGCGATGACTAGACCTCGGATTTTGGGACAAATGCCTATTTAGTTATTTTAGGAGGTTGTGGAAACTAATTGCATTTGTTTACGAATCGCGAAAAAATAGACCTATTATCATCTAATAGAGCCTAAAATGTTCTAAAAGGGAGGTTGGTGCCTATTTCAATATTTTGGGCCTGAAATTACCTAAAACAAGTAATTTTGAATAATTCTCTCATTTAAATTACTCATTTTATAAACGTGTTACACCGAATCGAAAATACTCTCCAGAATTTCTCGAAACGTGAATATTCCGTGATCAGAAACGCAAAGGACTACGCATCAAAATCTATCATCAAAAGCACTGCAAATAAGGAGCCCTGTAAGTCAATATAAAGAGTATGTTTCACACTCTTCTCCGATCAGTAGGCACGTCTTAAGCAATTGCACCATTCTCGGTGCAGCATACTCGGTGCAGCTGCGCTGTTGACAGCTCGAGGTTTATCGCAACATGCATTCCAGTTGCATAATTTAATCCTTTTGTGAAACGATTTTTAGCGTCTAATGGTTTTTAAAAGTCTGTATTAATCATTTTCTAACCTAGTTTAAGTGCATAAAACGTCATTTTATGCCTAAATGTGCCTATTTTCATAACTTTGTTACCTATTTTAGGTTCCTAAATCATCACTATTGCTGTGCCTAATATTTCGAAGTCTAATCATGACAGAGATAGGATGCTTTGGAGCATTTTACGTATTGTTCATTCAACGCGACACCCAAATGGTTCCAAGTTGCGTTCGTTCTGCCGGGAGCACGACCAAGAACTACAAGAGCGAACTGGTGGGGGGGGGGGCGCGGGGATGGGCGGCGGGCAGCGGTCGCAGGCCGATCGCGGGCGCGCGTTCGGCGAATCAGCCGCAATTGGGCGCCTCCGTAATGAGGAAATGTCACTGCGCGCGGCGGAGGCTGCCGCCTGAGTCGCCGAGGCGACGCGAGGCGACGCGAGGCGACGCGAGGCGACGCGAGGCGACGCGAGGCGACGCGAGGCGACGCGAGGCGACGCGAGGCGACGCGAGGCGACGCGAGGCGACGCGAGGCGACGCGAGGCGACGCGAGGCGACGCGAGGCGACGCGAGGCGACGCGAGGCGACGCGAGGCGACGCGAGGCGACGCGAGGCGACGCGAGGCGACGCGAGGCGACGCGAGGCGACGCGAGGCGACGCGAGGCGACGCGAGGCGACGCGAGGCGACGCGAGGCGACGCGAGGCGACGCGAGGCGACGCGAGGCGACGCGAGGCGACGCGAGGCGACGCGAGGCGACGCGAGGCGACGCGAGGCGACGCGAGGCGACGCGAGGCGACGCGAGGCGACGCGAGGCGACGCGAGGCGACGCGAGGCGACGCGAGGCGACGCGAGGCGACGCGAGGCGACGCGAGGCGACGCGAGGCGACGCGAGGCGACGCGAGGCGACGCGAGGCGACGCGAGGCGACGCGAGGCGACGCGAGGCGACGCGAGGCGACGCGAGGCGACGCGAGGCGACGCGAGGCGACGCGAGGCGACGCGAGGCGACGCGAGGCGACGCGAGGCGACGCGAGGCGACGCGAGGCGACGCGAGGCGACGCGAGGCGACGCGAGGCGACGCGAGGCGACGCGAGGCGACGCGAGGCGACGCGAGGCGACGCGAGGCGACGCGAGGCGACGCGAGGCGACGCGAGGCGACGCGAGGCGACGCGAGGCGACGCGAGGCGACGCGAGGCGACGCGAGGCGACGCGAGGCGACGCGAGGCGACGCGAGGCGACGCGAGGCGACGCGAGGCGACGCGAGGCGACGCGAGGCGACGCGAGGCGACGCGAGGCGACGCGAGGCGACGCGAGGCGACGCGAGGCGACGCGAGGCGACGCGAGGCGACGCGAGGCGACGCGAGGCGACGCGAGGCGACGCGAGGCGACGCGAGGCGACGCGAGGCGACGCGAGGCGACGCGAGGCGACGCGAGGCGACGCGAGGCGACGCGAGGCGACGCGAGGCGACGCGAGGCGACGCGAGGCGACGCGAGGCGACGCGAGGCGACGCGAGGCGACGCGAGGCGACGCGAGGCGACGCGAGGCGACGCGAGGCGACGCGAGGCGACGCGAGGCGACGCGAGGCGACGCGAGGCGACGCGAGGCGACGCGAGGCGACGCGAGGCGACGCGAGGCGACGCGAGGCGACGCGAGGCGACGCGAGGCGACGCGAGGCGACGCGAGGCGACGCGAGGCGACGCGAGGCGACGCGAGGCGACGCGAGGCGACGCGAGGCGACGCGAGGCGACGCGAGGCGACGCGAGGCGACGCGAGGCGACGCGAGGCGACGCGAGGCGACGCGAGGCGACGCGAGGCGACGCGAGGCGACGCGAGGCGACGCGAGGCGACGCGAGGCGACGCGAGGCGACGCGAGGCGACGCGAGGCGACGCGAGGCGAGCAGAGCTCGTCTCAATCGATGGGCTCTGACGCTTGGGCCACGCCGCACGTCTCCACAGAGTTGCGTCACACATTTCTCGCACCGACAGTACACGCTGCGCTAACAGCGAGACGAGTCGCTATCGCTTTCCTTCTGTTCATGAACTTCTTGTTTGCATTTCATGTTTCCTCATCAATACTTAGGTTTACGAAGTAAGCTGATGCCTTGTAATATACAATTTTTTTGAATATTCAGAACATAAGAAAACTACCAAATAAACCGAACGGATTAGAAGAAAACCTGTTGGAAGAGCTTTTTCTAGTTTATCTTTATGCGTACTTCAGCGCGTAATTGCTAGATACAATTTTTTTAAATTTGAAATTATTTCCCAACATTTTTATCTTAAAGTACAAAACATTAATGAAAATACCAAGTTACTCGAAAAATATATCAGTTGCTAAAAATCTAAATAGGAAAATATGAAATGTGCAGCGATTGTTCCAATCAATCCGTGGATTGTTCAAATGGGACGAAAAAAATTATAAATACATGCGATTATCTTTCTTCTGATCAGATTCACAATGTATGGAGATTCCTTCACCGGGAAATAAACAGGACCGAACGTGGCTTTTGATAGTATTCAAGTACTACAGTTAGGTCTGGAGGAAATGGCTCAATCTGAACTACGCCTTTCCAAACGGATGAATGTGACGTTCCTGCATGAAGACGGGTCAATTCGACGTATGATACGATTTTCGACGACTGAGAATCGAGCGCTCTTATCTAATCATGCGGAAGCAGATGCGCAATTCACAATATCAGAGGGAAGCAATGTGCGTTCAAATGGTTGCCAGTTGGAGAAGAGCCAAAATGAAAGTGAAAAGAGACGGTGACCCATTGGAATCAATCGATTTTCAGAACAAAATGTGTTATTCGTCGCTGTACCATAATATCTCTTAAAAGAAGCATCATCTATTAAAATACTCACGTATATGTACGTCAAAATGAGTGGTTGGAATTGAAAAATCTTATTTTAATTTTCTTCAATATTTAAAACTGTTAAGTTCTCACCATATTACCACTTTATAATACTCTTTTATTCAAATAATAACTTAGTAATACAACGACTATATCCACTTCTATATGTTCCTATCTATTATCTTACTCGTCACTATAACAAGTGCAGAGCCTCCTGTTCGTGTCCAAGGCTCCCCTACACCATTGTCACGGCCGCCCCGCCACATATCTTGACCAAGGGCGTCATGATCAATACAGCTTGTCTACCACAACCTGCTGCGGTCCACTGCCATGATTAGCCGACTCGGCTACAGCAAAAACAAAAATTAAGACTGACAAGTCTTCATTCGAAAAAAAATATTTATGTAAATCCTACAAATACGTTTGAATCAACTGAAATATATTTCAGGTAACGAGATATTTCGTTTATCATAAACGTATTCAATAGTGTTCGTTTGCATTGCGCTGACGAAAATATTAACCAAATTTTTACCAAATACCTATTAACTTAAAAAACACTGACAGCGCCAAACAAGTAGGCAATTTGTGATGCACATGCGTTGATGAGTTTGCTTCAGCAGGAAAAATAATGTCTGTTTTCATGTTCATATCTTGTGACGCCTACATATATATATATATATATATATATATATATATATATATATATAATAGGATGACGTCATCCAAATCCAATTTCCCCAAAATCTTTGCGCTTTCTTTGCTGGGATCAGTCGATTTTGTCACCACTGATGCCCAGCACGCCCAGTCGCAGCTTCAGTCGGGGAGCGACGGCGAGGAGGAAGCGGACGATGAGAGCACTGAGAGTGGACGCGTTGGGGGAGAGGGGTGTTGATAACAAGGAAACAACGGGCGGGTGCGGCGGAGGACGCGAAGGAGGGGGAAGGGCGACAGAGCATGTGAGGTTGACTTGGACACGACTTGTGCGCGACTTGGACACAATATGCGCCGGGTAGGATTCATTTATTATTTATTTGTCAAAAAACAGTAAAAACTGTATATGACTGTGGGGAAAGAAATTTTTCTGCGCACATTTTCTTTGGGGGCCAGAATTTAAAAAAAAAATTTAAAAAAAAACGAAAAAATGAATTTAGAAAATCATTATTTTAGAAAAATAAAAATATTTCAAAAATGTTTGTTCCCGAGGTATAGAAAATCAATTTCAACGGTAAATGAACTACAAGCAAAAGCCGTGCTCAACAAAACGCACAGTGAAGCTACATTTACGTCCAGAAGCAAAACAAGGGGCCATCTCAGCATTTGCTCAATCAATCAGGGAAACTGGACAAAAAACTGATCGAGATGGGGGTCATTGACCCGGAAGCTGAAGTACATTACTTGTTACAGGCGTATTAAATATTTTTTAAAAATGTATACAATGCAAACGTAAACTAATTCATTATATATCTTTGTTTTGTTACAATAAACATTATTTTTCTTTTTCACGATCAGTATAGCATCTAATTGTATAGAAACAGTTTTGCAGCAGAAAACATTTTACTTTTAACTTAAATTTGTGTACCGACTTTAATTGTTTTATGTCATCTGGCAATGCGTTGTAAAGTAACGTACATGTATTGTATGTTGATTTCTTGTACTGAGCTGTCGATACTGACACTTGATGCACGTGATTTCTACGGCGTGTGTTGTAATTATAAATATCAATATTGCATGAAAATATGTTCCCTCCGTTAAGTAGGTCATTTTTGACAAATATTACAGATTCGTAAATAAATAGACAAGGCAATGGTAGGATTCCCAGCTCAATGAAAAGAGGCTTGCAGGAATCACATGGAAGGCATTTTTTCATTATTCGAATAATTTTCTTTTGCAATCTGATGGTCTGAATACTAGGATGAGTGCAGAGCCGAAGTGGGCAGGCGCGGTGGCCATGCAAAGTGGGCAGGCAAAACGGACGGGCATAGTAGACGGGCAAGATTGGCAGGAAAAGCGCTGGAGGCAACGGCACAGGCGATAGGAGGCGCCGTGAGTTCGGTGGCCGGCGCGGCCAGAAAGGCGGAGGTGTGCGGGCGACGGGGGACGTCGGGGTTCGCGGGGGAGTGGGGCGAGGGCGGAGGCAAGCGGGCAGGCCCCGCGCGCCGCGCCGCGCTCGGCGTCCACTCGCCGTCGGCGGCTTCGTTCCATTAGCGGATTAGATGGCGCTATCGATTGGCGGAGATCATCTCTGGGTATTGCCGGTCTGCGGCGCGGCGCCTGAGGAAGGCGCCAGGGCCCTGCTTCCTCACGCCCACGCGCATCGCCACCACCCCCATCTCCACCTTCGCCCCCTCCCCAGTCTTCCCGCCCTCCTCGACTCCGCCCTCCTCGACTCCGCCCTCCTCGACTCCGCCCTCCTCGACTCCGCCCTCCTCGACTCCGCCCTCCTCGACTCCGCCCCCCTCGACTCCGCCCCCCTCGCCTCCGCCCCCCTCGCCTCCGCCCCCCTCGCCTCCGCCCCCCTCGCCTCCGCCCCCCTCGCCTCCGCCCCCCTCGCCTCCGCCCCCCTCGCCTCCGCCCCCCTCGCCTCCGCCCCCCTCGCCTCCGCCCTCCTCGCCTCCGCCCTCCTCGCCTCCGCCCTCCTCGCCTCCGCCCTCCTCGCCTCCGCCCTCCTCGCCTCCGCCCTCCTCGCCTCCGCCCTCCTCGCCTCCGCCCTCCTCGCCTCCGCCCTCCTCGCCTCCGCCCTCCTCGCCTCCGCCCTCCTCGCCTCCGCCCTCCTCGCCTCCGCCCTCCTCGCCTCCGCCCTCCTCGCCTCCGCCCTCCTCGCCTCCGCCCTCCTCGCCTCCGCCCTCCTCGCCTCCGCCCTCCTCGCCTCCGCCCTCCTCGCCTCCGCCCTCCTCGCCTCCGCCCTCCTCGCCTCCGCCCTCCTCGCCTCCGCCCTCCTCGCCTCCGCCCTCCTCGCCTCCGCCCTCCTCGCCTCCGCCCTCCTCGCCTCCGCCCTCCTCGCCTCCGCCCTCCTCGCCTCCGCCCTCCTCGCCTCCGCCCTCCTCGCCTCCGCCCTCCTCGCCTCCGCCCTCCTCGCCTCCGCCCTCCTCGCCTCCGCCCTCCTCGCCTCCGCCCTCCTCGCCTCCGCCCTCCTCGCCTCCGCCCTCCTCGCCTCCGCCCTCCTCGCCTCCGCCCTCCTCGCCTCCGCCCTCCTCGCCTCCGCCCTCCTCGCCTCCGCCCTCCTCGCCTCCGCCCTCCTCGCCTCCGCCCTCCTCGCCTCCGCCCTCCTCGCCTCCGCCCTCCTCGCCTCCGCCCTCCTCGCCTCCGCCCTCCTCGCCTCCGCCCTCCTCGCCTCCGCCCTCCTCGCCTCCGCCCTCCTCGCCTCCGCCCTCCTCGCCTCCGCCCTCCTCGCCTCCGCCCTCCTCGCCTCCGCCCTCCTCGCCTCCGCCCTCCTCGCCTCCGCCCTCCTCGTCTCCGCCCTCCTCGTCCTCCGCCTCCTCGTCTCCGCCCTCCTCGTCTCCGCCCTCCTCGTCTCCGCCCTCCTCGTCTCCGCCCTCCTCGTCTCCGCCCTCCTCGTCTCCGCCCTCCTCGTCTCCGCCCTCCTCGTCTCCGCCCTCCTCGTCTCCGCCCTCCTCGTCTCCGCCCTCCTCGTCTCCGCCCTCCTCGTCTCCGCCCTCCTCGTCTCCGCCCTCCTCGTCTCCGCCCTCCTCGTCTCCGCCCTCCTCGTCTCCGCCCTCCTCGTCTCCGCCCTCCTCGACTCCGCCCTCCTCGACTCCGCCCTCCTCGTCTCCGCCCTCCTCGTCTCCGCCCTCCTCGTCTCCGCCCTCCTCGTCTCCGCTCTCCTCGTCTCCGCCCTCCTCGTCTCCGCCCTCGCCCCCACCTCGCAGTTGAATAATGCCGCTCATGTTTTATTCCTTTCTGTTGCCTGGAGTGCCACCTCACGTTTGTTTTGAAAAACTATTTTACGAACTCCGCCATTGACTACCAAAAGGCATTCATTTTATTTTAGTTTGCTGCGCTTCGGGGCCTTTCCACTGATAAGATCATTTATCAGATGATTGATGATCTAACGAATCGACGATAGCGGTAATAATGGGCAATGGTGGAATAATCGACGGGGGAAACAGGAGAAAACGGCGAGGGGAAACAGGAGAAATCTGCTGAGAGATCGCTGTGACTTCCACTTATTTCATAGCGAGTGGCCAGGGATGGAACCCGGATTCCAGCATAACTCATCAGATTCTACAAAAATAATTGTCCAAATGAAGAGCTTCCTATTTTGACCCAGTGAGATATCCGAAATGCAGCTGCTGATTAATCGTTTCCTGTGCACTCCTCTCTTCAATTTTCGACGTACGTCAGATCAGGAGACAAGTAATGTATGCTCTCGTACCTTCGACATCCCATTCCTAACTTCATGCTCATGACTCATTCTCCACGACGCAATAATGGGCCCAGAACTGCGAATGCTAAGATGCCAAGCCAAAATAACAAATTTCTGAAGAGGACAAGGAGATAGGAGAATGATAAAAGAAGTCTGAAAAAGCAGAAGAATATTGGCTAGAACAGAGCTGCTCAAACGGATGGCCCTTTTGGCATACACTGGAACAGAGTTTGTCCGCGGGCCAGCTGCGTGGCCCCTTGAAACGGAAGGAAGTGAGGTGCTCGGGCTCAATATGCTCTAGTCTAGAGTTGTCCAACTGAAAGCCAGCGGTGCCGTTTATTGTGTCCTGCGAAAGGTTAATAGTGAAAAGTGAAAGTGTCTTTCATTCATGTCGGGCGACAACTTCGTGCGACCATGACCTGCCAAGGCTAACAGCCCTTTAATATAAAAATAAGTAAAGCTTAGATTAATGTTTTTTTTGTGTATTCAGAAATTCAAATCATCCCAAAGTGTTTCACTGCTTTTAGGATGGTTCGGCCTCATTTCACGCACCACCATCTCCCCTTTCCAGAGCTCCTCCCTTTCCAGAGCAGCCCGGAACTGTCAGGAACTGCCGAGATCAATCATCCGGGAAGTCAGATGTGAATCGCGTGAGTAATGAAAATATGGTCCGCAACCACATTAAAGGTTTAGACTTCGATTTTTTTTTTAATGAGTGGTGTGTGATTTTTAAATGAGGGAATAAAATGAATCTTTTTATTAATTCGCGAACATCCGCTTCTCATCGGGGCTCGTGGCCTCGGAAATGTGCTTACCATTGTTAAAAAGATGAATTTCATAAGGCAGAAGGTGTAACAATGACATAATGTCATCGGCCACTTTAAAAAAACTGAAGTATAAATCTTAGTTGTGGCCCTGGGGTCTCGCAAGTTGGACACACTTGCTCTAGTCCATTGTAAAAGCGACTGGTACGTGGGCCATTGCAGCGGGCCATCGCGGGTCCCAATGATTTCCTTTGATCAGCCCTAAGCAAGAACCTCTTATCTATTCTCGGAAATTCAGGCGCCCTTTTAGTGGCCGTGGGACACAGGGCGTTATCTTTTTTTCTGTTTCCGCGAACCAAAGCTTAGCACAAAACGACGCTGTTCGCATGGAAGAAAGGCAACGAAAACGTCCCACGTTCAGTAACGAGTTCGACGAACACGATCCCATTTCAGAATATTATGCTTCTTCGATTGCTTATGACATTCTCCGCTTCGTCACGTGCGTACTGAGTTTACAGAACAGTTTACAGAACGTTTGTCTTTATGGAACATTCTTTAAGATATCTCAATCTTCATACCTGTTCATTTTACGATGTAGTACAAACGTTTCTCTTCACATTTCCAATTTAGATAATAAATATCTCATTCGATCTTTATCTGTGTTTATACTCAGTAAGTTGAAAAAAAGTCAAGTAAAAAAATATGTTTAATAACAATAATATTAATAATAATAATAATAAATATTGTTGTTATTATTAGAGCCTGGAAATTCAGGCATTTATTTTACCTAAAATAGGCAAAGAGACGTTTAAGTTTACTAAAATAGGCATACAAAACAGGCATTTATTGTGGCTAAAGAGCGGGTGTAAAACATAGAAAACCTTGAAATATCACCAATTACAAGCAATTATTGTAAAAAATATTATAATTAAAATGACTCACATTTTATTAAAACTAAAATTTAAATCAGCACCTATGCTGAAGGTAACTTTTCTTTGTAATCTTCATTGCACATGACCATTAGGTTTGACGACTATGAACATAAGTAAAAAACAGACTGCAGTGTTCGAGAAGGAAATGGACATGTTTAAACAACGTGAGTGTGTAAAAATAATCGTTTTCTTATTTTATGGAAGTAGCCTGTAAAGACGTATTTTTGTCTTTTCAGATTCCTCTAGCCTGATTTATCTATACAAGAAGTGGCTCGTACTTACGAATGTCGTAGGTACAGATTATATCTCAGGATATCAGCTTACTTACCTATAAAAAAATAGAGTTACATTAGAACGTACAACATACAATAATATTGCGTAATCATGCGTACTCTATTTAAGAGGGTCATCAATTCATAATTTTTTATCCCCACCCTTATCTTCTTTCCACTCTGTTAGAAGCGCATAGTATGAAAAGGACCTTCACAACAATGTTGTGTGCTCTTTCGAATGGAATACAATAAGATGTCAATTCCAATGTATGACATTCGTAATTAACTAGCGTAACGTAACTACTTTTTTGAAAACAAGTTACACACGAATACACAAAACAGAAATGTCTGACCTCCACTCCCATTGGACCCTGCCCCTGGCAAGGATCTAGGGAACTTGTCGAGGAGGCGCGGTTCATGGGCATCCCTTGCACTGCCCAGGTGTGACTAAATTACTCCGCCAAACGTCTAAGTTAATAATATCCGAAATGTCTGGTTGGGCGAACGTGAAATCACGTCACATGACAAGCGAGAGATGGCACTCTGAAAATTTTCTCCAGTTCAAAAATCTACTGTCCCCAGACGGGTTTAAACTTTTGAGCTTAAATGTTGGGGTTTCCAACATTGAACATTGAACTGCACCCAGCCACCCAGCCACAAAGCATGTAGTTGATCACTTATGAAATCACTTATGAAATCAATTATTTTAAATTATTTATTTTTACAAGAATTAGATAAGAGCCCTCCAAAACTTATAGTTAAAGAAACACGAGTATTATTTCAACGAACTATTATTTAATTAAAAGTTAGTTTGTAGCAAGATCAGCGACACTGCAAGCATGATAAAAGTGAACAGTATTTTTCTCAGTGTTTATATTGTTATGCTGCGTTACACTGAAGGTATGTTTGTTAAAAAATAGAACAAAACTACTGGATCCACTAAAACATCCAGAGGTGAAGTGTCGTGCAGGTGACCTCTGGATGCTGCGTTTATCGCCCCGTCCCGTTTTACGAGAGGACGCGGCGAGCGGGCGCAGAGACGGTTAACAGCCGTGAAATATGGGTCACGCGACTCGCGGCTTTATGTCTCTTCCGACAGTCGTTACGATTTTTTTAATTGCCACACGATAACGGACGTGGGCTTTGAGGAAAGAAGACGCAAAGCAGGAGAAGGTGAAGGGCGGGAGGGAGGAGAGAGGGCAAGGGAAGGCGTAAGGGATCGATGAAGTCTGGTACATAGATGATGAGGTTTGTGAATGTTATTGGTTTGGTCGCTGAATCTAGTTTACACCTAACATCCTGAGGCCAAGTCCGAATACGTATACTTCGATTTATTTAGTGTCCTTTGGCAAATCATCGGCTGCTATGGTGACATCCAATCGGGACTTTACACATCTCTACTGTAGGTATCATCAAAGTTCTCGATTGGATAACACCCTAAAAGCTGATTTACGACAACAGATCCTATGTTTAAATCGAAGTACAGCTTCGGATCATGTCTTAATGGCTTATGTGGCAATTTCTTGAAATATAAAACTTCATGTCATTTTCAATTTCATCACTAAAAGAAATTCATATAAAAACGCCTAAAATAGTATTCAGTTGCCCTAAGAAAATTGCCAATGGTCTGCAATTCCTGACGATGAACCACGACGCAGAGAGAGTGAAGGGAAAATATTATATGCACGCGAGTTAAGTCTACTTTCAACAGAATTGTATTGTATAGCTTCTCACATTATTTACATTTTTGGTTTGAATCCTTTTCAGATTTTATAATACCAAACTGGAGAATGATTTAAGACGCAAAGTTTAAATTTAGCATAGTTTTGACTTTTTTCCTGATTAGGATGATATTCAACCAATTATTTCATTTTATATTGGTGGTTTACTAAATCTACGAAGAGGAATTTGTATTGCAATCAAACAAAATCTGAATTACTCAGCACATTCCAGTTGACTGTCTTACTACGAAATATCGTAAGTGTTGACTGGCATGATCAGTCACAAGTAATGGAAAAGAACCCAATTTTCTTTGAGGTATGCCATCCAAAATATGTCATGAACTATCCATTTATTTGTATTAATCACGTGTCAAAAACAGGGTTAGTCTTTTTTTCAAAAATTTGTTACCAAACATACGAAGTCCACAGGGATCAGAGATCAGTTCTTTAAAGCATGCGAAAGTCGAGCCCCTTTCCTATCGTAATGTTATCTTTGAGTAGTACTATTGACAACAGATAACATTCTGCGTGTGGTTAGCAACGAAGATGCAACGAATGATTCTCTTGCATGCGATGAATGACACAAAAGAAAGTATTGATATCTTGTTATGTTCTGATCACTCGTTTTTTATCTTCAGACTTTTTTCTTCTTGTTTATCGTATTTTCTTTCACAATTTTCTTACATGTGTGGGAAAACCCAATTTTTGAGGATTTTTTTTCATTTCCTGACGCTATTGTACCCCTGGATAACATAAACCTAGTGAGAAGACTGAAGAGGAAGAAACCTTCCGAACTAGTGTAAAATGAGGTGGCAAAGTGTTTTAAAAACTAGAATACCAGTGTACCTACAAATACAAGAAAGTGTGGTTTTAAGTTCAATTTGAAACTAAGAGATGCTAATGGGCAAGCTCTTAGAACAAGTATTCCATTAGTAGTTTACGACAAAAAAATGCTTATTAGTCTACAAAACTAGACTGTAATGTTTACGAAAAAAATCCTGTTAATTTTGTTGCCCTAATACAATCTTGTAACTGCTGCCACGTACTTAAAAGTAAACCTGGTGTTAGTCACTTCACCGTAATTACCGACCATATACAGACACCTCTGAACTAATGCTTTCGTCGTTAAGAGATAATACTTACATAAAAATTTGCGGGGCATATCGAGGCGACTTTGAAAATAAGAATGAAACTCTTCTTGCACTCACAACCACACACGCCACCAAAAGTTCACTTCTATTTTTCCATCATTCATAACGGTCGGAACTCAAAGAAGCTATAGTTCCCGAGCACGGTTATCTCTACACTCGCAACATCGTTTTACGTCGAATGCCCCATCCTCCTCATCTTCCAAAGTGTCCCACGCTGCGTTGAGAACCGCACGTTCTTTGATTAGTCAGGTACACGAAATCAATTACAGCACAGCGCATTAAAACGCAGAGAACGGTCATGAAGCACGACAAAGGCGAATTAGTCACGGCGCGCGACTCACCCACACACAAACGCACACACGCAGGCGGGCAGGGCATAAAAGTCCGCCTCATTCACGCGCAATCCGTGAATGGCAATTGGCATCTGGCATGAGGAGGCGGAGGCGGAGGAGGCGTTGCGGGCGCGGGCCGTCGCAGCCCCCTCTCATGAATGGAGGCGCGGCGCACGCGCGCCCTGATAAGGCCGCGCGACGCCCGCCGCTGCGCCGCTGTCTTTTCGATTGCGCAGCGCCGATAGGCGGCGCCCCCTGCGCCGCGCGCGCGGCCGCGTTTCCGAGGCGGTTGCGCAACGCGCCCGCGCCCGCGCCCGCCCCCGCCCGCGTCGCCCGAGAAAGAAGGCAGTGGGACGCGAGTGCGCGCCGCGGATGGCGCCCGGAACGACTTGGATCTGCGCGGATCCCCTCTCCGGGGGAAAAAAGTCATTAGGGGTAGGAAGGTTCTCATCCCAAATTTCTTATCGGTCTGTAATTTCATCGGTTAGAAATCACTGACTGTGGATGGGGTGTTTATAGAGTTTTTTGCAGACCATAGCGGACAGCACTATCGATCTTTTGCGCGTGCGCAAATGCACGAAAGTGACGCGAAACTTGAACTGCGCATGTGCAGAAGATCGATAGTGCTGTCCGCTACGGTCTGCAAAAACTCCCTATTAATTGGTTAGTGCTAGCGAGCGCGTCAACGGTTAAGGCCATATGTCCCGTAAGTAGTGCATGTCTCTTATCGCGTGAGGTGTAGGTGACATTCGCCTGCTGGATGGCGAGTTCCCACGCCGATCTATACGTCGGCTTGCGGGTTTTCCCCCAACCATTTATCTCCTGGAAGCGGGGCGCCGCCCCGACCGAGACAAGCTGCGAGCTCCCGATTGGCCTCCCGTGAGGTAGTGTGGCATGTGAGTGTACGTGCAAATAATGGGTGACGACTGAAGAAGGAAAGGGAAGGAAAGATCGAGCAGTCCGTTTCATTGGGTTCTGCCACGGCATTCACCTGGCGTTGTTCGGAGAAGGAAAACCATCGATCAGAGCAGCCGGCCGCTCGAATTATCCTCCATGCAGCAACTGATCTCGACCGAGCTATCTAACGGTGTCGAAAATCCTGCCAACGTCGGGACTCGAATCCTAGGACTTTCCGGTCAGAAGTCCTGCAGGGACATTAATTAATGCTCTGAGCCACCAAAGTCGGTCAACGGATGGGTCCTCGATACTTTCGATACTCGATACCCTCGTTACACGCGTGGCATCAATAGCTTCAATTCTTTCGGAAAATGACTTAACAATTTTTCCATACTATCTAGGATTCTGAAAAGTCCTCCCCTCATGTGGTTTTGCAGAATGTTTCTCCACCTTCCTTTCTCTTTTCTGTTGTCCCTCTGTTCTTTTTGAACGACTATTGGGTCCCCGCGACGCCCGGGGGAATTAACAAAAACTCACGATACTTCTGCATTCCACCAGATACAGTTCTTTTCCCGACACTTTTAGTACAGCTGGATTGGTATGTGACAAGAAAAGAAACTGAAAGGACCCAGAAAGTGTCCCATTAGATGTTCTCCTTTACAATAATTACTGAAAGGAAAATAATTAATTTAGTTGTTTGGTACCATTTATAATGATCTATTACTGTTCGTAAAAGAACAAAACAAAAGAACAAAGTATATCGTACATAGTTCCGTTGAGTTTTTTAATTGAATGAGTATCGAAGCTCGCAGTCAGGTAAGGGTCTCTTGTATTGAGAAATAAACGCATCGGCCTATCACTAATTTTAACACATTTATGCCCATCGTTCCAAAAATGGAACGGGCAACATCATCTTTATTTTTTAATAATTCAATTGTCTTATTCTTAGAGATTTTGAGAATGTTAGATAGATAGATAGATATAGATAGACTTATTTAAACTACATTTGGTTATAACCCGGTGGCAACTAATTACAAAAACATAAATAAACACAGTCTCTCAGTCTAAAACTAATAATAATATCAATAATAATAATAATAATAGTCACAAAAAATGTTAAAGAAATCGTGGAGAGACAAACCACTCCACGGACAATATCTAAAAAGAATGGACAAGGTGCAGATCAATAAAGATCAATCATTTATGTGGCTTAAAAAGGGAAGAATGAAGCCAGAATCGGAAGCACTTGTAATAGCTGCCCAAGATCAAGCCTTGAGAACACGACATTATGATAAAGCGGTTCTCAAAATTTCCCAAGATGATAAATGCCGCATTTGTCAGAACACGTAGAAACCATTGATCATATTGTCTCAGCTTGTCCAATCCTAGCAAAGACCGAATACTTGAAAAGACACGACAGGGTGTGTAGCTACCTCCACTGGCAGATCTGTACCGCCCTCGAAGTTCTGAACACATGCCCCAAGTGGTACGAACACTCACCGAAACCGGTGACGTCTGTTGGATTGTGTACAATATTGTACGACCAACAAACTCAAACTGATCGCACGATAGCAGCAAACAAACCGAATATAGTCATCCGGGATTTGGAGAACAAATCGTGTTTACTTGTCGATGTTGCTGTGCCTTGCGATCAAAACATTGTTACCAAGGAGGCAGAGAAACGTCTTAAATACAAGAGTTTGGAAATCGAGATCAGCCGAATGTGGGGCGTAAAAGCACAGGTCGTCCCGATAGTTGTTGGAGCTGGGATTTGTTCCGCAAAATTTGAGTAAGAACTTGTCTAAACTCCCAGGTAATTCAAAGGACTGGGAAGTGCAAGAAATTGCTTTATTTGGAACAGCCCACATTTTGCGCAAAGTATTGTAGAGGCACCGACAGTCCCCAGATTTACTCCTTAGGTAGCTGGTTGCAACTTGGAGTAGATTTTATATTCAGCCGACTCATAACATCTTTAGTCGTGATGTAATGGAATAATAATAAATAATAATAATAACAATAATAATAATGCCCTCAACGAAGAAACATCCTAAATGAAACACATAAGCAAGTTTTGTAATGCCTGAATGGAATATATTTATTTAGCCGAGATCTCTAAAGCGTTGATCTCTAAAGGAAGCTCCTGGCCAGGGTATTTTCATGACCTACGTCGTTTCGAACCTTCCAAAACTGAACTTAGCCTCTGCGGTTAAGTTGAATGTGCTTTCAGATAATTTACGAACTTTTAGTGATACGATTCTAAGAAGAAGTATACAATACATTTCCAAATTCCAAGAAATAGTATTATGTACACTACAGAACTATTTCATTCTGAAGCCATAAGTAATCTTTCGTATCAAATTTCTGCGATGTTCATCATTCAAATCATATCAGACTCAATTACTAAGAAAATATTTTCCATTGCTGCACTAAATGAAGTTTATACTAGCAATGATTCAAGTGCAAGCGATGGTCTTCGATATAGTAATTTACATCTCACCGTCATCCGCTTCATTTGAATAGAAATTCAACCAACCATCTGTCACTTACACGATACACAGGTAAGTTAACATGGTTAATTTTGGATTTAACACGAAAATGAACATCACTACTGCAACCAATGCCAAAAGAGGAATAATAAAGCCAATTAAAGTTTAACTACAGAATTCAAATTCGTCTTCGAGGTTTCTGCCTGCCCTACGAGATCAACGCCTAGTTTCCAGTCAAGCCCCCCAGAAGAAGCGGGGGCGTGGTTGTAAAGGAGCAGTTTAACGCGCCACTCCTACGTAGGAGTGTTCCACAACACTTCGCCCGCGTCATCAAATCGCACAATAAGAGCGTGTGCCACACAAAGTACGTGCGAAGCACAATACTTCCACGGCACCTGCGAACACAAGGCCGCGACGCGACGCGACGCCGCGGGGGCGGAGATGGCGCCGCCGCGCCAAGTGTAGGAGGAGGAGGGACTACGCAGCGCAGTCGTCAGACGCGTACGCTGAAGCAGGCGCCTCCCTCCCCGCCACGACTCCGCCACGACTCCGCCCCGACTCCGCCCCGCCTCGCCCCGCCCCGCCCCGCCCCGCCCCCGCGGCGCGAGCGAGCGCCTGCCCGCCAGAAAACAGCTGCAAAATATTTGCCTCCGCGCGTCCGCGCCCGTGACACGGTCAATATTGACTCTGATGGGCGCTCGACGGGTGACTGGCGCCGCAGAAAGGCCCCGCCCCTCCCTGCCCCTCCCTGCCCCGCCCCGCGCCGCCCCGCCCCGACCACGCTTGACCGCGAGAAGCGTTCGATACGCACTGGGCGGCGGAAGGGGTGGAGACAGGAGGAGCTGTTGTAACCGGTGACGCCACTGACAAGGAAGGGGTGTGGCGGGCGCCGAGGGCGAGGGTGAAGAGCCGCAGTGGATGTGAAGTGGAGTGTGGAGTACAAGACGAGGGTGGGGAATAGGGGCAGGGTGAAAGCGGAGTGAGGGTGGGTAAGAGGTAAGGGCGGGGTGAAAGGTGAGGGCGGGGTGAAAGGTGAGGGCGGGGTGAAAGGTGAGGGCGGGGTGAAAGGTGAGGGCGGGGTGAAAGGTGAGGGCGGGGTGAAAGGTGAGGGTGGGTGGAAGGTGAGGACGGGTGGAAGGTGAGGACGGGTGGAAGTTAAGGGCGGGGTGAAAGGTGAGGGCGGGTGAAAGGTAATGACGGGGTGAAAGGTGAGGGCGGGTGAAAGATAAGGACGGGGTGATAGGTGAAGGCGGGGCAAAACCTGAGGGCGGGGTGAAAGGTGAGGCGAAGGTGAAAGGTGAGGGGGGTTAAGGGTGAGGCGAAGGAGAAAGGTGAGGGCGGGGTGAAGGGTGAGGCGAAGATGAAAGGTGAGGACCGAGTGGAAGGTGAGAGCGGGGATTGGAGAATTGGAGAAGGTGGGTGCGGGGTGGCGGGAAGTGCGGGTTAGGGGGAAGGATGGGGTGAGGGAGGACCAGGTGGTAATAGGAGTGCGTGAAGGAAGGGCGGAATAAGGATAGGGCGGAGTAAAGAAGGCGAGGCGGTTCACTGGCGCTGGTCGTGACGCCGTGGCAACAGAGGAATTGGCGAGGGTTGGCGTAGAAATGAAGCGTGCGTAGCACTTTGAGGATGGTGGTGGTGGTGGTGGTGGGGATGGTGATGGTGATGTGGTGGGGTGAGTTGTGGTCATGCGCGTTAACCTCGCATGGGCGTGGCACTTGAGACGGACACCTCAAATATTTTCCAAGCGATCCAATTTAATGAGATTCTGTGTCCACTCAAAAGCGTCGCTTCTTAGAACTCGCCGGCAGTATGCCTCAGAGGTAGGATGTGTCACGTCAAAGAGTATATGAGGTCGCAGAAATTTTGATTGAGCTCTTGCTTTTATGGGAGAGGGGGGTATTTTCACCAAACCACCTAATGTTTATAAAATGGAAAAAAAAACTGTTTATAAAATTAATAATGTACGACCCATTTTATAAAACGCAACGCAGATTATTCGAAATAATTTCGTACTTCAGTTTCTCTACTCAAAAAGAATTATTTAACTTATTTCAAACTTCCATTCACTTTTGGAACGACGATTGCCGTTTCAATACGAGGTCATAGAGGATGGGTAAAGACACTGCAGAGAACTTTCTTTGTTGATTTTGTAGAATGCCATGCACAGCATGTACCAGTCAAGGAAAATACTGTTCAACATAAATTAGTCATGAATGTAAATACACGTACAAACGAAGCGCAAGAGGAAAAGCTCGGAGTTTCCTTCTGTGGCGTTGTCAGTCATAACACAGAAGAATGGATCCTGCTGCGCGAAAATGTGACGAACGTCATAGCCCGAAAGATGACGCGTTTATCGAAACTTCAATGGGCATTGCAAACTTACACAGCTGTAAGTATTATATTGTAAATATGAATATTGTTGTAAATACATTAGTTTTCAGTAAAATGGTTTTCGCAACGCAAGAATATCGTGTTTCAAGCCATTCTGTAGTACTGCAGAGGTATTCAACTCCTCGTAGTAAAAAGTCGATATATACGACAAGAAGTCTTTGGAGATTGACGTATGTTACCATACGTATGTTATGTATTCTTTGAAGCAAAATATATTGTTTGAGTGGTATACAAAGTACTCGAACGAGAGTCTAGTTGTAAAAGAACTTAAAATATAACAGGTATCAGTTAAAATATTAGTACTTTTTCAGTTTTTTATTTATTTAGTTAGTTATTTGAAATGTATATTTTCTTAGGGAATATTTTAGAATTTGAAAACAAGCATTTTACAATATTTTAATTGGATAAATTCCAAAGTACTTGGATAAGGCAAAAGAAGGTCTAAATTATGAAAGAATTACATTTAACCAGTTAAAACTAAGAACTCGAATGGTAAATTCATGCTAGTTTCGTAACTCGGAAAAGCGGCCGTGAAAAGTCACAATGGACCTCAAGAAAGCAATACGAAAACTTTACAACCTATACTATTGAAGCAGAAAAAACAGAAAATTCACACAGAGAAACGTATTTGTCTCTTTTGAAATTGGCTCGAAAGCGTTGTAAATATATTACTTTCAGGAATATTGTTTAATAAGAATATTTTCGTCGTCATGTCTATGCTTTGTCATATTGACTAGAGCAATGCAATTTCTGAAAATATTTCGATTAATTAACGTTGAAGGGATTGGGCCAGTAGCATCTACGCCACACCAACTACATCAAGCCACCAGCTGTTCATATCCCTATCTGGTCGAAGCGTGGTGCAATTTCGTCGCATAAAATTTAAAAAAAAACACTCAGTCTTGTGTAACCGCTCTGAAAAGTGCCAATGGTATACATTTGATTTACATTTTCATATTTTACAAGAGATCATCCGCAAACCAAATCGTTGGCAACCCGCGTTATCAACGAGCAATACATTGTTTATTTAAATTCTAAGTAGCACAACAAATTGGAAAAAATCAGCAATTGACATTGTTTAAAACTTCATAGAATTTGAAAAGCTGTCGCAAAACAATTCAAAATCCTTGATGATGTCCTTGTTCCAGTTTTCATTATTACCTAGCTAACATAACTATTGAGTTACGCAACTAAGAGCATGCAAATTAACATGTTACTTTTGTTTTAAATCCAACACCAATTAAAATAAATAGCACTTAAAACCAGAAATTTAAAAAACAAGCGGAATGCGTGATAACTTAAATACAAGCTGTGCAAGTGAGAAAAACGACAGAGGCTAAATGGGACTGACAACCCACGTTCACGCAATCGAGTTCGTAGGAGTAAGGAGGCAATGTCAGGCGTCCTCTTGTGCAGACACTGCATAGCGGGATGGTGGGGGGGGGGCGGTGGATGGAGGGGGTAGGGGAGGGCGTGAGCATGCTAATCGAGCGCGAAGGCCGCGGGTACATTTTCGCGAAAGCGCGTCCTTGAGCGGCGCAAACGACCTCGCCGGCCAGCCCAGGCCTCCCCGCCCACTCCCCACACGGCGAGCGGGCGAGGCCCGCATGCAGCTGTCAGGAGCATTTTGGAGGGGGCACATCATAGATTGTTGTTAAATAATAAACATTTGTTATTATATAGCGTACTATTTTTGTTGTGTATATATATATATATTTATATATATCTATATATATATATATATATATATATATATATATATATATATAGATATATATACTATAGTACACTTATTTTTTAAATAATTAAGTAATCCTCACGTAAATAAACATTTAAATCAATTATGCGAAATAAAGAATGGTTAACAAACGAAAATCCTAAGCCTTTTGGGGGAGGGTCATGCCCCCTATATCCGCTACTGGGACCAAAACGGGTGGATGAAATCGACCTACGCACTCATCACGTGGTTAGGACCCCGCTAGAAGGGCAGGCATTATTACTTCACTATTATATACAAAATTGTTTATTAGTGCGTAAATATGTAAAAAAGTTATTACTTTATGAATGGTACAAAAATATGAAAAAGATGTTTAATTCAGGTTAAAACGTACCATAACTTACCATATTTTTAAAACAAATTCATTTACTCGTAATGAATACTATTTAAACAAATCAGGGGGAAATAGTTGCGCAACAAAAATTTCAAGAAAATAATTTTGAAACAACAAATTTAAAATATTTGGCTTTCTGGAGTGAATTCTTAAAATTTTTCCATTAATTGTCGCCTAATAAGAATTAAGAATTTTTTTATTATTTCAAAATAAGGGCTTACCGTTAGGCACTCTCATTTCTAAACCGAGGATTGACGTCATGTTGGTAAATAATATTTTCAGTAATTTTTGTCATTGTGCACTTTTATTGATGTCTTGTTGCAACTTTCATGTGACTCCACATATAAAGCCCCTCCCCCAATATCGCTATGGCCGTTGGATACCATTGATTTGAATGATTTGATGATGAGAAGAAGATTGAAAACAAATTTTGTGAAATGTCGAATGTGTCGCCAATAACCAGGACCGGTTGATGAGACCATATTCCTTTTAAGTAAATCATATTTTCAAGTTTAAATAGGTATGTGACATTAAGGAGACTCATTAAAAATTCAGATCATGCTTAAGGTTCCCCAATACCTCTATGGCCTTTAGATACTACTGATGTGAATGATGAGAAGATTGAAAACAAATTTTAATTTAGAAATATTCGACATGTAAAAGAAAGATGCTGCTACATAGCACTCTTTCTGAATATTTTCTGTAACGATTCTATGAAACTGTCCCATCTGCACCAAGGCTTTCCTCGTTCTACAAATTCATCGCCCCAATCTCAATTCGCGTTATGATTAGCACACAGCACCCTTATCCACCTCAAATTTGAAAACGTTGGTAACGGGAAGAAATAAAACATAGTAACACGATCATCTCTATTACTGTGAAAGCCGTATGATCTACGTTACCACAAATTGGAAGTGGCAATGTTCACAGAAGCTAACTGCATGTACAACGTTAGCTTAATGAACATTAAGAAGCGAGGTTCTTTCGTACCATTAGTTTCTAGCGAGGGAAGTAGGCGTGCAGGCAGAGGCAGGAACGAGTGGGCAAGATTTCCCGCAAGCGAGAAAGGAAAGCAGACAGCATTGCACGGTGTAGCATGCAAGACGTTCGTGTTCATCACAAAACGTATCTTCTAATGGGTCACTAGAAATTTTGCTATTTATACAATCTTTGCTACTTTGGAAAAGCGGAAGGGAGGTCATTTAAAAATGCCTTATTCGACAGAAATTTACAATTTTTCCTTATGTCTGTGGTGGCTGTTCTCGCATATTTCGTTGATTCCTACATAATAATAGTTTAATGCGCATGACAGGTTGAAGGACTTCATACATTCAAATGTAGTGTTCATTGCCCTAATTATTCATTAATCGAATATCGATTTAGCATAGATTTTAAAAGAATTTGAACAATTCGTTTTTAATACCAGGAAAATTGAACTATTTCGTAGTTTTTATTCTTTTTTGTGTAATACATGTATTCATTACTGTGATGAATTTTCATCCATGCTTTTTTTTACTCTTTCTGGGACATTTAAGATTTTGTAAAGCTTCAATCGTTTTTACGTTTCGGGGATATCCCTTTACACATCATACTTATATTATGTGATGCGTTCGCGACGCGAAATTTCAACGTTGAAATGTTCGTTAAAAACCCTGATTTTTCGAAAATTACAAACATTCAAACTTTTATCGGCGTCTTCCTACAACTACAATTATGAAGATAATGAAGATAGTGACGGTCTTCCCTTAATGAAATTTATTTCTTAAAGATAGATTTTCAGATAAGGTCATTAAACTTTTTCGAAAATTTGAGTACTTTTCGGTAATTTTGCGTGAAAATAATGGCGAGAGAGTACGTAGTGTTTTAGCCCCACTAGTTTTTAATTACAGAAAGTTTACAAACAAAATAGTATGTTTGATTGGAGCAATTACAATTAACTGACTACATAAAAGGTTACATATACCTTACGGCATTGGCATATAACATTTCTAACTTTTAAAATACATATCATAGAGCTCTGCAGACATTATTTAAGTGCTCCCGACAAATTTTGCTCGAAGTGTAGCTTATTCGATATGAAATCGCTTTAGAGACCTGCACATACGCGAACTCTAATGCTACAATAGTCCTATCGGAAAACTATACTCCACAAGTGTCGGGTGTCATCACATGACTAGTATCGTGTACGATGCACAGCACGCAATCCCGATAAATGGAGTTTGTTCCTAACTACGGCTGCATAATGTGCTGCTAATTATAATGTGATGCAATATAATTTTGTATGCAGTTGAACAAATGCAAATTAGGAGGAAGTGTTATTATGCTCCTCCTAGTGTTCGAAGCAAATACTTCCGTTACAGTTCGCAACTACCCCAATTGTTCTAGGACTTACAATGAAAACTTTCGTGTACAACAATGAACCCTTCGGGCGATTCAAGGCGTACAGTTGCCTCTGACGAACATCACATGGTCTAACGATAAGCTTTGCAAAAATTCCTCAATAAGTAGTATGAATTGAGAGGTTCGTGTTTTATTTTGCTGCGAATCCAGTATTATTCTTTTGAACAATTTTCCCTTCGCATTTCCCCTGTGGAGGCGGCAATTTATTTGTGTAAATTGCAATAGAATGTGCTGCTGACTGATGGCTTAAAGAGCTAGAGGAGAGGATTTTCGTAATAACTAAAACCAACATAATTTTAGTTCAATCCTAATTGTACAGTTATGAGCCTGTGTGTGTTGCACTTTGGCGTACTTAACTTGCATATTTTCCCGCTTATTACTCGGTATGTTCTTTCTTTGAATTGAATTGAATTGCCTTATTTTACGTGGCGAGACTCAGGCCATGAAGCCTGCTCTTCCGTCTGACCACGCAAATTTCGCTACACTCCTTTCCCCGGATAGAGTGGAAAGAAGGTATTACTGAGGCGACGAAACCGGCGATTTGAATTTAGCTCAGAGGCTTCATTTAGGCTTGAGGATCTTTTACATGCAAGTAAATCTTCTAACATGGGACAGCCGGCTTTACTTCCCCTCCGAAGGAAGGCGTACGAAGGATTTTTTCGCCCCTAAAAATCCACGGCTTCGATCGGGTTTGAACCCGCGAACTTGGGTATAGCAGCGTTACGCTAACCGCTACACCATCGCCACCGCTATTTCTTGCCAGTGCCGATCGTGTGCCTGGCTGTGGATTCGACTGCCGCGCCGTGCGTCGGCTGATTCGGCCCCGGCTCCCCGCGCCCGGCAGCTGCCTCGCGCCCTCGCCCCTGCCCCGGCCGCCCCCGGGCGAAGGCCGCGCTACCTGGCAACCGGGGCAGCCGGCGGAAGTCGCAGGGCGGCGGCACGGCGACACACGAAGCGAGGGCGAGGGCGATAGCAGGAGGAGGGTTGGTGGCTGCGACCTCCGTCCGTCGCATGCAACAAGGCCGGGGCAGAATGGGGATGAGGGTTATAGGTTGGCAGAGGTGAGGGTGAACGGGGGTTTGTGGGGGGCTGGATGACGGAAGCCTGCGCAGATGCCGGTCAACCCGGAACGAATGCAGACGAGGGCGAGGGCGGCAACAGAGGAGGTGTCAACAGGGGTGGTTTTTGGTCGTAGGTGACGGAAAGTTTTGTAGTGACGGATGCACCATCGGTGAGGCAGAGAACGGGGAGCGGCCAGGTAGATAGCAGGGGTGCCGGGTACATGACGAAAAAAAAAAAAAAAAAAAAAAAAAAAGTGGTGGGCTGCGTACGTTAGGAAATAGCCGGGTGAGGCCCCGGGCGAGATCAAAGGTGGAACGGCGGCGGCGGGGCCGAAGGGGCAGGAAGGTGGGTTTTGCGGATGGCGGCGGAGATTCCGGCCGCCCGGGGGCCAAGTGGGTATTTGGGGAAGGCGGCGTTACTGCGTCGGTCGGCGAAGGCCCGGACGGCGGCGGCGGCGAGGGTGGGGGGCGCCGTGCCGGAGTGCCGGCTGCCGGCTGCCCGGGGGCCGAGGCTGGGGCCGGGGCGGCTCCGACCCACACAGCCCCTCCGGGGCCCTCGCCCGCCGCCGGCTGCTCCTCGTGTTTACAAACAGGCGGCGGGGTGGGGTGGGGCGCGGCGGCAAGGAACGGGGAGGGCTTTCGGCGCGTCGCTCGGTCGGCAGGTCGCGGCACCTGCGCGCGCGGCCGCCAGGGGCGCTCGGGTGGCGGCGGCGGCCGAGAGGAATCGCGCCCAGGGAAAAGTGGCGAAGGAGCGGTGGAGGGGGAAGAGGGATTTCGCGGCGGCGGCGTGACGTAGCTTCAACGGAACTTCGGCCGGGCGATGGCCAGCCCGTTTCTGCGACGCAGTTGAGCGCTCACGCCGGCATTCCGGGATTTACCCGGCTAGGTGCGGTGCACACGGCACTCTTCGCTCCTCGGGTGCTAATGCGCACATTATTAGTTCTCAGGACTTGCTACGAAACCAGAATGCAGTAGTTAAACGAACATTATTATACAAGCGTGGAAAAGTGATCATTGGAATCAGAATAGAATGAATTGTGATTGGAGAGAAGATTGCAAATCGTGCCATTGTGTGAAATAGTTTTAATCCATTGGTCTCATTTAGTATTCGGAATTTCCATCAATCTCTGGCGGAAAGACTGTTGTAATTTTGAACATCTAGAACTTTTGCTTTACTTTGGAGTTCTCTCACGTTATACTGCGATTTTCGTAACTTTGTCCTTGACAGAAATCAGCTCTTCACGGTTTCATCCAATCAGGAGCTTGAACGTCACCACTGTCGCGAAATATAAGCTCCTGATTGGATGGCAGCGAAACAGCTGATTCCTGTCAGGGACAAAGTTACGAAAATCGCAGTATAGTCCTCGTGTTCGTAGAGTGTCAATGGCATAAAGGCAGTCGTGCCAAATGTAGTCGTATGTGCTGTGAGGAGATAAGAAAATGTTGAGCTGAACGCGTATGGTGCGGCCCTGATTTTTTAAGGCTCCACCGCCCCTAGAAGTGGCGACAAAATCTCATCATGAGGTTGACCTGCCTCGGTAGCCCTGTCACTCGGTAGCCCTGTATTACAGGTTAAGGACCTCTTTGGTGGGCAAATTGAATGACGCAGAAAAAGCTTGTCTAGTTTGCTTTTTGTATATGTATTTTCTTTTACCAAGATCTACCTTATTTACTAGACGACGAATTTAAAAAGCATACCTACATTCTAAAAGGGTCCCAATAAGGGTGTTTAATGTACAAAAAGGGTATGAAAAAATCAAAATACGCAGAAATTCTCGTTCATTATACTGAATGAACTTACAACAACTAAACTTTGAGATGACCTATTATGCGAATCAAGTTCAGAATGTCGCGTCCCAGGTTCGTCTACTTCCGAGCTGTAATTACGCACATCCAGACGTTTTCCTTCTTCCTTTCCCATCGTCCGATCTATTCACCGATGACACCATTTCTGCGTTGTTGTTTTTTTAATCTGTAACTCAACCATTAATTGCCGCATGCTCAGGTTGACAGACAATTCCAAATAGTGACTGTTTCACCACACGTCTGCAAAGGACCTCTTCTGGAGATACACTGCCAATCTCCGAGCATTGATGTTTTTGTTTATTATTGATTGTGTCATACAACACGCGACGGAACATTCTTATCGGCTTGCTTTCGTTGACCTCCTATGTAGTATCTTTCATCCAGCCCGCTTGACGTCAAGCCGACTAAGTGAATTGCCTCATTCCCATTTCACTTCAGTGGTTTACTGATAGTCATTTTACCTGACAAAAATTATTACCACATGCTGCATATTCGCAATAACTTCAGGAATATATTTCTTACTGAAAATGAGCGAAAGCAAACAATGAAAAACCTTATGAAACGAATTAGCTGAATCTCAATGTTTCTCAATAGCGAAAAAGGTCGTAACATGATAATTTGCTAGTAAAAAAAATATTTTTTTCTGAATTAAACTGAGGTTTTGTATCACATACAAAACTGTCAATTAAGATAAACTTTGGCAACAGAACACTTTCTTCGAAAGTAAAGTTGCTCCTACCAGGCCAACATCTAATGCTTTCAATCGATCGATTGCAACTCTCACAATCAACTGATGCAATTAACAAACGACGAGAGAGAAGCGTCATTCTATTACTTCAATATATTATTAAAACGTAGTGTTTACTACAAACCGGTTAATAATAGTAAGTGATTACACTCCTTGAGGCCGTAGCTTTCATTTAAAGCAAAAATCAAGAAAGTTGGCAGAGAAGAAACTCAAATTTATTTCTAAAGAAAAATTCTTAATATTTGAAATATAAACTTATTTGATATTTATGTGCAGTTGAAATTCATGGATGTTTCTTGTTGAAAGTACATTATTCGCAGTATTAGAAGATCGTACCGTACACTATAAACGAGTAGTAAACAAGCGGTTCAAGTTATAAGTGATCAATAAACTCGCTTCATTACACAGGTTGCACTTATGTTGTCTGAGCTCGAAGTTTTACACGTGAAGAGGTGCAGTATCATACTGCAAGTCAAATAATTTTACAGAATCACAGTAGATTACGTTATTCATTCAGTTTGTAATTACAATTGAAAATTAGACAAAATACATTTGAAATCCCTTGAAGAAATTTCGACATTGTACCTTAAATGATAAACACAAACCATTCTAATAACGATTTAATTTGAAAATTGCTTTTATGATCTGAGTAGTAAAAGTGACATTTTAATTTGCAAGTAGGGCAGATTGCGACACGAGACCGAGAGGCCAAGTGGCGCAATTCTATGAAGAAAATAAAATCACTTTCACCGCGTGTGTCAGACTACAGTCGACTCCGGTTGTAGGGAACTCGGATATAGTGAACCCTCGGTTATAGTGAACTTAAATCACTGGTCCCGATTTACTTACATTACAAATAAGCATATGAAGATTTGGCTATAGTGAACCTGAACCTCGGCTATAGTGAACCTGAACCTCGGCTATAGTGAACCTGAACCTCGGCTATAGTGAACCTGAACCTCGGCTATAGTGAACCTGAACCTCGGCTATAGTGAACCTGAACCTCGGCTATAGTGAACCTGAACCTCGGCTATAGTGAACCTGAACCTCGGCTATAGTGAACCTGAACCTCGGCTATAGTGAACCTGAACCTCGGCTATAGTGAACCTGAACCTCGGCTATAGTGAACCTGAACCTCGGCTATAGTGAACCTGAACCTCGGCTATAGTGAACCTGAACCTCGGCTATAGTGAACCTGAACCTCGGCTATAGTGAACCTGAACCTCGGCTATAGTGAACCTGAACCTCGGCTATAGTGAACCTGAACCTCGGCTATAGTGAACCTGAACCTCGGCTATAGTGAACCTGAACCTCGGCTATAGTGAACCTGAACCTCGGCTATAGTGAACCTGAACCTCGGCTATAGTGAATGTAGGAAAGATTTCCTGGAAATTAATTGGATCTCGTATGTGTTTGAGCGAGTAAAAGGGCCTTTAGTGAGTGGGACGGTGTTCCAATGGCAAGAGGAATTGAAATGAATCAAGACTGCATTACGATATTTAGAGACAGGACAATTCAGAATCAAGAATGAAGAGAGCACGAACTCCGGACAAGGATCTAGAGAATGTATGAAGCAAACAACTAGAAATAATTGATTTTTTACGTCCAAATGTAGATATTGGAATTTTCCGTTTGTGCTGTTAATGAATTTTCCTATATCACTGTATTAACAAAATCGATCATTGTGGAGAAATTCCATTTAATTTTGACATCGGATACAGTGAACCTCTGATATAGTGAACCAAACATGTTAATCCCCAGAAGCTCACTAACTGGAGTAGACTGTAGTTTTTGGACAGTTTTACTTCCATTTAGTTTTAATTCAAGTATACAAATCACTCAATGATACACGAAGGTCAGCATTAGCTGATACGGTCAGATGAAAGTATTTTGTTTTCTTTGTTGTATTAAACAATTAATCTGTACATATGAGTATCGTCTAATTTTCAGCACTAGTAATAAAAATTGAACTTTTATGCATGCTCTGAAAGAAACGCTTTCATTAGTGGAAGTCTAAAAAGATATTAATAACAATATATACCTCTTGGATTCTTGTTTGGAAAACTCCTCATAAGTTCCTCACGAGCCAGAAACAGATCAGTTCATAATATTCTTGTTTATTGAACTCAGATAATTTTATGCTAATGCACATTTAGTTAACATATTTAGCAAGTAATGAATTTATCCATGACAAAATGCCATAAATGTCGTAATAAAAGGTGTAGTTTATGTATTACTTGCATCAAATGCATCTCAGTTACTAAAGTAATTGATAGAAAAAGAGTGAAATCAAGTGGTACTAAAAGAAATTAAGTCGTGCTCAACTCATGCATATAGCTTGGCTCAAATGAGAACATAAATATTTCGTGTTCAGCTGAACTGCTAACTCCGAAATGAATGTTTTACACAAGGTTAAGAAACAACGGAAACCTAAGAAATGGATCAACAGTATCCTTCGTATCTTAGTTGGTCAAGTGAATCATATTTGGTTGACTATGGACAGCGCGCAGCCTAAAACAAGATGGCGAGGCCAAGGTCATTTCGTGGCCCCCTTTTCCATTCAACTTTTTTACTTATATTGGGCTTTTTAGTTAATAAACAAAACATACCCAGAGAATGAAATTATAAGTTTAATGATACGTTTAATAAGAAGTCCTACAATTGATTTTATGCTGAACCATTTAGTGTTGCCTGATGGACTGGAGAGCGTCTTTCCAAAATTGTGAAGACAAAAATGGTAAGAATCAGGGAATAAATATATTCACAGAAATAAAATGTATTGCGTAAGGCTAAGCGGCCTCTACCAAAATGTTCAGAAGAGCCATTACCCTCATATGCATATGACAGATTACAATTAATAAAATTGTCCCGAAACAAAAATTCAAATAAAGAAAATCCGGCGAATTTGGCGATGTTATAAAACTTTTCTCGATAAACGTTTACTTGTGCACGCAGAATTCGTCCCTTAAGAATAACGCCCAGCGTGGGTCATGGTTGGTATACTTTGGATTTCTGCGTGAAGTTTTGTTACTTAAAATAATCATTCACAAAGGGCAGATTGTTTGCATGAGACCGACACTTATAATACATTGTTTATTGTTACTATTTTGAATAAGAAACAATACCACGGGACTTTGAAATTTTTAAAAATCATCATGCGAATTCGTGTACGTTTATGTCCTGAAACAAAAAATCTAAACAGTATCTCCGAGTTGTCCCCAGATGAGAAGACGAAAATGTGACAGAACCATCTTCGCATACCGAAGAAAAAGTGTAGTTCACTTAGAACACTCACAAACTCCCAAATTGTTATGCTATGCAAAAACTGCCCTAAGTGTACCGTGTATGTTGAAAGTCATTCAACTTCAACTTACTTGTAAATTTAAACTGGCACTGTTTCATCAGAGGTTTGTGTAAAAACTGAAGTGATTAGAGGAGAAAACCCCGCGTGTGGAATTCTGGAAGATGGCCAACGTAAATTGAGGTTTTCTGCGAGGTGCCTATTTACTTCAAGCCAATACTGGGTCAAAGTCTTAATTAGAAAGGAGAGAACCAGTGCCACAAACCACTCACGAGAACATTCCTCTAAGGGTCTGTAGCCCATCCTAATTCTTGCCCACATACTTCCTGCAAAGGATGGGAAAAATTACGTCCAATTCTCCTACTTACGTCAAACGTTTTCACACTCTCGCTGTAGAAATAATATGAACGTGGCGTGACGTCACTACAAGAATGCCATCGTCACCCGCGAGTGCGGTGGGAACGGTTGGCTGCACGCCACACGCGCACAGCAGTACGACGAAGTATGCCGGAATAGTAGCTCCCTACTTGCCAAGGTCGATGCGAGAAAGAGTACGTCTACAGGTGCAGCACTCGCCCTACATTCTACCTACGAAACCGGATACCGAGAACCCGGAATGAGAGGGAAATTCCTATATTTCTTAGTTCTGGTAAATAATGGCAGAACTAAAGTAGATCACAAATACATAATTACACAAATGTAAAAGTAATGATGCACAAGACAAATAAGCATTTTTTTAAATATTTAAATAAAATAAAAATAAAATTATACAACAATTTTATTACATTAACTTATGTTGTCTCATTTAAATGGCAGATAATTTTAAATTGAAATAATAACTTATTCATTTTAAATAATAGGAAATGACGCGCACGCCTAAGATAAAGAATAATAGTATTTGAAATTTCTTCTTTATCGAACTCTATACAGTAACTACTTGAATTCCAAAGCAAAGGACCAAAACTTTTGAGTCAGTCTTCTGTGATACGAATAACAAACATTCACGTGATACGCACGTAGTGAAGTAATTCTGTTCTAGATACAAACTCTTCATATTAGTACAATTTTTAATAATATTTTAATTGAATTTTAGATTCCTCATTTTTTACATCCGCTCTTCTAAACAAACTGATTGTCACCAAATGGTCGAAATTCGACCCTAATTCATTAAATTATTAATTTTTAACGTTATTGAGGTAATTTTGTCCAAGAGTGTACCCGCATAATTATTGCACGTAACCTTTTTGAGTTTTGTTCTATTACGTCATCTGTGAGCGCGTATAAATAAGTCGTTAGAGAGTGTTGTTTGCCTTTCTCTACAATGCATATGAAATTTGAAACCCTATGAAAACGAGGATCACGGGGTTTCTCGGCTCTCCCCCATGGCTCTCCCCCATGGAAACTGGTCTCGTAGCCTCAACCTCCAACAAATTCTTCAAAAGTCAAATACATTGTCTCTAATACCCTTTGTGTATGTTATGTTAAATGTTATGTTAAGTGAAAAAATACCATCATTATGAATTTTTTAAAAAACTAATATCGTTCACGTGCAAACATTATCACAATTATTATTACAGTTATTAATAAAATGATTTTCATGTACACATATGCGAATATGGGCCGAACTATTTTTCTCATAAACCCTAAGCTTGGAATAAAACGTCTAAAAATGTCACCTTTTTTTGGAAAAGGGCATAGAATAAATTTCCTACGGAACACGAAAATGAGGTTTTAAGGTTCTACAACACATCGTTTCCGAGTTATGTACGATGGACGGTAGTGTGCTGCAGCACGTTGCGAGTTGCATCTGTACGTTATATTATTTAATTTAATATATTTGTTACACATATTACACATACATTTTAGCTTTATGCACTCCTTCTCCTTATAAATATTAACTATGCAAATTTCCTCACTCCTCCGTGCGCGCAATATGCTTAAAAAGCGATTCAAAGTTTTCTCTTCTTAAAACGTGTAGTTGTGGCAGTTTGAGCCGCCAAATGCGCACTTCCGAAAGACCTTGTCAGCGCGGCGAACGACCTTACCGTCAGTCACAGTTGTGTCGCGCGCCTCGCTGCACCAATCACGTCAAGAATATTGCTTAAGAACGGAATGGAGAAATCAAACACCCACATTTTGCAATGTCCCAATACGCTCTAGCAGCAACGTCTCTAAATATGGAATTAGTACTCAAACTGAACTTACTGGAATAATTTCGCTGATCTAGAAAACTACGATCAAAATGGTGGTTATTTGTAAAAAAGTGTATTTGTGACGTTCCTTATCACCGTAACTTCCAAATTTTACAATTTTTACATCTATAACTTCGTTCTCAGAAAATTAATGAGAGCTTTGTAGGTTCGCGTCTCGAATATTCTTCCCAGCTCTCACAAGGTCTCAGGCATGAAGACTCAGCAAGATCCTTCTTTACCGCATTTCCAAAATCATGGGAATGCGAGCTTAAATAAACTGGCGTATTTGCAGCTAATGAGCTACAACATAACACGTCAATAATAGTTTAAAGTACATTCTGCCTGAAATTTTTCTGTCATCTTAATTTTCTAATCAATCTGTTCAAGTAGTCATGGTCAAAGTTGCAATTTACCACGTACAAATTACCACGTACCACGTACGTACGTATTACCACGTACGTATTACCACGTATTACCATTACGTATTACCACGTACGTATTACCACGTACAAAATAATCAAAAGAAGGTAAGAACACAGGAGAAAGGTTGCGAATAGCAAACGGTTTCGTGCCGCCTGTGGATTGACAAATAGAGACAGTTGTCAATGGCTGTTGTTTGCAAGCTATCCACAAATAAAATAGATACTAGAATTATTTTCCATATCATGAACATTTTTTAGACCATCGATGTCTCTGGAAAAATATATCGATGTGAAGAAAACACCGAACACAAAACATCGATGTTAATATATCGACGTTTCTTCTCGAAAATATCGATGTTATAAAAACATCCTACCCATTGAGGATGAAAAAATAATAAAGCATAAACAGCGATTATCACCTCCAGCACCATCCGTTGGTGCGGACAACGTGGCGAGCTGCACGCGACGCGTCGTCGAGGCGGCCTGTGTTTACAAACGTGGCGGGGGGAGGAGGGGGGCGCCATGTCAGCGGCCTGCGACGGTGGCGCGCTCGCGCCGCGCGGCCGCGGCCGGAATCGCACCTCCACCTCCGCCGCCGCCGCCGCCGCCGCATTCCCCGCGTGCCTGCCACGTCACGGCGGCGGCGGTGGCGGCGGCGGCGGCTGTGTGGCCACCACGCGATCGAACGCAAGCGAGCGCGGGTGAGCGAGCGAGCGCGCGCGCGCGCACACGAGGGAGGTAGCGGCCGACGGCGGCGACGGCGGCGGCGGCGGCGAAGGCTGCGGATGCGGCGGCCCCGAGGCAGAGGCGGGGACCAACACACAAGACACGCCACGTGAATGGAGCGTTTCATCTACCTCACCAGTAGAGAGCGGATTTCTATGATTTTGCATATTTTTTGTCCGTTGCGTAGCTAAATGAAACTTCTTGACATTCGGTTAGAATTAGATGTTATGTATTAGATTAATTAATAGATTAGATAGATTAATTAAGAGATTAGATAGATTAATTAATAAATTAGATAGATTAATTAATAAATTAGATAGATTAATTAATAAATTAGATAGATTAATTAATAAATTAGATAGATTAATATGTTGGTGCATATTTGTGCATATTTGACTGATTTTTCCTGTTGGTGCATATTCGTGTTGATACAGGTGCAAATTTTTCGTATTTCCTTAAAAAAAGAAACTAATCTCTAAAACGTTTCAAATTTTCATACGATCTATTCATTTGTGAGCGTTCGTCAATTACAAAGAGGTTGTCACAGCTTGCAATTCTTTTTTCTTTTCTCTATTTGGTAAAATACTTGTGCAAAGTAGGATATTTCTTGATATCATATTTTTTTAAACCAGGCAAGGAATTGCAACAAGACATACAATGTATTTCACTAAGATGAATATTTACTTTAATTATTTATCCTACGAAGCAATATAGATTATATTGTTTGCACAAAAATACATCTTTTCATTCGAAGCACACTTCTCCTGAATTTTATCAAGAAAGGTAAACGCAGGAAATGGTATATTGTTAATTTTAATTGCATGTCAAAATGCGTATTTCAGAATTTTTAGGTCATAAACGCATATATTTAAAAGCATATTTCAATATTTTTTTAGTGCATACAATTCATCAATTTACTCTTATACCAGCGTTACCAGTGGGAGACGTATCGTGTTTTAATTGTACTCACGTGTCTGAAACTATTTCAGGTTCAACTGTCAAGTCTCACTGTGAGCTTCCGAAGATGCGTAAATTTCATTATCGCAATCACCATCACCCTTATTTTGGCAGTGGTTTTCAATTTTATGATAGTACCTTAATATGGAATGTGAAATCAAGCTCAAACCATAGTACAACTTTAACTTGAAAGATGAGTACAAGGCATGGAAAGGTTATAAACGGAACTAAAATCCAATCAAAGCACTGCTTTGAGGAATCCACGAGTCGTCAGCTTCGTTCACGTGAAAGTTTTGAAACAAGTATTTTAGTTCCTTTTAATTAATTTCTCATCACTAACTATTGTTATTTTCAGGCGAGATGATGTTGTTAATGGGTGTCTTTTCGTCAGCGTTCAAAGACCTTTTCTGATGCCCCAGCTAAATCAATTTTAATCACTTGTTTAGGCTTAAGATGGAGACAGCCAAAATCCACGTTTCCCCCAACTATTTAGTAGGAAAAAAGTCATTCATCGAAGATATTAGTGGAATAATTGTTTCATTAGTTGAATCAAAGCATTTAATACGTGTAAAGTACAGTGTGAAGATATAAATATGGCGAGAAGTACGTACAGGGGTTGTAATTAGAGCAATCAACCGCCAATTACCGACGATTTATCGACATTTAATAACGTTTCGAATAAATTTTTAATGAGAATCGATGTTCATTAAATATCGAGCAATAAATAACGTGTCGATAAAATTAAATTTGTTGGATGTTAATGAAGTTGAATTTAATCACTAAACACTTAAATTATATTTCATCAAAAATTCCTTTCTCCAAATCCCTAATATGCAACGGTCATAAACACATGGGCAAGCTTTGTAGAAATAATGATTTCTAATCAATTGACCGTATCGCTCCCCGGCCCGCTTCACCCCCGATCCGCTTCGCCCGCACGACCCGCTTCCCCCCCCCACCCGGTCCGCTCCCGGCCCGCTCCGCTCCCAGTCAGCTTCACCTCCGACCCGCTTCGTCCCCAACCACTTTCGCACCCGACCCGCTTCGCCCCCGACCCAACCCATTACGCCCCAAACCTGACCCATTACGCCCCCGACCCGACCCATTACGCCCCCTTCCCAACCCATTACGCCCCCGACCCGACCCATTACGCCTCCGACCCGACCCATTACGCCCCCTTCCCAACCCATTACGCCCCCGACCCAACCCATTACGCCTCCGACATGCTTCGCCCCGACCCCTTCGCCGCTTCGACACGAGCCTATGGGAGCCCATGTGTCCGCAGCAGACCACGGTCCACAATTTTGGAAATCCCTGATGCAAGGTGTGCGTGGGAATAGTATGTACCCAACTTTTTGTTCAGTTTACAGCATGAACAATTCGCCATTAATCATCTTTAACAATTCCACTTGCTAAGCAAAGTTTTCAGTTTTGCAAACACACTTGCATTTTCGTAATCAGTGGGTAGCTAAGCAAACAGTTATTTGGCTAGATGTGTACACGGCTTGACGCTTCTGCTTTATTGGTACTGATCCTGGCAAGGGCATACGAGTTCTAAATATAACTCGTTACACACAGCGTTTACATACTTAATGTTATTACGTTGATTCCGTTCCCCTTATTCTGTATTTTATTACATAAATACGATAATTAGCATGATGAACACACTGTGCTCAATTATATGGTTACGAGCTACACAATGAATTAATACGTGTATTCTGAAATTTCCAGGGAATAACAAACTTTGCAACGTGTAGGATGAACGACATATCTTCTACATGTGATTGAATACAAATCTCATCTAAAAATCGACATCAAATATTGTTAAGAGATGACGTAGCCATTGGATTTTCGGGATGTCACTTTCTCCAAAGGGATGTGGAAATACTGGGTGAATAGTATTGCTGTGAACGAGTTCGCTGCGAGTAAGAAATATTGATGGGAATACAGGGAAATCTGTTTCCGACTAAAATCCTGTGCGAATCATGAAAGGCTAGAGAGAGAATTCTTAATGCAGGTGAAGAAAAATTTGTACGATCATCAACGAGAGATCATCAGAGATTACTGCGATAAAAAGTGTGATAGAAGGACTGCGGAGTAGAAATGAGTAGAAAGAATGTAAATATTGGCATAAAGGGAAAGAAGTCTTTATTGGGAACGCGGATTGGAAGAGGAAAATTGGTATCATGATGGAGAGCTGTGCAAGGGAGGTAGAAGACTTCCGTAAAAAGAAATGAGAGATTTAGTGATAATTCGTTTATTTAAAAGGAGAAGGTATAAGATGGCTTATGGAATACGGAAGGAAACAAAATAAATTGCTGAAAGCGGCAGAAGTATCAAAGACAAATGGGTATGCAGCAAAACGTTAGAAAAGAGAGAGAGAGAGATAGAGAGAGAGATAATTAATGACAGTGAAGAAAGGAGTCCAGATGTTTGTGCAGCAGAATGACTATATTAACAGCGAATACGTACGAAAAATGGTTGCTATGTGCTTTCTGTCTCCGCTTTCTTTCTTAAAACCCGAGACACAAAACAATGCATTGTTTTCTAACTAGATTAGAAGATATTCTTCACGCCGAATAGCGAAATGGAAAGCGATGGGGGTCGTAGGATACTCAACCATAGAGTAAAGATGTATTTTAGTCTCTGACTCAACCCTGCTGACGGAACCATGAAGGCCGCGGGAGTCACAGGCAAAATACGGCACCGTCTTTTAGAACAGCGCGCTGCTGTTGCTACTGCCGCTAATTATTACGATGCGATCCCACCGCCAAACAAGCTTTCAATTAATGCAATTATTGAAACTTAACGCATGAACGTTTATAAGTAGAAGTTTCAAATCACTTCTTAGCTTTCGCTAAAGAAACAATAATTGACGTACTTAACTTAACATGATACACAAATATTTTACTAAATATTATACAGTCACTTAGGAGCTATGATTTAAAAATGTATGGATTATTATTGTTTGAATTGTTTGTGCATTAACAGAAGAACTTTTATATTTCAAATTATTTCTTGATCTAAACTAAGAACTCATGTATAAAAGTTGTTTTAATTAGCGAAAACCGTAAATAAATACAAAACGCTATTAATGACGATTCATACGGCTTTCATTCCTCGATTTTTATAAATTGAAATTGCCAACGTGCAGAGTGAGCCAATTTCATTAAGTATCCTCCACCGTCGTATTTTTCATCTCAATGAGGTCGTAAGCATTCCACCCTCATTACCCGTCCCAATTCCAGTCTCGTAGTCCCATAAGAGAATAGCCTAAGTCCCTGGTAGAAAAAAAAGCCAACCTTTTTTTCCCTCAATAGAAACCCTGTGAAGGCTAGAATTTATTAGACGCAACGGTAAACAATTGAGCCATTACCTTGCGGCTTAAGCAGCTAGTGGGAGGATTTTGTCTTACTAACTAAAATTAACTTGATTTAATTACACAGTTAAAAATGCATGCACTTTGGCTTGCCTAACTTGTGGGTAAATAAGAATGTTTTTCTTTATATTGAGAGATGTTTTCTTTTTGATGAGCTAGATTTTTTTTCTTACTTTCACCCATCGTCAATACTTGTTTAACATTTTATACATAACAGGTCGTTTATTTCATCATTCTCTTGCACGGCACCGAAGCCAACCTTAGCCCTGCCCTGCACCGCTCCCTTGACTTCCCACTGCCTAGCCCGCGTCTCGCAACACTTCTCCGCCTGCATTGGCTAGCTCAGTCCACTATCAGCCCTTCTCCGCACGGCCCCGCCCTTCCATTCCTGTGCGTGTACGCCGTAAAGTGCTGAGTCGCTGCGTAGAATCCTGCGCGTGTTAGGCAACGAGTGAATCACTCTTCATATTTTATCCTGTTTATTTTCCCGGATGGTCCATGCGTGTTGATCTATTTACTCTGGAAGTCAACAAGGGATTTTTATCACAACACGTCGGCTCCAAGATAAACATGAAAAATCTAACAGGATTAAGGGTTTCTATTTCAGTCATTTAAAGTATTTTTCGTATGAATTTATTCGTGAAATAAATTCTCCCGTGTAAAACGTGTTTTCTTGATGCCGCCAGTTGGTGAATGGCTACTGGGAGAAGATTTTAACTTTGTTTCAGCTTACTTAGAACTGTCGTGTCTTTGCGACCCAAGGAAAATTCAATGCTTCCATAATTCACTACTGGGAAATCCATTGCTAGTCTTCAGCGTGTATGGGAGACAAAATGTATGTTCATTATATTGAATATGTGACAGTTTCCTGGGCGGTATTTGGAAGCTGGTCTGCCTACACGACTATTCTCCCTACGTCAACTGACTAATTGAATTCTTTAATTACCAATTTATCATTTTACTCGAAAGAAATCTACTTTCACTTATATTTTTGATACAACTAAAACAATTACTGGAGAATATTCTTAACTGTCTGTCAAGCTGCAAGAAGTGCTTCATAGACAATTTATTTCGTGTTTGTTTCCTGAATTGCGAGTGCTACTGTCCACCATGAAATCTACTGATAATTGTTATGAGTTTATGTTTTTTTTTACCGACTGTTAATGCGCCTTAATAGTTAACTTTATTCAAGATACAAAAAGAACGTTTCTCATATTCTGTTCTAATTCTGAAGAAAAATTAAACATAAAAAACATTTGAATTTGGGCAAGTATTCTTACATAGCTTTTGAATGAAAGCACGGAATTTGATAGCTTGATAGATTTCGTTCGTCCTAAAACACGAAAATGCTAAGAGTGCGAAATCTAAACCCAGATAAAATAGTATCTTCCTGGTTGTACTACGTCCTTCTCGTTGCATAGAGGCTTTCCGTGTTCCATTAAAGTGACGTTAAATGACGCGTTCCGCAGTAAACGAAGTTGATCGACTTGTGAGGAGACGCTATCTCCGACACGCGTCGTCCATCGGGAGTTGAATTCCAGGGAGCGACCACGGCCGCGCCTATGCAGGGCAGCGCCCCCGCCCCCGCCCTGCTCCGGCCACGCCCGCGCCGCTTCCCCCCGCCCCCGCCCCGCCCCGTCCCCGCCCCCGCGCCGCCCCCGCCCCACCCCGGCCCGCCCCCGCCCCGCCCCCGCCGCACCCCGGCCCGCCCCGCCCCCGCGCCGCCCCCGCCCCCGCCCCGCCCGTGCCGCCCGCGCCGTCCGCGCCGCGTGGGCTGCTGCGCAGTCGGCCGCCCTCGCGCGCGCCCTTCGCTGCCCTTCGCCTGCTTCAGAGCGCCGCCGCCGCCGCGTCGTGCCGCGCTCGCGTCGCGTCCTCGCCCGCTCGCGCGGAGGCCAGCATCGCCACGCCCCCTTTCTCAGGACGCCAGTGCGTTTCAGTCGTCAAATTCGTGGAGCTAAAACAGCACGCACTTTCTCGGCCATATTACGCGAAAAGTACTCAAATTTTCGAAAAATTTTACATGACCTTATTTCAAAATTATATTCAAGAAACAGATTTCATTAAAGGAAACTAGTGCTAAAACAGCACGAACTTTCTCGGCTATATTACGCGAAAATTACTCAAATTTTCGAAAAATTGTAATGAACTTATTTCAAAAACTATTTTTAAGGAACAGATTTCACGAAGGGAAAAATCTCTGTTTTCGTAATTGTGGTTGTAGGAAGACGCTAAAAATTTTTGAATTTTTGCAATTTTCGAAAAATTGGTTTTCAACGAAAAAGAGACCAGTACCATTTTCGTAAACGTCCTTCACTATCCAACAACAAAATATAATCAAAAACGATGGAGCCTTTTTTAAATTTTGAAAATGGCCCAGGGGCTTCATGTAAAGTACCCCGAAAATTAAAATAGAGAGCAGCGAGAAGGGGCACACATCAGCTAGATCGATCGGGGAATATCAATTTTGGACAAAATTGGCTGAACGTTTTAGCTGCTAGCGTTGTTCACAGACGGACGGACGGACGTTTTGCTGTTATTCGATTTATCCGTATCAAGGATTCCCAAAAGATGGATTCTGACTACACCACGTGTTAGAAGAGTTTTTTCCTAAACGTAGCAACTGGATTTATTCACTTTTTCGTTACCAGAATTCTGTAATAAGATTTTTTCTGATGAAAATTCCCCATTTCTTTCGAGCAGCATTGCATAACTTCCTCTCTACTCAGGAAATCTGAGGAATTGGCCTCCTCATTTAAGAGGTCACCTCCAGAGGAAGGTTTCAAGTTCCATTTCTATATTCTCATAATCTACGACTTAACCACAAGAAATTAACAACGAATTTTGCCAGATAACATCGAACCACTATTTATCTTTTGAGACTCTATACATGAGGAACCTCAGTACACTACCAGTTCTATCGAGTCAACATGTAAAGAAGAGGAATGGAAGAAAAATCACTACTCTCCATAATACGTCACAGTATAAATGAAATGAGAGTCCAATTTACTTTATCCAAAATATCTCAAACGTAAATTCCTGTTCAAGGCTCGGCCCCCGATGCTCGCAAAGCTGAAAGATAACCAGTCTCAGGAAGTAAATTGACGATGTAGGTGGTTGGTATCGTCCCATCCCGGAGTTTGACAAGGACAAATTAATACTCATACTTTTCCAGCAGGGAACATCAATGACAAAATTCTTCGACTTCTCAGGTACCTTCTTTACCATTTACCCAGTAAAAAATATTAAAGTTTGGGAATCTTATTGAAGGAAAATGGACAATCAAACATCGTAAAGAGTTTTCTAAGGATTCACTCAGACTGTGATGCAAAAGCGAAGACGTTTTGGGTTCCACTGATCAACTGCACGATTTGGAGCAGTAGTAACAAGCTCCAAATATCACAACCGGCAGCCCACTCTTATTTCAATATCTGCTTTCTGTAGTAAGTGTGGCATATTTTGTCGCTATAGTGTGTGCTGTTCACAGATGTGAAGGACTTTATACAGTAAAGAGATTCAATACACTTCGCCCAGTATCGACATATTAAGATTTAAAACTCTTTTCGAAAAAATACACCTTCAATTCGTCCCTGCATCCCACACCGGGTTTGGAACGTCTCCCTCCCAGGAGAAAATTGCCCAATCGCACTCTGCCATGTGAGCCCATAACTTTCAATTAATTGGTTAAGTGATTCCGGGCGCGTTAACGGCTAAGAGCATTACTCCCGTAAGTGTAGAGCATGTTTTATCGCGAGAGGTGGCGATGGCATCTTCCCCCGCTGGATGGCGTGATCCGACGCCGAGCTACCTGTCGGCTTGAGAATGTAGGGATGAGAGTAGGACAAGGAATGAGAAGGAAAGATCTCACGCGGCTCGTTGCCCATTTGTTAGTACGGCTCCGACATTCGCCTGGAAACCACGGAAAATACCGTTCGCTATAATTCTCCACCAGACAGCGGCTGAATTCGACCTGGGGGAGTGGTGTCGACAGTCCAGTCGACGTCTGAACTCGAACCCTAGGACGTCCCGTTCAGGAGCACTGCAGCGACAACTAATGTTCTGGGCCACCTTTGCCGGTCCCGTGACTTTCTAGCAAACCGACGAGACTCACCAGTCCACATCGTGAAAACAACACGTGAAGCCGCTATTATTAGCGTCCGCCAAGAGCGAAAAGCGAGGGAGTGGCTCGCCGCTCGCAAATGCCACGCCGCTCCAAGATCACTCCGTCGCCGTGGCGCGCAGCGGTCGTCCTTGCCCGCCCACGCCCCTCGCCCCCGCCCTTCCAGCGCGCGATTGTCTCCGTTCCCCATTTCGATGACGCGGCTGCCCCCGCTGGTCGCACCCACGTTCGGCTCAAGGTGGATGGCAGCCCACAGCTAGACCGCCTGCCCGGCCTCCCACGCCGTCAGGAAGCGGCGCGGAGATCCCGGATGATGGGCAGCGTTCTTCGAACTTTTCGGACGGTTTTCATTGATTGATTCATTTCATTTCATTCCATTCCTTTCATCCCAACATTCATTCCATACCTTCCATCCCACCATCTATTCCATACCTTCCATCCCACCATCTATTCGATACCTTCCATCCCACCATCTATCCCATACCTTCCATCCCACCATCTATTCCATACCTTCCATCCCACCATCTATTCCATACCTTCCATCCCACCATCTATTCCATACCTTCCATCCCACCATCTATTCCATACCTTCCATCCCACCATCTATTCCATACCTTCCATCCCACCATCTATTCCATACCTTCCATCCCACCATCTATTCCATACCTTCCATCCCACCATCTATTCCATACCTTCCATCCCACCATCTATTCCATACCTTCCATCCCACCATCTATTCCATACCTTCCATCCCACCATCTATTCCATACCTTCCATCCCACCATCTATTCCATACCTTCCATCCCATCATCCACCCCATTCCTTCCATTCATTTAATTTTCTGGCGGGTCAACATCTGTTGTCATGACCCACGAGTGCAGTGCACGATACGTAAGAGGGCGTGGGACACAGAAATAACGTACGAGGACGTGCGATACTGCGACCAAAATCGCGATATTAACGTAAACGAGCAGCAAAAGGCTTGCTGTGGCTGGCGTCGCCAGCCACTGTTGCTGTGGCTTATCTTGTTAGTGCCCAAGCTCTAAGTTTCTCGATTCCAGCCCTGTCTGGCGGTGGGGCGTGTTCTCCCCTCGCTGGATCGGAGATTCGGGGCCAACCTGTGCACGTCCACTTGTAACGTTTTCTCCCTCCATGTATCTTCCCAGCGGGGCACTGCCAGTCACAAGCGCTGGGCATTCGATTAATCTCGACATGTATGGTAGTGTGTGTGTGTGTGTGTGTGTTTGTATGCGTACTCAATGCGCTTTTTGGTCTTGTTCGGTACATAGAAAATGAATCACTCCATTATCAGAGCGAGGTTACAGGGTTACCAGGTGATTCCAATATGTACGCAACCTTTCGAGAGTGTCATCATTATATGCCTTTTCTGCGCATTTTTGCATTTTCGATTAATGAAGGATAGCGAAACCATTGGATAACCGCCCTATTCAAAATTCATGTTCCTTAAACCTCGTTTTAATTGTATCATCCATGTACATCTGTCTAGGATTTCCTCTTCATTTGTTTCCCCAAAACATTCTTTCAAATATAACGTTCTTACTTTTGTACTCGCTATGATTGAACAGTACAAACAACAACATAAATAATAAATTCATTTAGTTATTAAATAGTATGTATGTCGTAACCGCAGTGTATCGCCAACTATATTTAATAAAATTTCAACTGCAGTAAAGCGGTCTTTCAAGAGGACGTCGCTCCGGCCCTGATCGCAGGCATCTGCGCTCTCGCGCCCCCTGCCCGTCGCCCTCTTGCGCTCCTTACGCAACGCTCCTAAGGAGCACCGCCGCTGCGCTGTGCCGCGCCGCGCCGCGCCGCGCCGCGCCGCGCGTCGTCTCACCGCCACGTGCCAACGTCTAGCAGGCTCGTTGCGGGTACACCTTCAATACGCAGTTTTTGCATCCTTTTCGGATGTTAAAGCAATCGAAAAGCACTATCGTTCTTCCGCGCGTGCGCAGTTCAAGGTTCGCATCATTTTGTGCATCTGACCGTGCCCAGAAAATCGAGATTTCATTCCGTTGTTCTATGAGATGCTTTGCAAAAACCCCCTATTATCGATCTATTCAATATCAATTGGTATCGTTGCACGATCTAAAATTATACTCTCTTTCCGACATTTACATTAGTCGAGGAGTTTCTTCAGAAGATTAACAATTATTATGACTTCATAAGATTAACGATATTTAATTGTAATTAATAATTAAATAATAATTATTAAATAGTTATTGTCACGAGACAAAAAAGTAAAAAGAGAGAAAAAAGGAGAAGAAGTCGATACTTTATGGATCTTTCCATGCTCTGAAATGGAGGAACCGGACAACTGCAATATATTCATAATTTATGTTTAATAATAACTTGCAAAGTATAAATTAATTTTGTAATTACAAAAATACACGCCGGAAGCGCCAAGCTCATTATAAATAATTCATTATATGTGTATTTCTGCCTGTAACCACAACCTCAGACACCTCCGTATCAACACACCAATGCCATATTTTCAGGAACGCACCAACCATCATCCTCTCAAGGGAGGTGACGTTGACAGTTCCGCCTCCAAACGCAACCCGCACAACACCCCGTGCAAGCGGAGAAGAGCGTGGGACGGCTGGAGGCTTTCCGTATGTTCGTCCGGAGGTGCCTGTCTCCCACGCGTCGCTTTGTTTCCTCGCCGGGGTTCCCCTCTCGGAAATCCATTCGCAGCTGCCGCCGCCGCCGCCGCCGCCAGCGCCCCTGCCAGCGCCGCCAGGAAGCGCGCACATCCTGCGCGCTCTGCCCAGGGCCAAAGCGGGTGGAGGCGGCGATTCACCAACTCATTGATATGGCGGCCGCCGACCGCCAGCACGTCATAACCAGCCACTACAGGCGGGGGCGAGTTGAGGGCGGAATAGGGGCAGGATGACTACGGCGGCAGAGAGGAAAAAAAACAGTGTGTGTGTGTGTGTGTGTGTGTGTGTGTGTGTGTGTGTGTGTGTGTGTGTGCGTGACAGAGAGAGAGAGAGAGAGAGGAAGCTGATGAAGGCAAGTTGGTGGAAATGACGTCGGGGGTGAGTGCAAGGATGGAGCCGCGGTGGAAGACTGAAGACCGAGAAAGTGAGGGAACAGACACAGGAAGAGATCGCAGATAAAGGCGGGAACGGTGGTGCGATATTAGGACGAAAATACAAATGGTGAGAAGAAGAAGACGGAGGAAACGGAGGAGAAAGACACGGACGAAGACGGGAGGAGAAAGACACGGACGAAGACGGGAGGAGAAAGACACGGACGAAGACGGGAGGAGAAAGACACGGACGAAGACGGGAGGAGAAAGACACTGACGAAGACGGGAGGAGAACGACACTGACGAAGACGGGAGGAGAAAGACACTGACGAAGACGGGAGGAGAAAGACACTGACGAAGACGGGAGGAGAAAGACACTGACGAAGACGGGAGGAGAAAGACACTGACGAAGACGGGAGGAGAAAGACACTGACGAAGACGGGAGGAGAAAGACACTGACGAAGACGGGAGGAGAAAGACACTGACGAAGACGGGAGGAGAAAGACACTGACGAAGACGGGAGGAGAAAGACACTGACGAAGACGGGAGGAGAAAGACACTGACGAAGACGGGAGGAGAAAGACACTGACGAAGACGGGAGGAGAAAGACACTGACGAAGACGGGAGGAGAAAGACACTGACGAAGACGGGAGGAGAAAGACACTGACGAAGACGGGAGGAGAAAGACACTGACGAAGACGGGAGGAGAAAGACCTGGATAAAATCTGTGGAGAAAGACACGGATAAAGGCGGAGAGGCAGGCACGGATGAAGATGGAGAACGGCCCACCAACGCCGGCTGGAAACTGCGGCGCGGGGCGTGGGCGGAGCGGCGCCGTCGAGTGAGAGCGGCGGGAGGGGCGCTGGCGGAAGCGGGGGCATGCGGTACTGCGCGTCGAGCACAGCGTTCATGAAAAATGCATTTTGTGTTACGTCCACAAGGAGGGGGGATTCATTATGTATTCAACTACACAGATTCGGAGCACGATACAGGGACGCTAATTTCGCCGCCCCCCAGCGCCCGTTCGCTCCAGGCGCCGCCGCCGCCGCCGCGTTGCACGGCGGCGCCCGCCACCACCGCCGCCGCCGCCTCCGCCACCGCCGCTATATTTAAACTAATGAAGCCTGAGGCGCGACGTCGCACCGCGAAGAGGCCCTTCGACGGCCGGCTCCCGAGCCGACACTCCACCGCCCAAATTCGCCCTCCTTCGCCTCCCCAGACACCAGCGGCGCCGCCTCGCCCTTTTACGCCCGCTCTTTCACACGGGCGCCTTGCAAACTTCCATGGAGATGATCGTTGGCTCACCAAGACGGCGAGGGGGGACAAGATGTTTTCGTCTGATAGAAATGGAATCGTGAAATGTTATGGAACATAAATTTGTTACACCTAACATTTTTTTCAAGTTTGCAAACGTTAAAACCAAATTGTTTATTATACTTGTTCGTATGTTCCTGAGTATAAATTTACGGAAATACGTATCGTAAGATAAACAATCAAATATTGTAATAATATATCACGATGTAAGGAAAAATGTCAATGAAATATATTTTTGTTTATATTTGACTACTCATTCTGCGAAGTGTGACGACTGAGGTTAACAGTATTAATATGATGGCAAGTAAACAAAATTTTGTATCATTCTCGCGAATAATTCTCGACCGAGATCACAGTTCTTTCAATGTGGACATTTAGAAAGAAATGTATTACTAAATAGATAGGAATTGATTTGAAATAATATACGTAATCGAGCAAACAAAAAGACACTGAAACAATTTTTAAATGTTTAAGATATCGGAACTTTTTAGTTTTGGTTCGGAAAACTCTAAAGTGTTGCAGTTTTCCTGCTCGAGAAAAGCTACAGGCATTAACGTCTTTGCGAAGTTAACATTTTTTACGTTGTTGAGAAACTTTCCAATCGTCATGTTGTGATGAATTGGAGAGGAACTTTCATATTAGATTACTTCAACAAATATTGCCCGCTTTATAAAATTATTTTCGAAAACTTATTTTACTTTAATATTATTTTTTAAACATTCAGATTTCTTTGTCAAAGATATTTCATCATATTTAACATACATTTTGCAGATTATGTTTCTAAAATTAGCGAGAAAGTTAATTCAAATTTTTTCCAACACTTCCGAAATCCAAGGCGTTTTCTTTCTACATTTACGTGAAGAATTGTCTTGTATACATTTACGTTAAGAATTGGCCGGTCTTCAAAAAGCCTTTATCCTCAGAGGTAATTTTAGAATACATAAGCATGAATCAAAGTAAATTTCGAAGACAAATTAAAATTAAGGCAATTAAGATAAGTTGGTGTTGAATTAGAAGAAGAATACGCACAAGGATTGAACTGTGTTCCGAATAGCACTTTTCTACATACAACCAACGACATCCTTCGACACCCGTCGATACCCATCAATTGTAAATAAAAATTTAATGAGCAGAAACTTTAACGACGAAACTAAATCAAATGAATAAGCCTTCAGACCAGATTCCAGTCCAAGGGTGGTATTTTATAATGTTATTCCAATGATTGGACATAATGAAATTATGTCCAATAGTGTTTCAGAATGCGCCAAATATTAATAACATCAATGAAGCTTGTGCATTCAATGAAAGCCGCCTCCTCAGACTGATTTATCATATCTTTTAATTGACCAATAAAGAAATGTTAAGAAAAGTAGAATAGAAAAAATTATGTTTTTTAGATATGCAGCCATGATTGGAGAACAACATGTTTTCACAAACGCTGTTGCTGTTCATTTAACGAGTGGAATAGTTGTACCGACATCGTCTTTTTCCTGTTAGGTCAGTTTTCAGTGAAAATGTTCAAAATTTTACTTCCCGCCTATCCAGTGTAGTTGCCACCAGAATCTTCCCATCTCTCTCGTTTAACTGCCTAATGCTCCCACCTTCAATTAGTGACAAATTTTATTTCGCATTTTTTGATAACACACGAAAATCATAAAATCGTCCTTCCTGCAACATTTAATCTTTCCAAATAAATAATGCAACAGCATTTTATTATATTTAACCACGCTAAAAAGTATAACCATGATATGCACATTGTTTTTTACCTGGAACCTTAATCTCCCGCCTCTCAACACATAAACAAGGTTCTGAGATGGTTTTAAACAGGGCGAGCCTCTGCAACGTCAAGATTAGATTACAAGGAGAGATTAGATACTCCAGCAATAACGCGGTCATGTAGTACATACTTGGGCAGAGAACTTCAGTCTAAGGCCGCAGTTCCATTGCATTAATTCGAAATTTTTGCAACATCTTTTACTCTCCATGCAAATTGCGATGAAGCTGACGCAACATCTAGAAACATTTCAATCACTCGCCCATATTGATCAATATTTACAGCGTGTCAGATTACGGAAGAAAACGAAACAGTGTAGAGAGAAACGCCGTTTCCATTTGTAATCCAACAGCAGAGGAAATTATTGTAGAAAATCTTAACGAGGGATTTTTCTTAGAAACCATCATTTAAGCACAATATTCATTATCATTACAAACGAGCAAGAAAACCCACTTCAGCGAAACCCATCAAGCGAAAGCCCATCGGCGAAACCCATCAAGCGATTCTTCGAGAGATACAAAACTTCGAGAACTTAAGGCCTCGAATCAAACGAGAAACTTCAATATTGTTAAAATCTGTCTGTTCCAAACACATTCTCTACATTTACGTGAGTACGCTCTCTGGACCTTGTCTACTAAACACGAATTAATTACAGCAAATGATAGACTGAATATAGTTAAAAATGATACATTTAACATTTTTGTCTGATTTAAGGTACACAGCTCCAAAAGTCGGAAAAAGAAACAATAGCATACGAGACCAATGCCTTTCCAAGCTCAAACTGACGTAAATTAATGTTCCGTGTTGCAGGTACATCAGCAATGTTTCGACTGAATTAAGCGACAGTGCCAGGCAGTTGATGAATGGGGCAGAATATGGCGATTTACTACACTTTTGAAAAACGGGCGTATCTGACCTCACACATATGACGTTTTGAATGATATACTGGCATTTGGTGTGTAGCTGGGGGTCTGGGGAAGTAGACCATGCCGAGAAAATTATTTGAGGGGTTTCAGCAGTCGATAGACTTCACTCGAAGCATTGATGAAAATGAGCAATTACATTTAATGTAACATTCAAGTATTTATATATTTATATATATATATATACTTATAATATATATGTAATAAAATAACACACATTAATAAAATGATACTGGCTGGATGCAAACGCCGATGGCAGAATTATTCAAAACTCGGAAACCGAAAACGTACCTCTCTTCTTCACGATTCTTCGTCGTATCTGCCCTTCATATCAATGTTTTGACAGGGCCTCATTGACATAAAGACGCATTCTTGTATCGTTTTCATAATACATGCTGACTGTCATCGAGCAAGGTACATTTCAGGTGACTCCCTCGCTAGGATGAATTTTTTGGACAAGTTGATATACTGGTATTGAAAATTCATGTGGATGCAACATATGCAAAAACTGCGTTTTTACTGGAAAAAAAACGGTCAAATTTCAGAATACGATTACAATTAAATGAAAAGCATTTATTGATTTCATTGGACACTAAAGTATCTCAACACTGGTTTATACCTTGAGATTTTGGCATCAGTGACGTCCAAATGATTATGAAATTTCAAAATTACGGACTAAAAGATTGTAAGTAACAACTCTATAAATCGGACTACCGGTGTATTGCATACATTATACACCACATACTGGTATTCGGTATCTAGTATATAAAAATAGATAAGCGTCTGCAATATTTGATATGGATTGTGAATCTTTCTAAACAGTTGGTTTAGGTCTCAACTGAAGCAAAGCGGTTTGATCTTTAATACCCCCCCCACACACACACACACGACCGAATGGGGACTAAATAAAGAATGTAGCATTATTAAATTGTTGAAGTATTATTAAATAGTTGTGTTTTGTTTCATTTCTTCACCATGTCGGTCCTCTTCACCAAATTCTCTAAACTGCAATAGTTATACCGATATTTCATTTTGTTCCGTTTTGGCATTCGTTCCAATTAATGAAGCGACTTCGATAACAAAACATCGATATTAGCGAACATTGATGTTCAAAATTAAAACATCGATGTTTAAAATACATCGACTAAAAACCACCGATATTTTTCAATATCAATGTTTTTAGACTGATTTAGTAACCTCTAACATTAAATTTGTATGCTTTAAAATTTAATTTGACAGTGTGCGTGTTTATCAATTTGTCGAATAAGGATATGAGAAAAAGAGGTAGACCCTACGCCCACAGCGTATTTGTAGACCACATCTCAATGTGCGAAATGAATATGATGAGGAAATACAAGGGCATGGAAGTTACCTCGGGCGAGTGTTTGGTCGATGAAGGTAGTACTATCAGCGTTCCCTTGGTTCCAACATACGAACTAACAGTATTACCATAAGTTATTATTTCGTATTTTAACTTTTAGTGTAGTGATATGGGAATTTTTCATTCTGAAACAAAACATTGGAAAAGCAAAACCATCGATCACAAAACATCGATGTAAAAACATCGGCGTAAATTCATTGATGTTTAAAACATCGATGTTTCTACAAAAAACATCGATGCAGGGCCTTTTAACTCCTATATAACGTGGTGAGACCATTACAGTGGCGCCCTCTCCTGCAGCACCTTCTTACAGGAACTAAAACACGAACTGCTGCCAACGATACTTAAAACGTGTGTGGCTGCTGCGTAGGTTCGCGAGACGCAAGTAGGCGCGTCATGTTACAAAATCCAGCATAGATGTTCGCGCTTCCTTCAGCGGTTTGTTCTATGTATATATTTCGAATAATTGGGCGCTTAGAAGACATTTTCCGCGTGTACCAGATATCAGCCAATTTTTGTGTGCGTAAGTTGGGGAGCATAACTTGCAGCTGTACCCGGCGACAATAGCGCGCCTTCTATAGTAGCACCCTCCAGCTTTGTCCCCGGTTTTGATGGAGGGTTGCAAGGCCCTGCATCGATGTTTCGAAAACATCCGACATCGATATCGCATCCTTACTTCCAGTGGCTGGACACGCGTCGTGCCGTCCGCGTGCTCCAGCCACTGCGTGCCGGCGACTCGCGATCGCCGCGTTGAACTCGCGCGACCCGGCGCCGCTTTCCGCTCCCCGCCTCCGCAGCAAGACGCCGAGCGGAACGCGCGCGCGGCGAGCACGGGAAGGAGGGGGGGCGAGCGGCGGGGGGGAGGGGAGGGGGGAAGCGCAGAGTGCACTGCGCAGGCGCGGAGAGGGCGGCGCCCACGCCGGAAGCGAACGGGAAGCAAAACAGAAAGGAAGAGAGCGGCCGCGGACCCCGGCGGCGCACGCTAAGAATAACAATAATAAAGAATCTAGGTAACAGAGAATCTGTACAATAAGACAAATATTAGCTCTGAGAGCGATACTGCGACAACGATGCCTGCAATGTAGCCCTGCAATTCACCGCTTTCTCTGATCAGAACTTCCGATCGGGCCGGTCGATTCCTCGAAGTCAAAACATGGATGTTAGTGAAGCGCTACGTGTATAAACGATGGCCCTGGAACACTGTTACTGTATGCCACATTACGCTAATAGTCATCACCTACGCACAGCTTCTTAGACTTAGCTGAACTACGGTAATTTTGGTGAACTATGCGTTAACGTTTTAGTACTTGTTTAAGCGTGCTTACAGAATAACAGTGAAACATGAATGTATCGTAATAATATGTCGTGTTTCACACACGAGTTTCTAGACATTGATCGTGTGAAGTGCATCCCTTCAGGTGATTCACTCCCCTCCCCCAGCTTCAGTTACCTCTGCTCTTTTCAGCGGGGAGCAGAGCCGGACGCAGCGCAGCCTGGAAGCAGGCGCGGTACTCACAGTGGCTCCCGTGGTGGTGGCGGTGTCGCACGTACGGGTTGAGCAGCCCGCAGATGTCCATCGACGAGGTCATCATCTTGCGTGGATGCGCCGTGGCGGCGGCGGGCGGGGGGACAGCTGGGCGTGGACACGCCGCGCGGGCGCGCGGGCGGGCGGGCGGCCGGGGCGGCGCGGGGCGGGGCGCGGGCGCGGGCGCGGGCGACACGCCCGCGGATGAACGGGAGCGCACGCGCGCTGCGGCAGTGCCTTCAATGGGCGGCGGTGGCGGCGGCGGCGATGACCGGGGCGGAGCGGGAACCTCGTCACGTGCGAGGAGGTGCAGGGCGAGGAGAGGCTCTCTCTTGAACCCAGGCCCTCCAACGCACTCCGCTCTCGCTCCTTTCCGCACTCGGCTCTCGCTTTTCCGCGCTCGCCCGTGCGGCGCGATCCGTGACGTCACGCAATGACGAAACGGAACTAGATGATGTAACAGTATCGATTGTCTACTTCACAAGAAATTGTGAGTCACTTTTTTTTTTCTTCCAACGCGTCTGATTTGAACACTATTTTTTGATTTGTGATTTTTTTTCTGACGATTTTAGCTTTTCCTGATGAGAAGCGAGTACCTGAAGGAGATTGATTGTCTCTGGTGTCTGATTGAACGACGCGTTAAATTTTATTTACAAACTAAATGTTCCACAAACAAACAACATTAATTTATACTAAATATTATGCTAGTTATCATTGACACCTAAGATTACATTGAGGACTATCTAAGGTATGAGTAAATATGAAGCAGACAAATACATCAATACAGAAGGCAGTCAGAAACATGTTGCCACGATGCAGAAAAAACACACCTACACTACGAATACGCACGCAGTTTACGATACACAACAAACTGGGACAAACCACTCGAAGCACAACAAATACGACTCTACGGCACGTGTTTATATATATACAAGCTACTGGCTACGTCTATAATCGGCTACGTCGTTGTCTGTCGCCGCACACAAAACACGCCGCTTTCGCCTACGAAGACAAAAATCTGGGACACGATTCACCACCACCGATCGACGAAGCGACGGCGACCCAACCGCATGGGCAGGACCACAGCACCACACACGTCCACACACGCACACGGGCACGCGGCGAGGATCGAGAGCAGGCGCGGTGCGTGCACGCACGAGTGCAGGTGACGCAGGCAATGTGGAGCGCGGGGCGGAGCGGCGCGGCGCGGAGCGGAGCGGACACCCGTTGCGTCTGACACCCGACGGAGCACTGGCGCGGCCGCCGCCACCGCCACCGCCGCCGCTGCGCCGGAGGGGAGGCCAATGTTTTGGAGGGGAAGCAGCGGCCGCTAGGAGAGGGGGACGGCGGCGTACGGTTCAGCTTGGAATGCCGGGCGGCGGCGGCGGCGGCGGCGGCGGCGGCGCGCCGGTGCGACAAGGACGGCGATATCGACACAAGCGGCTCGCGCGCAGGACGGGGAGGGGGGAGGCGGGGGCTAGGGCAGCGGCCGCGCCGCGCGGCGGGGAGGGGGGAAACTGGGGTAAAAAACTGTTTTGGTGAGGAGCGACGAGGATGGAGGATGCAGCGGCGGCGGCGGTGCGGGATGACGACCCGCGAGCAACGGAAGGAGAAAGTAAAGCTCAGACGGGGAAAAAAGAGAGAACGAGGAGAGTCACAGGAGAGAGACAGAGAGAGAGAGAGAGAGAGAGAGAGGGAGGGAGAGGGAGAAACAGCAAAACAGGGGAAACGTGAAGGTGGCACTGCACCGGATCCAGCACCCGGCTGGCTCCGCACCGCGCGCCGACTCGTCCGTCGCGTCGGGGAGTTTGACTCGGCGGTGGCCGATGGGTGTGGCCTTGGCGGCACGCGGCGCGAGGGAAGGCAGACTTGTTTCCGTGAAGAGCGCCCTGCATCGTCCACTCATCAACCGCTAATATCAAAAGATTTATCACTTCACGCTCTTTCTGTCTTTCTTTCAATATTTAGGATGTTAATTTCTATTTTTAAAATTATATATTAATTAACTCTCAATCATGTATTAGTAATCTATTAGTCCTTAATGTTTTGATCTTTTTATATTTTTATTTTAGGAAACAGATGATGGCTAAGCCATTGAAAGCTGCTATGTCAATAAACAATATTGTTGCCAAAGACAACGCCTCTAGTTATTTTATTTGGAATGCCAACGACAAATCACATCTAAACCAACCGCTCATTTATTATGGCGTCTATTTTGGCTTTACTATTTGCTACAGTATATTTAGATATTCGGGATCATTGTCCCAAGTCTGGAATTTAATTTCATGATTTTATTTCTAAGATGTCTACATTACTACATTTGAATACATTAATCTGAAACAGGTTAATATCTACTAGAACCAATTATCTGTAAGCGATTAAGATCGTTTTAAATTCAATGGGTTTACATATTTGTTCACACTTACCACGAAAGGGAGATTGAACAGGAAGAAATAAAAAAAAACACTCTCGAAAATTCATAAATGGATTCAGAATGATCGAATTAAAATAACAGATCTCTTTTATGAAACTTATTGTTTAATTCTAAATTAAATTAATATCATATTTCTAAAAAATAGATTATTTTCATTTTTCATCAAGAATTGTTTGTATTGAGATTACGCCACTCTGGAATTAACTAAATAAACAGAACTTTCACTCTTCTTTGAGTAAGAGTTAATTTTTGGACAGTAAGACATCCTAGATAATCCAACATTTTCACTCTAAACAATAATTTTTATTCACGTAGTACGTGCCGTCATTCTATCCATCTCTCACAGATTTCGTTTCGTACAATGTTTATTGCCCAAGTTCTTCTGAGTACCACAAATTCCTTTGATGCCATTACCCCGTTGAAGGTTGTGAAGGGCTAAAATGCCAGTTTATTTTTCTTACAATACCACAAATAAGTAAAACTGTTAACATTCTAATGAGGGTTGTATCAAACACACCCATTCACTAACCCCCCCCCCCCACCCACACACCCACATTTCACAAGCTTTGGGAGAAGGTTTGAATCTTAACATCACGAAAAAATAAGCATTTGCCACGTTGTTTCGACATAGTAAGCTCAAACAACAAGAAATGACACATTTAGAAGGAGTTTCGCATTCAACAGTTCGAAATATCATGAAACATGCAGATGGATGTCGCCTTAGAAAAAGTGCAAGAAAATTTGCCATAAGAAAAAAATCACTTCACCAAAACCTGAACTTCAAATACGTCGCAATGCATTAGTGAAACGTCGAAAACCTAAAAAAATTGTAAACATTATTTTTAAAATACCTGGTGATTATTTATCTACAAGAACTCTAAGCAGAAGGTTCGTAGAAATGGATCTCGAATTTGTCGATGATTTGTAAGAAAACAAACTCACACATGCACTAATGAACAAAAAGATAAAAGTTTGTAAAAAATACCAGAATTCGATCGAAGAAAAATGGAACAATGTTTCTAAAACATTAAAAACCGTAAATGAGAACAAAAACTTCTAAAAATATGATTTTTTAAGTTTGCTTCTCCAACGAGTCGTCAATTCAGATCTTGCAAGGCAAGAGACAGTGCAATTGACGCACGTATTATGAAAATTACTGTATTGTGTGTGAATAAAAAGTATTTCTTTAGTATGATTTAGTCGGTGAGGTACAGGAAGGCTCCGAATTTTGCAAAGAATCATGCGTCTGGACAGTGGAATATAGCAAGGTGCTACTGGAAAATCTCTCTCATGGAGTGAAAGAATAGTTCCAGAATAACGAGTTAGTGTTCATCGAGACTCAGGTGCAGTGATACAACGAACTGAAAGTTAAAACTACCATTATTTTCTCAAGAAAAATAACATAAAACTCTAGATTTGCTTGGAAACTCATTGCATTTCAATTCCAACACACAATGTGTGGAAAGAATTAAGAAAAGAAATATCGAAGGATAAAATAATGTCATTCAAGAAAGAACTCATTAATATAAAATCATTAGAGCTTGCAAAACTCTTCCCCTTCAAAATTGCATGCCTCAGCGGTCTGAAGAATCGTCAAAGGAGAATTCACAAAATACAAAGAATTGAATTCCAAAGTTGTAAACAATGTATTAAGGTTTAAAACATTTGTAACTTTTCGTTCTTTTTCCAGATGGACTAAAAATAAGTAAAACCAACCACTATGTAATTTCAAGTAATGTCTTTCAATATATTTATAAACAAACTTCAAAATGGTCGTGGCCGAGGTTACTAAAGCATTAGTGCCATAGTGATCTCGGACTGAGGGGTCACGAGTTCGAGTCCCGCCTCGGTCATAGTTGTATGTGCTCGTCCTTTCACTCCTATCATCACCATATCATTTCATTTAACCATAATGTTAAATCCAATAGTGGTCGCTAATGGCCTAGTAGTTGATGCGACCTTAAATAACAAAAAAAAAAAAAACGAAAAAATTTCGAAATTGTATACAAATACTTATCGAGTATAATAATTTTGTCTCCCATCGTATACATACACACTGCAGTGCCACACATTTCTTTCCATCACTTTGCTCTCTCTCCCCTCATAACCTGTTTTCCCTAATATTTTCTATCTTCGTTCCTTTTTTGTTTTCTCTTTCGAAATATTTCCCCTAAAGATTTGTGTTTTTCACCTCTCTGGCAGATCATTATGTTTTCAAAAGAAAGCTAAAGGAGGAGGATCAGCACTGTGCCACAGAACGCGGGCTTCTGGCAGGTATTCAGCCTCAAGGTCAATTTAAATACGAAAGACAGCGAGGGGGAAGGAACTGCGCCTGGATGTAACTCGAAAATTCGCCTTCGAAATTCCTTCAGCAGAGGCCAACAAGGATTTTTATCCCTCAGCCTTTGAATGTTTCTGTGTTCTTCACTCTTATTTTCTTGATTCTCAAGTGTTTTTTAAATATGAACAAACCTCTCAAATTAAGAGTACAAAACTATCTTTTGTGTTGTTTTGTCACCATTACGTTGTTAATTTATCATTCCAAATACTTCCATCTTTTGGCCAAAACCTTCAGACATTTAGACTGATAAATGCGTTCTAAACTGATCCACCAAGATTCATTTTCACATTCCAGATGAATCCATGTGCTTGGGAAAACAATTCATGATATCTCCAATTAAACAACGATAATTAATTATCAAATATCACATTTACGTTCGGTAGTCGGAGTTAGAATCATGCAGACATTCACAGGTTAGTAGAACCTAACAACTCAGTTCTGTAGTTTCCATGTAGTATATCAATTAACAATGCAGAATGGAAGAACCGCTTGATTGAGAGTGTTACCAACTGATTTCTTACCAACACAATAGAATTGTGTTTTATCCACAAAACCTTGAACTACAACACATTTTCCGAGGATACGCACACGAGACGGTAGTTGTACTAATTTGACCCTGTGAAAGTACTAAAGCAGGCATGTCAAGGCCGTGGGCAAGGTGAAGGCGTTTACTAGAGCTCGCGGGTACTACATCCAGAGAAATTGGGGCGGAATTTAAAAGAAAGGATTGTAAAAAGCTCTCCGGTGTGGAAGTATGCCAATGGATACCTGATTCATGATAGCCTTTACGAGAAGTCAGTTGACAGTTATTCCAAAATTGGCTACATTAATTCCAAATTCTATTTAAATCAAAGAAATGTCCATTAAAATAAAATTATACATCAGTCAGATTACAAATTCTCATTTTAGAGAAAAATTTTTAAATAAATTGAACATAGAGTATCTTGATTTTGTAATCCTGTTTACTTAAGAGTGATATAAAAAATGAAGTTTCCACGTTGAAGTTAGAAGATTAAACAGAGAAATATCCATGTCTGTTAAAAGCGCTATCCTTCCGTAAACAAGAATTGTTAGCTTATAGAAACTTGTTAATTTATTTTACATTGTTGCTAAATACAATAAATAAATGAAAGATTTAATACTACAATACAAAACGAAAGCAAGGAAAGAATTTACCAATCAAACATATTTCTGTCACTTTGCAAAGTTTGTTTTTAAAAGGGAGAATTTAGTAAGTCAATATTTAAACGAAAATATTAATACATTTTAAAGCAGGTAAAATGTTGTACCATACTCCGGCTTAGGTGGTTCACAGCATCAACTGATGACACCGCAATGCCTCTGACTATGGTTCGATTAAAATAAGTTGGTGATTGACAGTTGTGCTTCTGAAGCTGTAGCTTCATACAATATGAGGGTTTGATTTGGTTACTTTAATAAGTTTTTATTTCAAGTGTATATTTTCGTGTCCCGGAAACACGCGCTCAGTGGTACGCAACCTGTCAACGTCGCTCTCTTCCATTCGCAACTGTCAATCACCAACTTATTTTAATCGGACCACAGCTACATAGCTAAGTGGAATTTAGCCCCTGCTGGAGGAGGATTCTAATGGTCGTCGGCTGAAACTTTCCTACCCAAGAAAAATTTGTTATTTTACTGTTCGTACCTTAAATAAGAATTATTTTAAAAATTCGAAATTATAATCTCAATAATGTAAAACATTTATGCAAGTAATGTTGCTGATAAGAAGAGATTTCGAAGCAGAAATTTATTAGAAGATGCCACATAAATTATTATATATTCTTTCATTAAATCAAGGTACGTTCAAGAGCTTCAAATAGCTCATCCTAATTACAAGTGACAATCTAGCGTGTGCCACTTTCACGGGCGCTACTTTAATTTTACATAAATATCGACGCTTAAAATAAAACAAAAATTGTTCAGTTTAATTAGCCGATATTACTGAGAAACCCAAAAGAAACACCGGAGAAAATTGAAGTTCGAAAAGTTCTGATATTTTAAAATTTTTCGCGTCCAGTTATGGCATAAAAGCAGTCCACTTTTTCTTCCTTCTTTGTATTTAGAGATTCGCGATAGCGACCAAAGAAAAAGTAGAGAACGAAAGATATTCAACGCCAGTAGATACGACAGAAGAAGTCCGGAAAGCAGGTAATGTATCCGCATATGACGCAGAATGGTGAGTAAGTACGGTAATTTCGTAAAGGATGTACTATCATTTTTGGTCGTGTAATGTACAGCGTTTGATACAGAGCTATATTAGATATTTATTATTTCCGCAAGTAGGTTTATGCAACCTGGTGGCGGAACATTAAAATTTACATATTATAATTATGAATTAAATACAATGTATCTTAAAAATTATTTTAAGACAATAATAATAATAATAATAATAATAATAATAATAATAATAATAATAAAAAGATAACAATGTTAACAATAAATGCATTAATAACAATAACCGCATTAATTCTACACTTATGATGTTTCTGTACAGATAATTTATAATATAATTTATAATATACGACTTTTAATACACTGCACTCCACTTCACTTCACTTCACTTCACTTCTCTTTCTACTTCTGTATTGCACTACACTTCACAACACGTCACCACACTTCAATACAAATACTATAAACTAATGCATCTAATAATTATAACAATACTAATAATGATAACAATAATTAATAACAATAATAATAATAATAATAATAATAATAATAATAATAATAATAAAACATTCTAATAAATCTAACTTACTTACTAATAAAATTTACAAATATCATTTGTTAGTTTACTTTTAAATCTATGAACACCTTGAGGAAAGGGTTCCAAGGCCGTCGCAGGCAACTTATTCCACTCCGTTATAGTTCTATTTGTAAAGGAAAATTTTCCGACATCTGTTCTCTGTGGCCTGAACTGAATTTTGTGTTTGTGATCCCCTCTACTAAAATACGTGGGTCTACTGAGCCGGATGTGGATATCTTTCCAAGCTGGATAACCGGCATACGCTTTGTACAAAGCACAGAGTCTTGCCTTTACCCTCCTGATTTCTAGTGACTCCCACTCTACTTTCTTTCTATTGCTTCGGAAAATAAGTTTACATGCTCTTCTCTGTACTCTATTCAAATATTCCTTTTGTGAGATTCTATAAGGGTCCCAACAAATCGTCCCGTATTCCATTAATGGGCGAACTAGAGATATGTAAGCTAATTCTCTCGCTTTCGCAGTACTCTTTTTTAGTATTCGCATAGTAAAATGTACGGATCTCCACGCTTTCCCTACGACAAAGTTGACCTGATTTTCCCAACTCAATTTGCTATCAAAAATTATTCCCAAATACTTACAAGACACGACTCTTGGAATTTTTTCGTTGCCTAAACTGTATTGAGTTTCAGTATACTTGCGACCCCTACCAAACGTGATGGTTTTGCTTTTCGAACTATTTATTGTCATGCTATTGTTTTCCGCCCAGAAATGTAGTCTATTTAGATCACCCTGCAAAATATCCTCATCTACTTTTGATTGAATAACTCGATATATTATACAGTCATCTGCAAATAGTCGTACCTTTGAAATTAAATTGTCTGGCAGGTCATTCACAAAAGCTAGAAAGAGGAGAGGTCCAATAACGCTTCCTTGAGGAATCCCTGAAGTTATCTTTGCTAGATTTGAAAATTGTTGTCCAACTCGGACTTTCTGTTTCCTATTTCGAAGAAGCTCATCAATCCACGCGACAACTCTGGTGTCAATATCTGACTGCAGCAATTTATGAACCAGTTTGTCGTGTGGCACAACATCAAATGCCTTTGCAAATCTATTATTACGGCGTCCACCCTCCCACTATCATCAACTTCATCTGCTATATCCTGAAACAATGATACTACCTGACTCTCGCAAGAGAAACCATTCCTAAAACCATGCTGTCCCTGAAAGAGCCGTTCTTTTTGTTCCCATTCTTGTCTAAGATAGTTTGTTATCAAATGTTCCATTAGCTTACATACAACTGACGTAAGACTTACCGATCTATAATTGGCTAAAACAGTTCTGTCACCACTCTTCAAAATCGGAACAACGGTAGCTAGCTTCCAATCGTCGGGCACGCTTGAGTTGTTGATTGAAACATGAAATAATCTTGTTAAATACGGTAAAATTGCCTCTCCTCCGAGTTTAATTATGTCAGTTGAAATGGCATCTGGACCCCGCGACTTTCCGTTTTTCATAGATTTAATTCGTTTTCGCAATGTATGTGCGTCTATAATAAACTGGTTTGGTACAGCCTCGCTCGAAATCTGAGTGTGGTGAGATTTTGGTTTAAAAACGGAACTGAAGTAGGTATTGAACGCGTTTGCTTTTTCCCGATCATCTATTAGTAACGTGTTCTTTGTATCTCTAACGATAGGAATTTCTTCTTTATTTCCTCTTCTTCTGCGAACATATTTGTAAAACCCCGACCAATTATTTCCATCTCCGTCGAGAACTTGTTTCAAAAATATTTCCTGCGCAATTTTCTTTTCTCGTTCTAATTCTTTTGAACAATTACGAAAATGTATCCTGTCAGTTTCACTACGATGTCTATTTCTGAAAGCCTTTCTGGTTTTTCTTTTCATACGTCGAATTTTTGCATTGTAATATTCTGGATCTGAATTGCTTTTTAAGAATTTACACGGCACAAAAGTTTGTAGTGCATTGTCTAGAATGTTCTTAAACACTTTCCAAATTTCGTCCATGTCTATTCTCAGAAAACGATCGTACTGTTCTCTCAAAACTTCTACTGTTCAAATTGTTGCTAACAATATTGAACATATTTGTAAAGACATCGAACGGGGTTGGACGTTACTGGACTTTAAAGGACACTACATGGCATTTGGAAGCCCATGAGCTATTTTTGCTCTTCGTTTCGGTGTGTACAACTGAGGCAATGTCGTTGCCGTTGTCGTTGTCGTTTTAGCCGATTGCAATGAAATAGATAAATTGTGCGATACAAATTTCTTAAAGTAGTGATTTCATGTTTTAAAACTATTTAAATTAAAAGTATTTTGGATGAAAATTTACGGAGCTATGGTCATTTGAAAAGTGTATATTTCTATCGTTTTAACGTGAAATTGACCATTTTCGGTCTAATGTGGCCCACTCTTTGAATCAAATAAGTAATGTTTGATGATCATAAAATTGTTGTGTGATAACCTCAGCCAAAAATAAGTTGATAAAAATACCATTAAATAATATTCATTCGTCATTTTCTAAAAATGAGCGTAAAAAGACCGAAAATGGGTTGTTTAAGGGGTTTGTGGCACCCCGACCCCATTTTAAAAACGCTTCTATTGTTGCCGATGTTGTTCTTGCATCGAAAACTTTCTTTGCTAATCCTCTACAAATATGTTCAATAGAACCGAGTGAATAAATAGAGCAATAGTGAATAAAGAAATCATATACAGCAGTGCGGCACAAATGTGGGGTCGTTAATAGTGATGGCGCGTGGCGCAACTTTAGTCAATTGCAGTGAAATAGATAAATTGTGCGAAGCAAAGGTCTTAAAGCAGAGGTTTTGAGCTCTAATCTTATCTAAAAAAAAGTATTTTGGGTAAAAATTTACGGATCTGTGGCCAATTTAAAAGGGTCTATTTCTATGGTTTTAACGTAAAATATGCCATATTCGAGCTAATGTGGCACACTGAGTCAAATAAGTTTTGTTTGACGATCATAAAATTGTTGCGAGGTAACGTGGGCACGATCTCAATCAAAAATTCGTTGATAAAAATCACATAAAATAATATGAATTCGATATTTTCTAAAAAGTAGCGAAAAAGGCTGTACGTTTAAGGGGTTTGTGGCACCCCTAAACCCATTTTTAAGACGCATTTATTGGTGTCGATGTTGTTCTTTCATCGAAAACTAAGTTTTTCACTAAGTCATTGAATTCTATTTTGTCGACACAGCCTAATATATAACGTAAATTAGTAAATGGGAATCTCAGAACTATGCAGTTGGCAATAACGAACCAAGACACCGCTGTTCCCGTTGGCGGGAACAACTACACAAAATGACAAAAAATTATAACACATGTCACTCAACATACTTGTAATTACAGGTAATTACTTGTTATTGTTATCTTTGAGTTGCTTTTGTAGCAAAATGTAGTTTCAACATGCCTGTTCTTTTATGTAATGTCAAATCCTGTTAACCAGTTGCACTAACTGTATATTTATCTTCTATTGTTATTGTATATTTATAGACCTCCGGCAGGCCAAATAAATGGCCGAAACGTTGGCATTGTAATAATAACTGACTTTTGTTGATCTACCCTCACGATTATCCACAAGATATTATCTGTTTAGAAGACTTTTTAACTTTATGTATCATACAATTTTTTTTTATTCCAGCATTACAAACGACCTTTTTTGTTGTGAAAATTTGTTCATAAAATGATATTTTATGGCACTGATAGTGACTTATTTACCGTTTATGGCACGAATAATCGCATCATCACATTCAATCAATCGCAAAGAACCGTTGGAGGGGGGAGCTGTAAACCGAACAGCCGATCACATTTTTTTTAGCAGATGCCAAATATCCGTCACAAAAGTTGTTTCCAGAATTCAACTTTGATTCTCTTATAAATTTATAATTTATAATGGTGTTATACAACAAAAAATGTACGAATCTCATTTATAACGTTGCTTGACAAACTAGTTGGTTAATATACTATTTTAAGAATGAAATTTATGAACTTGATTTTTGTATTTTGTTGATTTTATTTTGGTGTAAATTATGCATCGTTATTTTAAGTAAATACATTAATATAAACAAATTTTAAAATTAATAGAAGATTTTAATATAAAATTGTTGAATGTGAATTAACGTTTTTGGTTAAAGCTTCGTGATTTCAATCGATATCTTGCGGTAATTCATATTAGGTTTATAAAAGAGGTAATCAGACCACAATTAGAAATTAGTGTATTTAACACATTTGTACACATATGTACATAATTCCAGACATGTTTTGGGGAACTTTCCCCATCTTCAGTGGTATACACGCAACATTAAACCAACACATATCTAAAATACTAACATTAACAAAGTACGATTAAAGTAATGTATTTTTCAACAAGTTTTTAAATTCCTGATTTTCGATGAAAACATACTTACTTAGGTAACGTGGTAATGTATGTACACATTATGTATTTTGAATACAGGTTAGCAAAATTCACTGACTTTATTAAATGGTGAAGCCCTTTTTTCTACAGTTAGTCTGGGGTGGGGGTGGGGTGAGGGACATATCTGGGACCGAAACATGGGATTATGTACATAAGTGCATAATGTGTTAAATTCACTAATTTCTAATTGTGGTCTGATCACCTCTTTTAGAGTTTTTGGTTAATGTGTCTGTTTTCAATGCTTTTAAAAAATTACTCTCAAAAAATTTTCTAATACGCCATTATACATTCTAGGCCTCACTATTTTAAACAATCGACAAATATATACTAAGAACATACAGACATCAATTTAAAGCGCATCCATTTCAATTTAGAGCGCTGCAAAGAACGTCAGATAAACTAAATCCGTACCTTGGACTAGGCGATGTACTACTTTCCCATTCCAACATGAACAATCCTCACGATTTATAAAGATTCGAGCATGGGGGTGTCAGAACCAGTATTGTGCTGATTTGACGGTTCCATGGGAAGATGAAAGAATGTGGTTACTAACTAGGCAGACGCTAGTTCGAATCCCTACGTAACTGTTTCACTGGGCCCCCACTTCCCAGGATAATCAACAGGAAAGAGAGAAAAATGTGAGAGTTCTTTGACAAATTGCCAAGACGAAAGAAATTTATTTTGTTTCTCATGTGTTGGCTAGTCTAAGTAGAAGCTCTAGCCAGCTCTTCCTATTAGCCCACATTAATCGAATATTTGACTTCCATAATGCAAGATTTCATTATAATGGCTAATCAATTACATGCTGCTTAGTGATTAAAGAAAAGTAAAAGTAATCACATTATTAAGTTGAATTATTATGAAGTAGTTTGAATACGCACATTCTTTGCAACACGTTGACGTTGTTTTTCGAGAAAACCTTATCTTAAAAACAATACCTTACGACATTGGAATCGTTCGCTGTTTACATTAAATTAATTTTGTGAACTGACGAACTACTGCTAAAGTTTGCAGAAATGCATTTTTGTAACAAATTGCGAACGAGAAATGTATTTGAAGACAAAGAAAAGTATTTGTAACAAGATAACGTGGTAAAGATGTTTTGTATTTTTTTGTAGAAAAAAAAGAAAAATGTTAGTCTCAGATATATTTCGACGACCTTCTTTAAAATAAGAAAGTTATTGCAATTCATTCGTAATCACGTATCCACGCAATATTTCGAATTCTAACTGCTACATCTTCCCAACTCATTTCATTACGATAATTGTTCCATTTTTTTTCCATTCGATACATTCCTTCAGAACCGTAAATATTCAATTACTTCGTTATTTCAGTTCGGCAAAATAAAGCTGCGTCCGATGAAGGAACAAGCACTTCCCCGCCTGCCGGTCCGCTTTGAAGAACGCAAACCAGCGAAATGCGCCGCAGTATGAAATGAAATAATCTCTTATGCGACGACCGCACCGCGGGTACACAAACGGCGTTTCGCGTCCGCTGTTCAACAGCGCTGGGGTGCAGGGGGAAAAAAAGCGCGGAGTTCGATTACTCTCATTCAATGGGAGTGCCGCGCCTCGTTCTCTTTGGCGGCGCGAACGGACGAAATGAAAATTTCAGCCAAGATACGGCTTTCATTTTCCGCGCCCAAACCCGCGCCGCGCCGCGCCCGTTGCGAAATGACGCGTTGGCGTGGCTTAAGGACAAACAAACGCCGGCAGTGGCGGGCGCGACGCGGCGCGGGAATCGAGAACAAAACATTTGGCGGGAGAGCGGAAGGGCGAGTGTGGTGAGGGATGGGTGAACTTTTGGTTCTGTGAAATTTGAATTTTTTTTATGGCCCGATCGTTCTCAAGCTTGCACTATCAAGTGAAACAATCCAAAGGTAACGAAGTATTTTTTTAAACAATCCATACATTGGGACGTAAATGAGAGGAATTCTAGGAAATGCGTTTCTGAAAGTCTCAAAAATATAAATTTTCTTGGATTTTACAAAATCGCAATAGTAAAGCAGATAAGTGATGGGAGTACGAAAATTATTGTACTTTCAAGGAAGCAATGTGGAGTTCAGGAAGTCTGTTAAAGAAGCTGAGGGTACGCAACTCCCTCAGCGTACTGCGCGGACGATTAAGGATGTTTTTGTAGTAAATAATGCAGAATTGTAGAATATAGTAAATCCTACTAGATTTTTATAAAGTACGTATATTGCGTTCCTAGGCGAAATACTCCGTGGAAGTCACCAGGTTTCCCCTTCGCCTCCGTCATATTTCCCGCAAAATCTCCGAAAACTTCGCGCAGCCATGTCGTCCACGGACTGCAACACTGAAAATTGCGCACGCGACCCTTTCCAATGCACCGGCATCGGGAAGAACGTGTGGAGAGGGGTGAGAAGGATTCGATTTGGAAGGACAGCTGCAAGAGCTCGCAGTAGCAAGAGCGCGGCTCGCAGTAGCACGAGCCCGGCTACAAGAGCGCGAGCCCGGCTACAAGAGCGCGAGCCCGGATACAAGAGCGCGAGCCCGGATACAAGAGCGCGAGCCCGGATACAAGAGCGCGAGCCCGGATACAGGAGCGCGAGCCCGGATACAAGAGCGCGAGCCCGGCTACAAGAGCGCGAGCCCGGCTACAAGAGCGCGAGCCCGGCTACAAGAGCGCGAGCCCGGCTACAAGAGCGCGAGCCCGGCTACAAGAGCGCGAGCCCGGCTACAAGAACGCGAGCCCGGATACAGGAGCGCGAGCCCGGCTACAAGAGCGCGAGCCCGGCTACAAGAGCGCGAGCCCGGCTACAAGAGCGCGAGCCCGGCTACAAGAGCGCGAGCCCGGCTACAAGAGCGCGAGCCCGGCTACAAGAGCGCGAGCCCGGCTACAAGAGCGCGAGCCCGGCTACAAGAGCGCGAGCCCGGATACAAGAGCGCGAGCCCGGATACAGGAGCGCGAGCCCGGATACAAGAGCGCGAGCCCGGCTACAAGAGCGCGAGCCCGACTACAAGAGCGGGAGCCCGGATGCAAGAGCGCGAGTCCGGCTACAAGGGTGCGAACGCGGGTACAAAAGCACGAGCCCGGCTGCAAGACCGAGAGCCCGGCTACAAGAGCGCGAGCCCGGCTACAAGAGCGCGAGCCCGGATACAAGAGCGCGAGCCCGGATACAGGAGCGCGAGCCCGGATACAGGAGCGCGAGCCCGGATACAAGAGCGCGAGCCCGGCTACAAGAGCGCGAGCCCGGCTACAAGAGCGCGAGCCCGGCTACAAGGGCGCGAGCCCGGCTACAAGGGCGCGAGCCCGGCTACAAGGGCGCGAGCCCGGCTACAAGGGCGCGGCTACAAGAGCGCGGCTGCAGGAGCGCAAGTGCAGGAGTTGGGGAGAAGAGATGCGTGTGCGGGAGGGGTGGATAGGAGAGGGGCGATGGTGAAGACGGGAGCGCTGCTAGTGCGCGGACGAGGAGGAGGGCGGGAGAGCAAGCGGAGTGTGCGCCCCGCTGCGCCGCGCGAAAATTGGTTCTCTTTCTTTCTGAGGCGCTTTTGTTGCGCCGGCAGACGCCCTCGATGAACCATTAGGCAAAATAAGCGCGTGCACCGCCTGGGAAGGAGTCTCTTTTCTCCGGCGATCATTCCCTCAACTCTTTCGACGCCTACGCCGCCGGTCGGAAAAAGAAAGTAACACAGCCCCAAGTTGTATTGCATTGTTTAGTGCTATTCATCTGCATAATAACAATAGTTGTCCTGTTTAGAAAGACAATTTTATGGTAAAAGTGTCATAATATACTTCCATTTAATCTGATGTAAATGTGAGTTTCAAAATGTTTGTACATTCTACGCAAGCTACGCAGCATTTTAGAAAGAATCGGTGATGAGGAAAAGTCACAAACAGCTTGCTGTTTAGTGCTTTTATAATGCACACTTATTCAAAATGCATTGACATTAAAGAAAACGAAATCACGTGTCTTCAACAGAAGTGTTTTTAAGCAAATTTATTAAACTTCAATGAAAGTTTATTACAAACGTGAGATTTTTTTTTGTAAATTCTACTAAAAGTCTCAAAATCCAGCTCTGAAGCAAACGTATAAAATATTTGACACAGCTGTGTATTTATTTTTACAATTACCAAAACGATGCGTTCGGTCAACGTTGTGTGGTCTATCAGCGCATTTGGGGATTCTAGTGCAGACTTGACGCGATGTGCATTTGTTCGCTAAGGTCATTCCACCACTAGTTGCAATGATACTGCCAACCTGAGTATTATATCAACAAGAAACATGAAACAGGAATTGATAGGGAGTTAATAAATATTCGACACAATGAGATTACTAAATCTTAAATTGAATTATTTATTCATTATTCACTCCCTTATATCTTCTATCATTGCCAAAAAATGATCTCTATTTTGTCTTTTACAGTCTCGTCTCTAAAGATATTCGGCAAGTTGTATCGCCATATCCTCGTGACGTTACTTTTAAAGACAAGTTTTCCGCTTCGCTCGCCCGGATCCAAGTCACGGCTAGGCTCGGGCCTTCGGCCCTCGCCTTCACTATAAAGAACCTTGAGTCTATCCACCGCATAATTACCAATTCACTTTCAGAAGAAAGCACTTTAATGGTTAACTTCGGTACCCTGCATTACGTCCTTGCTGTGACAGACAAATTAACATCGCACAGCGCATAACCCTGTCTCCGCTAGAATACCCATGCATTATTTTCCTCTCGCACTTTGGCATTCTCATCTACTACACGAAGCACAGGAGAAAACATTTAAGTCTTATAGAAGGGAATGCTACTTTGTCTGTTGTATATGCCCTTAACAAAATTGAATATCTTGTAATTCTCAGAATCACCGGACAACTGGAAATTAGGGTTATTGCTGAAGGTGAAGTTGCTCTCTGTGAACACACTATACAGAGTGTCCCACCAACTATGGACCACCCCCATAACTTCTAAACGGTTCAGGATATCGAAATGCAGTTTTCGATTAACATGCGGAATCATGGGGCAACTAACATGCCATAGAGAAATTGTCTATAACAATTTTAGTTTTCGAGAAATTTAATCTTCTTCGATTTTTTAAATGGAACTATATATTTTATCAGCAGCAATGTATAAATCATAAAAAGAGGAATAAAATGATGTTTCATATGCTAGTATTTTGGTAGTAATTTGAGTATAAAATTAGATTTTATGATATGTGATTTTGAATTAAACGGACAATATTTCGTGAAGCAGCCCTTGCAACTCTCGCCTTCTTGAAAAGTGGCCTTCGCGGCGTCAAGACTTGCGTGGAGAGAGAGGAGACTGAGAGGGGTAACAATGGGGGAAAAGAGGCCTAACTAAAGAAATCCAGGGTCTTGTCACAAAGGTCACATTAAGAAATACTAATTTCAACGATCAGAATAAGAGATTTTTTTCCGTTGATTTATCTGCATGTATCTTGTCGTCTTTAATAATAAATATCATTTTCAAACTTGACAAGAATCCAACCACCGTCTCTTCGTTGGTAAATTTAATTTTTAATTAAAATGATTACTCGTCCACTGCGCAACCGTACCTCTCCTGTTGTTCATAAATGGAAAAAAATACATTACACTTCCGTCTTCTGCCGTGGATTTTCAAGTTTGTGGCAGCACGTGGCGTTATGAAGTGAGAAACTCTCCAATCAGTATTAGCAGTTGTGACTGCAAATGTGCATTTGTGTTAAAGTTTATTAAATTTACACAGAGTCTGTCAAGAATATTTCAAAAAATGTATTGCTTTCTTCTTTTTGTACGTGTTAAATGAGAATTTTATTAACAGTAAATAATAATAGAAAAGTCTACCTATTATTTAATGAATTAATCGAGATATTACAATACAAATCTTTAATCATTCATTCCCTTTCCATGTTTTAAAATGAGAGTTTGTTTCTGCAAACACACTGAGCTCGATTCTTATATGTTTGAAAAGGATCTTTATTATTATCGTCCTTCCGCTACAAATTATTTGTATTCTGTTCTTGATTCTGTTTTTGATTATCGTTGCTTTGGAATTTCAGTAGAAGAAAAGTTCAATTCAGATGAACAAATGACAAAAATCTCTCATTCTGATCCTTAATGTTGATGTTTGTTCATATGATCTTCATGTCAAGACCATGAATTGCTGTAGTTACGCCTCTATCCCTCACAGCCGCCCCTCTCACACACCTTGTCTCCACGAAACAGTCTCGACGCCGCGAAGGTCGTCTTACCAACGGCTACTGTTGCGAGGGCTGCTACAAGAAATGACCGTTTACTTAAAAATCACGTGTCAGAAAGTCTAATTTTATACTCAAATTACCATCAAAATACTAACATATGATACATCATTTTATTCCTCTTTTCATGATCTATTCATTGCTGCTGAAAAAATATATAGTTCCATTTAAAAAATTAAAGATGATTAAATTTCTCGAAAACTAAAAATGTCATAGACAATTTCTCTATGGCATGTTACTTTCCCCATCATTCCGCATTGTTAATCGGAAACTGCATTTCAATATCCTGAACCGTCTAGAAGTTATGGGGGTGGTTATGGGGGTGGTTGGTGATAGTTGGTGGGACACCTTGTATTTGCACTGTGTTAATGTTATTAGTAAAAGTAATTTTCTGAACGAGGTGATCCTTAGAATACTTCAAATGTCTTCTCACATTTGCAGAGGTAGAAGCATTGGGTAATTTTTATCATGAATTAACGAGGAAACTCAGAAAAAAATATTTTCCCATGCTGTTAAGAGGATCTCAGGAGATATTACAGGATATTGACTCATGATACGTTGTTATCAGGTGCTTATCAAAATACTGTATTTTAACAGGTTTTTATACTCAAGTACTATATTGTGAAACAATTTCTCAGTCATACGTAAAAATAACTCAGATCTAATATTAATGGATTTTTATTTCAAGCCTACATACATTTTTTTCTCGACAGCTCATTTTCTATCTAGCTTCAAAATAATGTAGTGAAATGTTAATAGTAATGTTTTTATAAGTTATTTTATTGATCTATTTATTGAAATGTGACGTAAGTGAAGTTATTGAGGTGTTAATATATTATCTTTTCTAATGTATGCCATTTTATCAGATGTTATAAAAATAAGCGTTTCTTGCTGAGAGTGCTTGGCATAATAGGTACGTCTGCCTGAATCCAGTCTTAAAACCAATAGGGATATGAAAACTGGGATAGAAAAAAAATATATAATCTGAATAATTTACGTAGAGACGCATTAACTTTGAAATCATATCAATGACTGCAGCCCAAGATAAATTCACTAAAAAAAAAGCCAGATGTCGGCGGTGCATTTAAGAAAACAAACTGCAGAAGGGAGAGCTTTCGTTAAGAACCCGTGGAAGACAAACGAGTAGCGGCAGGCGACTGCTCTCCAAGAAGTTCCATAACAAGAGTAACAGGGCTACTACCGAATTTGTTTTTCAGGCAAACTCATGAAAAATTACAGGCACGCAGCCGCTCAACTTTGTCTTGGCTTTCCGCTTCTTTCGCAAACGGTCTTCTGTTGTGCGGCCCTAATTAGCTTTGGAGGCGCGTTGGGTCGCGGCCAGGCCTTCGGCTCATAACCCGTGTCGGCAGCGCAGTCGATGTTTCGCAGCGGACTTGATTTGTTATCGGATTCTTCTCTCTGAGGCGTCGCGACTCCCATTAAGAGACGTCGTCGTTCAGCCCTAGGGGTTTTCGAACGTTTCGAGAGAGAGAGAAGCGACTTCACTGTTGAAATGATAATAACTTCGAGGATGGTGAAAGAGTGACAAGATAACAGAATATGTTATTTGTATTACACAGAAGGGGCGGATGGAGGAGGTTAATAACCGATGAAAATACTGGCGTTTCTTGAGTATGAGAAATTCAGATTTTGTAACCCATGATATCATATATTGCGTAGTCAGCGCTTTCGAAATGTGAAGATTTCCAATTCTGGCCCAAGATGAATCAAAAATCTTAAGAGTATGGGAGAGTAAATGAAGATGCATTTTAATCCAATATTTCTTTGAGTGAATAAACTCAGTTTATCACTCACCGCTATTTTTAATTAAAAATCAGAGCAGAATGTTTTATCGATTTTCTGGTCGTCTCTGATCTTACAAATTCACTAACAGAGTATATTTTTATGCGATACAGATTTCAACACACGTCGTAGGAACCACTAGATGGCTGACTCCGCGCTTTCCCAATAGGCGGAGGTGAGGCCGTACAGGGAGCCATGTTGCACGGCAAAAGCTTCGAATGTCAATTGCAGCCCATGACAGTGTGATAGATTTTTACGAGTGTAACACATATACATTGTATTTGTTAACATGGTTCTGTTCCATCCTAAGAAAGTAAAGCTGTAGGCAACAACAAATTGCCGAAATCTATTTTATAATTTACATAAAACTACGAACAGCATTGATATAGTATTACCGGAGACTTGCAAATATGAGGACTTGTTTTTTATGATGACTTACAGGTACAAACTTCTTATACTACTTCAGAAGAGATCAATTTATATGTTAATACTGCACGTGACAGTAAATTAATATTACTATGGCAGCTTTATTATAAAGGATGTTTTTCTCTGTTTCAATATTCCATTTTCGAAAATAAGAATAAGACGTACTTATTCATGTGATTAGAAAAACTGCGTTTCACTCCAAATATCCCTTTTTTCTCTCTTAATGGATGGTTGTAAATAACTGCTGGATTTGGGAGGTGGCAGAGAGATTTAAAATGAAAACACGTAGAGAAATATAGTGCATATGTACTTTTTATGGGCTGACATTTTTATTTGCATATGAATATTTTCATGCAATATTGATATTTATAATTACAACACACGCCGTAGAAATCACGTGCATCAAGTGTCAGTATCAACAGCTCAGTACAAGAAATCAACATACAATACATGTACGTTACTTTACAACGCATTGCCAGATGACATAAAACAATTAAAAGTCGGTACACAAATTTAAGTTAAAAGTAAAATCTTTTCTGCTGCAAAACTGTTTCTATACAATTAGAGACAATACTGATCGTGAAAAAGAAAAAATAATGTTTATTGTAACAAAACAAAGATATATATTGAATTAGTTTACGTTTGCATTGTATACATTTTAAAAAAATATTTAATACGCCTGTAACAAGTAACAAGTAATACAAAACGTTTTTGCAGGAACAAACATTCAAATGATATCTTTCACCATTGAAAGAAAATATTCAAATAATAAATAATGTTTCTTTTAATTTTACATAACAGGAAATAGAACAAAACATACATTTAGAGAATAAATGAATAGAGTAAAATACATGTTCAAAACATGAACACTTAAGACTAAGATTCCACTACACGATATTGTTGTGAAACCCACCTTATAGTGGTAAAACATGGATAAAACATAGGCAAAAATTATTGATTTCCTGAGCCAATTTTGGAAATAACAATTGCAGTAAGTAAAGATCAAAATGAAAACATTTGAAAAATCAAAACAAAAAATGTTTCACTAATCACTCAAGAGAAAACTCACTACAACTCACCGCTTTCGGCAATACGAACAAGGTTTTTGCCGTGCAAAATGGCGCCTTGGGTGGCCTCACCGCCAAGGCGACAGTCATCCTTCTAGGAGTATATGTATTCATCATTGGTTCGTGCGCGCATAATATAGGAGCCGTTGCAGACCTCTGGTAGCATTCTTTTGCAACTATTCAGTGCTATTCAATTGTTATGTAGCGAATTGAAATCGCTATAGTAACCAAATTAACCATACGTGATTTAGTGCTATTCAATCGTTATAAGCCCCGTCAACTTCGATGCGGACCAACCACCTTTTGTTTTACATCGGCCTCTCCCTCCGACTTAATCACAGGTTTAGCAGCTAAGCACGGTTTTAGATGAAGATTCGAACCGACCCAAGTCATGTGTACACTTGGCCAGGAATGTACAATGATTTAGCGATTAATGCTAAACCAACATCTGGCATTCAAGAATGAAAAATCTTGCTTGTATGTTTCATTTAGGATGACAAAAGAATCAAAATTGAGTTGACCAGAAATTAGCGTCATGTTATCATACGAATCATACTTATCGAAATTAGTGTTAGATCTATCAAACAAGGGTTAATCGGTAATAATGGGTTAATCGGAATTTAACAAAGAAAACAAAATGAATTCGTCAGGCCGCATAAGCTACTACTGAGCGTAATGTATCATTAAGTGATTTGTATTCTTGAATTAGAATAAAAGGAAAGTCAGAAAGGCTGTTTAAAAACAGTATTCGACGCACGTGGTAAAAGGGATTTCAAATTTCTCCTACGATTAGGAAAACTTAAGAAAGGATTCAACATTTCCTACTCGCAAAATAAAATGTCACTTTTCCCACACGTATCACAAAAAAACTTAATTTTCTTGCAATAATACCAAAGTATATTTTGGGAAATTGATGAAATACTTATTTAAATACGAAAATATTTCTTTAAATTGTGATCCGGTATCACCCATTCACTGCTCTGTTGGCATAAGCGTGGAGGCGGATGACAAAATAACACGCACGAGAAAGTTAATAATTTCTATTTTTAAATATTAATTTTCATTATACGCAGTTAAAATGCACTCCAATTTATTCAATTACTCTCCCTAAATAAAAATTAACAGTTAACGATTTTCAAAATTAGTTGGCGGAGTTGTCTGCACCCAACGAAGACTGGGAAGAATTTTAAAAGGACGAAGGGCGCACAGACGAGAAAATTTCTGGCAACAAGCTAGGCAGTCCTCTCCAGCCTAAGAAACAGACTCCCATTTCACATTGTCCTTCAATATCTCTCCGACATTACATAACATAAGAACATTTCTTGCATTTGCTTGACTCTCCCACGTATTTCCTTTCTAAACCTCGTCACCGCTAACGAAATTTCCTCGCTATAACCTAGGTTGAAGGTATAGTCTAATGAAATCACTATCAGGGAGGTGACAAGAAGTTACCCCCTTAACACTTTGCTGATACAAAGTTGCTCGGCCAATCAAACGAAGAGCCTCACGGCTCTCATTGTACTGTCTGTCAATGTAAAATAAAATTTAATAAAAAAAGCAGGATAAACGCTTTTGTGGATGACGCATTGACGGAAGTCTCCAATTGTTCGTAATAAATTGAATTCTAAACAATACTAGAGATCAATATTGAATATTTTGTGTAAGAGAGTATTTACTAAATAATTGTAGAAAAAATATTTCCTTTTAGTATTATAGCAACTAATGCATAATGAAGTTTTAATTTATATGTATGCTCATATAATGTTGCGTTAATATAAGACTGAATAAAATAAATTATTTTTGTAGTTAAAATAATAAGTAAATATCATCGTTACGCATATCCAAACAGACGCCCTCTCTCCCCGAAGTAACGTAACGTGTTATTGGCTCAGACCCTCCGCCCTTTTGTGCGGTCGTTTATGAAGGACCCCTTCCTCGGATCCGAACATTTCTAATTTTTAGCTATTTTCTAGAACGCTTGATGGAATCTTTATTCATAATTCAAATATGCATTTTTTACTTGCAGATTTTACTATACCCGCAAATTTTACTTTTCCTCGTTTCATTCCAAACGCTTACAACATTAAATAAATAAATTCTACATCTATTACAGAGGAAAGAAAATAAAATTTGCAAGTACAATATGTAGTTAATTTTATGTTAAATAATTCATTAAACTACACAAATTACTAAAGCATAATGTTTATTTATTGCGCAATGTTAAGTTTTCTTAAAATTTTTAATTGTATCTAAAATCTTACATAATTTTCGAAATGTTTCGTAAGATTTTTTGGTTTTTAAAATATCACGTTGTGCCATGAAACTCTGAGAACTAACCGTCAAGATTTTTTGCGGCGTACACGCTGAAAAAAAGACGCTCAAGAACCTTAACCGATCGACTTCTTTGCGTATGCAGACCAAAGAATAGAAACTAATGGTGTGTGTTTTATATCGTAAAGAAATAAACTCCACATTTTAGGTTCTTGACAGGAGCAATAAATTGGAGCATATAATGTTTATTTTCGAGGTGTCCCCACAACTTATTTTCGTGTCGCTGAAGTTTTTGTGGTAGCAATTGCCCAAGTTTCGTGTCTGTATATTGCGAGGTGAATTGGTCATGACCACGAGATAGCGACTGCAGAGATATCAGATCCACGTAAATAAATTGACTGGATTATAGTAAGGAATAACTCGAAATGAAGCAGAAAATGTCCAGGCGGCGACTGAGGAGCTGTAAGGAGCAGGCTCCTTTGGCGTGGCGTGGCCTATATTCGTCAGAGGACCGGCGTCGTAAGGGTGGCGAGCGTGCATCATTTAATTAACGCACCTTCTCTAGCGTTACACCGCGCTGCTCTCCGCTACTTCTCGCTCCCCTCCCACGCACGCCCGCACGCCGCCCACGCCGTCATTCACGGCACACTCCCCTTTGTTACGATTATTATTAAACCTCCCTTGTTTTGACGGCGCCGGCGTACTACGTCACATCCGGGCGGCGGCGAGCGCGCGGCGGGGGCGGCGTCGCGTCGGCGCATGCGCGGCGGGGAGGGAGGGGCGGTGGAGGGGCGCGGCATCTCCCCGCCCCTCTCCTGCATGACCTCGGCGGGGACCCACCATTGATTTCACCATTCTCCGCATCCCGCCGCCGCCGCCGCCGCCGCCCGAATCGATGCGCCTGCCGCTGCCGCCGCCACTGCAGACACGCTAACCCCCGCCCCCCCCCTCGTCCTCCCCCGCCCGAGGCAGTGGCAGAGGCGGAGGCGGCGAGGGATGAGAGAGGACGCGAGGGGCGAAGCGAAAGCGAAAGAGGGCGTGCCATGCGGAGGAAGCGAGGACACGCCGTTCCAAGGCCCGCAGCCCGCCCTCAGCTCGGCCGCTCCTCCCCAGCGCCGCCGCCGCGAGGCGCTCATTTCACGGGCGTTGTCGCCCGTCGCCCCCTCGCGTGCGCTCTCAAGAACGCGCGCGAGATCGGCATGCGCAAGGACGCGCGAGCGTGGACTCGTACGCCCTTCGACGCAACTGGTTCGCGAATTGTTCACGCCTCCCACATTTAAATTACACGCTGGATATGTGCTCATTTCTGTGGTTTAATTACTTTCACATCAAAATAATTGATGTGTAGAAGTAAAAATAATGTGTGTCCTTACTGTCTCTAAATCTAATGTAAATGCATTAATTCTAAGGTGAATAGCGGAAAATCCTTCGCCAAGGAAAACTTTGAACTTCGGTAATCAGGATATATATTTCAATAATGTTGTGCGTGTTAGTAGTTCAAAGTTTATTTGAAAGGCTACAATACACGTGATAAATAATTAAACAAATCGTGTAATAAATAAATCGAGAGCTTTAAATAGGATACAAAACAAATAGACTTCAACACAAAATTTCAGTTTTCTGGACAAATTCCCTGATCTATGATGGATCTCTTCTGGATCTCACTATCATCCAACTATAATATACTGGGGACAAATATATAAAAGAGTTACGAAACTGATTACGTAGTAATCTCTTTATTTAAATTTAGATTAAAATATTTTCTTTGGACTATGAGAATTTAACTCACGCTAAAAGTTACAAATTTCAGCTTACAAAATGTTTACACAAAAATGATTGCCTTTTATTTAAAGCTTTCTCTGTGGCCGCCATTCATAACTATTCATAATAACATACACAATAATTGACCGCAAAGTAATGAGCCTCCTCTGTTAACATATAGTTAGCATAAAATTCGCATTTCATGTAACTAAATCCATGTTCGAAACATTAATTTTCGGGAGAAGTCAAATTTCAATTTGTGGAGCGAACAAAATTATGAACATATGGCAGTTCATTTCATGTTTATTTTCCAGTTCATTTTATTCAAATTACAGTTCATTTCATTACATATCTCGTTACTAACATTTTCTTTAAAACAGTGAAGAGTTTTAAGAACATTTTCCCAATTTTTTGTAAAAAAAAAGTCACTAAGTATTGTTTTCGCGAAGTAATACGAAAACAGTTTCCACTTCAGAAGGCACGTTTTAATTAATATTATTTTTGGACAAAATTATTCTCTACCATCAATTAAATAATCGCATTGCTCTCATGGAGACCTGTATATTAACATGAATATATGGTTGGTATTTTTCTCCTGACCGATAACTTTTTTCGCACTTCGTACAAACAGACTGCAGAACACTAGGGTTAAAAAGATCATATATTCTCGAAACAATTTTACGCAATGCGTTTGTGCGCAGATTTTATCAGCTCAAGCGACTCTCTGGACGTCTCTTGCAATTTGTTATCAGGAAGCTTTCGAGGGGAAATGGGAGAATCAGCAAAATACAACGAGGGTCCGGCAACGCTACGGCCCTTCGCTAACGAAGTTATCACCTTTTCTTATTGCTCTGGAAAGTGTATAATTAAAGTAATTAGAATGCCATCCATGTTTCTTCCGGGTAGGCCGCTCATTTCACACTGTTTTCGAGCAGCGAATGAAATGGATGCAGGGGCGCCAACCTCTGAGAAATCGAGGATTTGTTTACAAACATCTGCAAAGAGGAGGGGCGGTGACTGATGATAGTAATTATTGTTGTCCGGACCATCGTCGAAAATATGTTTGTGAAGAAATGAATTTCACCATTCTACGAAAACAAATCTAAAAATGCGGGAAGAAAATCCAGTTAGAATGTTATTAAAGTTTAGGATACCGTTTCGGTGAATCCGTTGAATGAAAACGAAACTTAATGAATACTGAGGAAAATGTTACTTATCTACTTTGAAAATGTCGGTTCCTGGATGGCAATACATAATAATGACCTAATTAACTGTACCTAGAAAGGAGATTTTCCTTTTCGTAAAACGAGTGCTCTCTGCACTCTTAATTCAAATCACGTTTTATGCGGATTGGTCTCATCTAATATTCTTTTTAAATAGATAGATCAAATCATTGAACATTCGAATAACAAAACGTTAGTACTTGCAACGAGTTTAAAATTATAACCAAATCTTGGAATGAAAACTATAATCCACATTTATCAATAGAAATTTTCCATATGTTTTTTGTAAGACATGTCCCGTAGAAATGCTTTCAAGTTGCCCCAATCCATACAAGGAGTGAATTATCGTATAGAAAAATCTCCATATGGGGCATATTTTGCAGATTTGAGGGTATTTGATTTGACATATTCAAGAAACGATCAACGCTGACTACAATAAAAAAAATGGCACCTAAATAGATTCTCGTCAGAGCGAAATTCTTCAAAACGGTACACTTGATGAGGGCAAGGAAAAAGTGAATATCCTAGAATATCTCAAAAAAACGGACAATTCTAAATTTGTTGTTTCCCTTTATTATACTACGAAAATGAAAATATTAAATAATCGAGAAACAGCGAAATCCTAAATAAAACAATAATTATACTGCCATTTTTCCTTAGCTGTCTCTCAAGGACCATCTTCAGGATGAAATACAACACGGCATTTCGTGTCTTTCTCGGTCGTACCGCTAGATGTCGCATGATCAAGCCTTGCTTGATACGGTCGCAGCGCGACATTTAGAGGCATGACCGAGAAAGGCGCGAAACGTCATGATATCGTGAAGATGGGCCTTGAGCGACAGCTATGGAAAAATCGCAGTAAAGTTGTCCTTTTTTCTCGATGCCGCCTCAGTGAGGAAAGCCAGAGCAAGCCTAACAGGAAAGTATGAGCGCAGAGAAACGTGAAACCCAGGAGGTCGTCGCGGTCAGAGCCGAAGAGGTAGCCGCCCCGCGCGGCGCGATCGCTCGCTCGACGTAACTGCGCAAAACGAACGCGGCGGGGAGGGAGGGAGGGCCCGGCTGCGTAGAAGGTACGTCAAAGACCGCTGGAGCCGCTGGGGTGGGGGCGGCGAAGTGGAAGAGAAGAGGGAAAGGGTGGGGAGGGGAGGGGAGGGGGGCAGATGCGCCGCGCTGGATGGCGGGAGCACGCGCCGCGTGACGTCACCAGGAAGCAGCGGGCGGCCCGCGCTCTACGCCGCCGCACGCAGAGAGGGCGGGGCCGCGGCCAGAGAGTGCGTGAGAGGGCATTGTTATTACGGATGCGCTGTTTTCAAATCATCGATGTTTTTGTAAAAACATCCATGTTTTAAACATCGATGTGTGAATGTCGTTTTCTAACATCAATTTTTTGTGATAGATGTATTGCTTCGGAATGAAAAATTCCCACGATCACAATTCTGTAAAAGTTAAAAAATGAAATATAACTGGTGGTAATACTGTTAGTTCTTGTGTTCAAACCAAAGGAACACTGGTTGTACTACCTTTATTGACAAACTCTCACGCCCGAGATGACCTAGTATTTCCTCCCCCCCCGATACCCTTGTATATCATGTTTCTTCGTCTTTGAGAAATGGTCAACAAATGGTCTGTGAGCGTCGGGACGGCCCCTTTTTTTGTCCCCCTTATTCGGTGAATTGATAAACACGAATACTTTTCAAATTAAAATTTGTTGCACACAAACGTTTGACGTTACTAAAACAGCTAGAAAGCATCTACGTTGAAAATCCATCGTTTTTAGTCGTTATATTATTAACATCGATGTTTTGTTATCGATGTCGCATTACTAATATTGTCAGTGTCGTGATGGCACGATCTACACCGTATTCACTGACTTCGGCCTGGAATATAAACAGCCTTAGAACATCAATGTACGCAATGTTAGATAAATGTTTTAAACAATATGTTCACTGTTTTTCGTTTCCATTCACCTTGTTTCTCCTGAACACAGACCTTTCTGTCGTGTTCAGTTCGAAAATATCACGGTGAGTCCATTATCATTCTTTGGACATTTTTTGCAACGTTATTCGATGAAAACGTGAACATAAACATTTTTCTCTACGACTGCTCCAGAATGTATACATTTCTGCACGTTAACGGATGCAGTAATGATGCCGATTCCACAAGCCGTGCGAGAATATTATTCTCACACGGCTGTCGACCAATCACATTCGTCTTAGTTCATTACACCACGACAGAGGGTTCTCGCAGTCGCCTACAGAGGCGCTGCGTGCTCTGCCGCGGCTGGTCGCAACTGTCGTTAGACAGGTGAGCCACGATCACTATGCGAGTTGGTGTTGAGGTTAAGGCGCCCATTGGATATTTTTAAAATATCAATTTTAAAGTCGTAGAGAAAGTATAGTCTTATACTCGCATAGAATGGCTATTATTCACTCGTTGAAATTCCGACACTCGCTCCTACGTCGCTCCTACGTCGCTCGTGTCGTAAACATCAACTCGTGAATAATAGCTGTCATTCTACGCTCGTTGAAGAATATACTATTATTTTTTCAGTTCGGAGGTTTCAGTTCGGAGTTATTTTTGTAGAAGAAACGTGTTCGATTGTCGGCGTAGTTTCCATGATGAGATCCACGGCTCCACTTGCCACAGAACAGTTTTCAGGAACCGTCACTGTTGCATTATTCATTTGTTCATTTCAGCTCTATTTTGTTGCGTTGTCGAGATTCAATGCATACAGTTTGGTTACTTAAGCTCCATTTGTATGGAGTAATAAAAACACTCATTTGTTGTTAACCCTGCAGTGGTAACGTGACTTTTTGAAACCAAAGTGGTAACGTGGGGTGTCTCCAGACTCCCACACTCTTTTCATGATATATGCTAAATTATTGAAAAACAAATTAATATAATATTCTTCTTCTATTTTTAACAATTTTTTGCGTGTAATTAAACAATTTATTAAGAATTTAGTTGCTAAACAAGTCTGAGAATTCATCAGGAAAGCATCTAGTATTTGGAGTTAACCAGTGGCGGCTCCTAAACTTCAGGCCAGGTAGGGCACAAAACAAAAAGCTAGAAAATAACTAATAAAAATTTTATTTTGAAGTGTAAGCGCTGTAAACTGAAAAAACACTTGAAATTCCTCATTGGTTTCTCACATATTAACTAAGCAGAGTGAGAAGAGACAACAATTCAATTGAAACAACAAACGCTCACGATCAAGAAAAAGAAATCTCACAGAATCACAGCTGCTGATATTATGAAGATTACGCGGGCCCTGAGCTAATCAGCATTTCATTTCTCAGACACTATGAGCGTTGTTTGTACATCTGTAAAGTGGCGCTTGCAGTGGCAGTCACAAAAAAACTTGTGACCGTGAAGGGCCTTAAGGGAGCATTACCCCCTCCCTTTTTTCCTCGCACTATGAGGAAAAGCTTTGCTGAACGGGAGGGAGCTGGTCACATGAAGCTTGCGGACTTCGCCCTGTTGCCACAACTACCTCGTTATGTGCGCTGTGAAATAGTATCGATATCGCCAGTGAAAACCTTAACGTAAATTCTCTAGAATTATTACTCGATAATATGACACGCATTTCAGTCCACTATTAATATTTTCCTTTACAAGTGGGAGGGCACGTGACCATGTGACCTTATGGTAGAGCCGCCACTGGAGTTAACTTTTCTACCGGTCTGCGCATGTTTCCGTATCCAAGCCCATGTTTCGTAGCACAATTTGAAATCTTTTCAAATTCAAAGTACAATGGAAAATTTGAATGCCCATATTATCCACATTCCACAATTCAGCAAGATTTTGATGCCTTGATTTCACAGACTCGGTCAAAATACGTAGCCCAATTACTGCCTTCATTTCCGCTTTGCCAGTCTTATAGGTGCTGCGATCATTTTTTATTCCTCTCTAAATCCATTTAAATTTTGATATTGGTGAATTCTGTAATTCTCTCAATCATATCCAAATTAATAAACAAAGAAAACATGATCCTGGTCTTTTGGAACTGCGTGCAGACTGTTTTTTCCAGGTCGGTGAGTAACGATATTCTGTTCCCGCTTTCAGCAAAAGTTGGTGTATTCTTCATCTCCTTTCTTAACATATAAAGTGACCTAAAATGTTCTAGTACTTCAGTATTAACTTTGCACGGGAATCCTAACGTCAAAATACAACCTGCAATACTTTGCCAAACGAGACTGAAGACATCTTTGCTAACGTAGAAAGTAACGCGGGGGTTCCTGGGCACCCCAAACAAAACAACAGCTTGTTACACGGATAAAACTCACGAAATTGGCAAACTGAGAGCACACTAAATATCATGATACAAAAACAGAAAGGTACTCAAACAATGATCAGGGTAGCTAACGTGGAAAATACAAGAAGCGGGAAGAACGGATCGTGGGGGTCCCACAGACCTCCTCGTTACCAATCCCGGGTTAATCGTTAATAATTTTTGCATTGCCTAATTTCCTAATTCTGTTAATCTAGAGTGTGCTACTTTTTAAATCGCAGTCTGATCAAATGGCTTGCGTAATCAATGCGGGAAGGAACTACCCGAAAAATAAAAAATGGTATTAGCACATTAACAATAACCATGAGCGAGATAAAGGAAGAATCACAAAAGTTGAAATGTTAGAAGTGCAGAATAACAGGTTCCGTCTAGTGATGAGGAAATAAAAAACATTAAATATCCATTTCTTATCGACTTGTTCCTTCCTTCCCAAAATAGAATCCAAGCATCCCCCCCTCTCATACGATTTGCTGTGTTGGCGTGAAGAGAATTGGATTCAGCTTTGAGTGACGCATATGGCCAAAGTCGCCAGAGAGATTGACGTAAGACCATTAGTATTGAGGGAAGACACGATGGTGTGATAAAAATTCTGCAAGGAAGAATCAAGACAAAGAATACGAAAATAAATAAGACCGGATGTAGACTGAAGTTCTAAAGTCAAATCAAAAATAATTTCCTTTTTTAGAAATCAAGTGGCACTGAAATAGTATTTTCAGGCGAAGGTACAAGAGAATTTATAGTTAAACTTGTTTACAGGAAGAACAGATGTTGCATTTCACAAGTTACAAAAGCACGACAAAAAATAGAAAGTGCCTGTATAGATTTTACTAGAATGAGGCTTCATCCTTCTAATCATTAAGTACTAAAAATAGCCTCTCGCTTTTATCGCAGTCGCAACTGGACTTAAATATATGCTGTTTTCTATTCTGAGTGGGATGAAGGCATTTCATTTGCAACTGTTTAATTATGTTGTAACGTCAGATGCGTATTTATGTTAAGCATTGTTATCAGAGTCTGAGTACAGGATGAAACAGCGTCAGCTTTTGCGAATGAACGATACTTCTGCGTTACTTCTGCGTTACTTCTGCGTTACTTCTGCGTTACTTCTGCGTTACTTCTGCGTTACTTCTGCGTTACTTCTGCGTTACTTCTGCGTTACTTCTGCGTTACTTCTGCGTTACTTCTGCGTTACTTCTGCGTTACTTCTGCGTTACTTCTGCGTTACTTCTGCGTTACTTCTGCGTTACTTCTGCGTTACTTCTGCGTTACTTCTGTTACTGCGTTAGTTTCAAGGTCAATAATTACGTGAAATATACCAACTGAGCTACTCGCATCGGCCTATTTCATAATTCCAAAGAGTAATATTTGCATTGGTTGCATTCATTCCTTTTCTCTCTCGTGCTCAATAGCGATCTAGTGCTCAATAGCGTCAGCACCCTTCCCTTCCTCTTATTTAAATGAAGAAAGAATGTTGTAAAACATTTATGTATATGTGACGTGTGTGGGAGAAGTACAGTGGACTTCCTGTTTATAGGATCTTGCTATAATCGGAACTGTGAACTTTGAGAACATACCAGAAAGGACAATTGTTTTACGCGTTCAGAAGTATTGTAGGAGTAAATCACGAAGATCCTTATTGCACAATGCAATTTTTTTTAAATTTTCACTCTCAACTATCAGCACTAGCTGAAATTAATGCTAAAGCGTTGCAGTAGAATGTCTTTTTCCGTTTCATATAACTGTACGTTTTCTACCGTTTATTATATAGTTTCCTCCATAAAAACAATCCTGTGCAATACTGTATATTGGTTTACAAATATCCGTTTAATCGAACTTTGCCATATACGCACGAGACAGTTCGAGTCTCGTACAAAATAAAATCGCAAATTGCTTTTCTTTCACATTCTTTTAAAATCCCTTCTTCCAACTTTTTTGCCCTGAGCCACCGTTATTTCTTGCTCCCTCATTTCCAGCTCATCATTGTTAACCTTTTCCTTTTTCAGTATTCTGCCTCTCCTTTCGGGCCGCATCAACTCTCCTCTTAAGGCGAAGGAGGTCGCAAGCGATTTCCACTTCAGGATTAGTGACGGAGGCGCTACCTAAATCAGGCATCCATTCGTTTTAATGGATTGATTGGTGATTCCTTGCGTATTAAGTGCTAGTTCCGTAAGTGTAGTGCATAGTTTTATCGTGGGGAGGTGGCGGAAATTTTTCCCCGCTGGATGGCGAGATCCGGCCCCGACGTACGTCGGCTTGAGGGTATTTTTTGCACACCAGGTATCTCCCACCAGTGTGGCCCCAGCCGGAACACGCTCTAAGATTCCGACTGGTCCCCGACAAGTGTGGTAGCGTAGTGCATTTGAGTGTGTGTATGTAAGAGGTAAGGTTAGGACAAGGAAGGGGAATGAAAGATCGCTTGCGGTTCGTGGTCCGTTTATTAGGGTACTGCTCCGGCATACGCCTTGTGTTCTTCTGAAACCACGGAAAACTACCGATCAGAGCAGCCGGCCGCTATAATTCTCCTCGATAACTGCTGAATTCGATCTAGCTATACAGTCAGTTTCGGAAATCTTGCCACCGCTGAGATTCGAATCCCAGGACCTCCCGGCTAGAGGCATCACAGTGACACCCGTTGACTCCATAAGCCACCTTTTTCCTGAATATCCATTCGGCGAAACACCAACTCCGCGCCTATGATTGAAACAAGTTTCGTAAATATTTGCGCTAGCGATGACGTAATTTAAACACTATGACCTTAGAGCTCCATTTTATATTGGAATTTGCAGAAAGTGGATAAAACTGTTTCGATATTCGTATCGTATCATCTCATCACAGTACTGAATTCGAAGCCAAACTCGGACTGACAGCCTTTTTTATTTTTGTTTTTTTGTTTTTGTTGGCGTATAGGCCGCCTCGGACCACGTCTACATACATACTGCCATTTCTGCGGCTCAGAAACATTATCTCGGTGGCAGGGTATGAAATATCAGGGGGGGATCAGCATTTAGCTGAATCCCATTTTAATCTCCGACGGTTGTTAGCCCTGGGGGTATGGATGATGAAATGATGATAGTGAGGGGTGAAAGGACGGCATACACATACAGATATACACAAATACACCCATGTCCGAGGAGACGGGATTCGAAAACGCTTCCCTGCGGTAAAATTTTGTAAATAACTGTTTATAGACATCTTTTTTCTAATGCAATGAGAGAAATGCTGTAGTGGAATGTACTAAATAAGTTTAGTAAGCGATAGTATCGTAAATACAATTATTCGTGCAGTAAGATTCACTAAACACGATTTAGTTTGGTTTAGTACATTAAACAACTCATAATCGTGAGTGAACGAACAAAGAGAATTGCCAGTGGTACTATTCTTGTTTCGTAGATAAAATCATTTAGTGAGATCTACGTTTCATGTCGTCACACCTACTAAACTCTGTTTAGTAAGCACTGTTTACTAAATACTGTTTAGTAAGCGGGCGTTCTCAGCAACCCACCCAATTGAAATGGCTATAGAACCCGTCTGAAGTGTGAGAATTCAACACTGTATATAGCATTATATGCTATATAAATGGTGAGTTTAGTATTTTACTGGTTTTCAACAATTATTTTATATTCTAAATTAATGGTAGAAATACCGTTGACAGCGCATCGCCAGCAGCTTGTGCCCATAGCTGCTCTGCTAGGCTACGATCAATCAGGTAGCCGAAGTTAAGGAAGTGCAAGTCTGCTGGTCGGAGGATAGTGACCGCTGCAGAACCCCAGTTGCTACCTGCTTGGAGGGACCGAAAGAAAGTATTCCCTTTCACGTTTCCTTTAGTTATTTTCACCGCACTGTTTAGAAAATAGTACTCAATGTATTAATCAACGAACGATTCGTATAGTTTTCTCCACTAGATGCCATTCGTCCCGGGTACGACCTGTTTAGTTAACATTACTATACGTGCGTTAGTGTCTTTAACTAAACAGCAGTTTCGTGAACTTGACTAAGCACTTTGTTCTACGAAAATCTACTATACTGTTTAGTTGAATCTATTACGTGATTAATTGTTTGAACTAAACATTTCTCTCCGTGTGAGATTTGGCGTACTTCCTGCCGAGTTAGAAGGCCCCGTCCCGCCCCGCCCTGTCCTTCCCCCTCCCCATCCCCACGCCCCGCCCCGCCCTGCCCTGCCCCGCCCTACTCCACGCCCCGCCCCGCCCGCCCCGCCCCGCCCCGCCCCACCCCGCCCCACCCCGCCCGCCGAGTGCGCAGTTACTCCGGCGCGGTGGCTGCGCCAACCGCCACTGCGCACTCGCGTTCCAGGAAAAGTGAAGAACCTGACGCGCAATTTGCGCAGCGGTTGGCCTCTGCCGGATCGAAGAGTTTCCGAAGTCTAGAAACTGACACACATGAGCCGCGCTTCTTAAATGACACCAGCTCACGGAAACGCCGAGTTCAAGTAAACGTGGCGTTCCAAGATTCTGAAGTAGTTCCACCTTTTAATACAAATAAGATATCGTGTTATTAAGAAGACGTTGCTTACACATTCAAAAACTTCCAATTTACTTCCTGATTTCTTGATAATTTACCTTCTTATTTCAAGGTTCCTATATTAAGTGCTAAAATGAGGAGTCATTTTCAGTGAGACTGATTCGGAAAGAAATATTTAGCATGTGTCACTGCTCTTTCTCTTCATATATCCATTCGTTATACATTATTTTTTAACACGCCATGCACGTAACATGTTTCCCGTGGTTGTCTTTCGTGTATGAAACAGTTAATTTTTCGTTCTAACGAATAGTGTGCGAAAATTAAAACGTATGGCGAATTGTCTTTTGATCAGCTATGACGCAGTTCTATAAACGAAACCTTCAATATCAAAATTAACTAATAATGAAGCTCCCGATGGATAACCGAGTCCCAGCTTATCGTTTTCAATTTGCCCTATGTTTTAAAAGAAATTTACTAAGCTTGTGCGAAACATCTCTCGCACGCTCCATGTTAAAAGTAGAATAAGCAACACGTCACAAGTTGATTCTCACACTTGTTACGTAACTTAGTAATTACTTAAGTTACTTACGTAACTTACTATTACAAATTCTCAAGCTGCGGAGATTCTCTTTATCATTTTACAAGAAGGAAGCGAGCTGTATTTCAAAAGCCATTTTTATTAACTAACCTCTCTTTATTTAAAGACTTTCAGAGATGAGATTTGGAGAAATAATTTTGGAACAGAAATAAAACATTCCTTACATATATTTCAGAATACAGGAAAATCCCAATTTCTGACTAATACCTTAGAAGTTGAAAGGCGAGTGAAGGTAAAAGTTCAGTGTCTATGCATGAGCCTCATCAAGAAAGGTTCATGAATACATCCCAGAAAACCCAAATGACGTGTGAACATAATAACAACATTGAAAGAGTTTGACCTTGGTGCATTTGTTACCTACCAAGGAACAGACCAGGCTGTTTTTCTTATCATTCTGCGCATGAAATATCTCCTTATAAGTCGGCAGAAGAGAAATTTATCACCCCTGTAGGGTTGGCGTTTCTGTGTGAGAGTAGGCGATAAGTTACACAAAGGAAGTTTGCGGTTAACTTACATCTCCCTGACAACTTTTCTAAGCATCGTAGGACAGGAACAAATAAATAAGAAACTAGTGGCAAAATGGCAACAAACAGACAATAAAACTGTGACTTCCGCAGACAATTGAATGGAAATCAAATGTCTGTGTGTGTGTGTGTGTGTGTGTGTGTGTGTGGAGAGAGAGAGAGAGAGTCTTTATAATGGAAGATGAAGGAAAAGAGTGAGAAGGGAATGCTCGCGCGCGGTCATGACCCATTTGTTAACAAAATGCTCCAGCATTCGCCCACTGTTGACTGGAGAAACAACGGAAAACTATTGATCAGAGCAACCGCCAGCTAGAGTTCTTCAGCAAACAGCAGCTGATCCCGCCAGGACTCGAACCATAGGACCACTCGATCCTTGTGAAAGAAAAACGCAGTAACTGCAACAGTTTTGCCACTGATCCATCTCCTCCCAGGGAAGTGGCTAGGTTAGTTCAACACTCGGCCGCCCGGCGCGACCATCACGGCGGAAGACATAGATCCGCCTACGCCCATCGTTTCCTCATTGATTGATTGATTGATTGGGGTTTCCGGGCGCGTCAACTGCTAAGATTATTAGTCCCGTAAGTGAATTACATGTTTCATCGCGGGTGGTGGCGGTGATCTGCCCCCGCTGGATGGCGAGGTACCGCGCCTTCGCGGGGTTTTCCCGAACCAGGTATTTCCCACCAGAGGCACCGCCCCAACCGGAACAAGCGCAAAGCTCCAGACCAGTCTTCCGGAATATGTGGTAGTGTAGAGCAAGTACTAAGTGCAAGTGTTTGTAAGGGGGTAGGATAGGACTAGAAATGAGAAGGAAAGATCGCTGGCGGTCCTCAGTTCCTTCGTTAGGGTACTACTCCGGCATTCGCCTGCCCGACCGTTTCCTGATGCTCACTAGCGAACTTCTTCGCGAAGCCGACTAGAGATGCGACATGGATGTCGATGTTCAAAACATCGATGTTTCTATAAAAACATCTATGTTTTAAGCATCGATGAGAGTGAATCCGATGTTTTTTGAACACTAGTGTTTTGGGTTCGAGTTTTTACATTTTAAATGTTTTGTTGGTGGATGAAAGATGATCATAATCACAATTTTGCAAAAGTTAAAATGAGAAGTAATAACTTGTGGTATTAATATCTGTTTGTATTCGATCAAACCGAACGTGGTTTGTTCCGTCTTCATCGAGAAAGTTAGCATCCATTGCTCGAGATCATCCTGAGGGCGTGGTATTTCTTTCGTCTTTCCTGTATAACTTTGTTTCCAATTAAAGTTTAATTGTAAATTATTAAGCACGGCCATTATCAAATTACATTTTGTTGCTCACGAATTTAATTTTAGAAGTTACTAAACGAATTTTAAAACATCAATATTCAAACTCATCGATAGTTTTAGATCGATGTATTATTAACATCGATGTTTTGATTTTGAATATCGATGACTGGCAACATCGATGTTGTCTTGTCACATCACTAAGCCCGACTCGGCGCGGCGTCCGGATCGTTTCTCCGCGCCGCCGCAAGGAGCGCCAGAGCCGCCGACGCCTGACGCGAGGCGCCCAGCGCAGCGGAGAGATCGATTAACAGAGGGATCAAGAGCGAATCCGCCTCGAGAGCGGGCGACCTGTTGCGCGCCCTCCGCCGCACCGCGCCGCGCCGCGCCGCGCCGGGCCCCTCAGGAGGCGGCGACTCGCGCAGCGACCGCTCGGCGCTGTTGTGTTCAAGCTGTCCGTGCTGCCGACGCTCGGAGTGGCCGTTGCTCTCTACTCAGGGCCGGATTAATATCTAAAAGAGCCCCCTGGCACAGCCACACTGTCCTTTGGCTCGACAGACCTCTAAGGGCCTTGGCGGAACAGCGGTGGCCCAGCCCTTCGACCATGGGGTAAGGGGTTCGTGTGGTTAGCACGAAGATATCCCTTCACCGTACACCAGTGTTGTCAAGGTCGTGGGACGAGTGCCACGACGAAAGCGCCCCTTCACGCAGTTCATCACCCCGCCACCAGAGACAACGCCATCCCTTCAGTAAAGCGGCGGGGTTACTACTACTCGTAATAGTTCCCTTTCCCGAAGCTATTTGCGCAGAGAAGCTCGTGGCATGCTACGGTGCCACGACACGTGCCACAGCCACCAGTAGAGGACCTTGACACCACTGCCGTACACACTGGTCTTCATAACCTGAATGTTGGGCTTTCTCATCGTCACGCAGCAATAGATACTGGGACATTTGTAAGGAAAGCACACAGTTATAATTTTGCCTCGACCGTGAATCAAACCCGGGGTTGCGCCGTGAAAAACTATTACGCTAACCCACGAGCCACCGGGCCTAATGACAATACTGTATGTCCCCGTAATCACATTGAACCTATGTAATCCAAATCAATTTGATAGACTATATATTATGAAACTAGTATGTAATGTTTCGCTTTATTGCATGAGGACATGTTTGGAAAAGAGCGAAGTAGGAGCGGGTTTGACTTGATATGTACGAATACAATAAAGCTGCATTATAAACTAGTTGCATACATTCTTTAGTGTAACAGCAATGTAAATTTATAAGTGTATTAAAATTAATTTTCGGAAAGAACTGTATTGTGACGTGACGGGTATTTGATACCCGTACGAAAAAATGAACGGCAACACACGAGCAACCACGCTGAACCCTGTGAGAAAGTAAAGAAATCTTCGCAAGCTGGTTGCTTCTGAGCTGGCCACATGAATTAACATAGAACGTGACGAGACAAGAGTCGCATACGAGAACAGTCGCGTATATGCTGCCGATACTGTAAACGGCACAGTTTTCATGCTATACACAAATATGTATTGCGGGTGGCGTTTGCGCCTGATCTTCCTCGACATTATAATCTCCTAGCATTTTTTAAAATTGGAATTATTTTTCCGTCTTTGACTCCCCACTAGACGGATAGGTCTTCACCTCTCCAGAAATTGCACACTCACGGGGTTTTGTGTATAATTTCCTGTGAATGCTATAACACCGTCATCTTTCCTTGGAGATATATAACCAATGTGTTTTAAGATAACTCTGATTAATTCATTAAGAGAAACTTTTTAAAACAAATGTATTGTATCTTTTTAAAAGTTTATTATTTTTACCTATCGGTCAAAATTAACATTTGTTACATATTTGAGAACAATTAAACAAATTTATCAACCTCTTCTGTTCAAAACATTCCGGATGAGGGCGTGTCTAAAACCATTCTTTTCGAAGGTAGAGCGCTGACGTGAACGACATGCATGAAATTCTTCAGTGAAAAGTAGCTAGCCAATATTTTCAAAATTTGAATATGGTGCTTTTGCCAAGTTATGTCTGATTAACACCTAGAGACACCTGAAGAAGGCAAGAAGTGTTTCCGAAATGTTGAGTGTGTTTACGCGTATTTAAAAAAACAACAACTTTTGAACACGAGTTTAGACACAATTTTAACCGTGCAATATTGTGAGACTGTGTTGACTGACTAACACCACCAACGGACGTAAAATAAAGAACTTAAATTATCGCTTTTATTCCTAAAGTAAAGTATAATAAGCAGAATAAACATATGTGTGTGTGTGTGTGTGTGTGTGTGTAGTACTGCGTATCTAATACACAATTTATCGTGCAATGGAGACCAAAGAATCCCGAGCGAATAAATGCCTTGAGATCGAAGTCTCTTACGATCTCTTCTTCTTACAGCCTTTTCTGTAATTAGATGAGCCCCAAGCAGCACGCGACACCGGCTCGCTCCTTCGAGGGCGAGCGCAACTTCATTCTCAAAGCGCCAAGTTGGATGGAGATAGAATTCACTCGGCAACGGCCCCATGGTGGAGAAAGTACTGGCTACGGAGATGTCAGTCCAAAGCTCACCTTGCGCTGTAGCGAAAAATATGTTTACAATGTCTGATAGGGAGGCGGGAACAGAAGCTATATAAGTAAGAAAAACGGTTTTACGAAGGTGCTCGCGGGCCAACAATTGTAGTATATTCGGGAAACGGTAACGGAAAAGGAGGTTCTGATCCGACAGAAGGAATGCCGTGCCACGAAGAGGCGAGGACCATAATGCGAGGAGGGAGGTGCTGAAATACGGATGTCGAGATTTGCGAGGTGTATGCAGGGACAGACATCACTGTCAGAACTCTAAAGCCAACGCCGTAGATCCGGCGAATAACAATCAGGTATTATAGCTCCCAATGCATTCCCACAGAAACTCCTTTTTAAAAGAGTACTATATTGTTCTTAATAAAAGTTGCAGTTTAACGTTACAATTTGAATATAATCGGTCTCCCGGCATGTGTGGTACTGTTGTGCTAGTGTATGTGAGAATGGGGAGAAGATAGGACAAGGAAGAGGTAGGAAAGATCACGCGTGGCCCGTGGCCAGGTTGTTAGGGTACTGCTCCGGCATTCGCCTGGTGTTGATCGGAGAAATCACGGAAAACTACCGATCAGAGCTGTCGGCAGCTAGAATTCTCTTCCAGACAGCGACTGATTACGACGTAGCTGAAAAGCTGATGTCGAAAATCCTGCCACCGTCTAGACTGGAACCTAAGACCTCCCGGTCAGAGCGACTGCAGTGACATCAGTTGATGCCCTGAGCCATCTCTCCCGGTTGACTGAGGTGTGGTAATTGCAAGTTGAGAACTATTGGTTGCACTGCGCACCCCTGCAATGAGGCCGTGATGCGGTTGCGAGCAGCGCCACCTGCCAGCGGCGCGTGGCGCTTCGCTGCGCCCTCCGCCACATCTCCGAGCTCCGCGCTCCCGCCCCACCCCCTTCTCCCCCCTCCGCGGGGCCGTTTGTCTCTGGCGCGCTATTTCTATGCAAATGCGCGGCCGCCGGCAGCGCCCCTCGCGGGCGCGCCGCGAGATAAGCCGCCCGACGACAACTCCTTCGCTCCGCCTTTATGGCTTTATGGCTCATTGGCGCCCGGGGACAAGTAACGGGTATCTGAGTGTCCATCGCGAACAGCGCCATCCCTCCCCCCGCCCCTGCCTTCTGTCGCCCATGCGTCTCCCGCGCGCTGCAGCGACACGACAAAAACGCAGCGAGCGCAGGCACGTAGAGCGGCCACCAGCAGGGGCGGGGGTGAGAGCAGGGGAAAGACGAGAAAGAGGAAAGATGAGGAGGAGGAGGAGGAAGAAGAAGGAGGTAGAGAAAGAGGAGGAAGAAGGAGGACGAAGAGGAGGAGGAAGGAGAAAGAGGAGGAGGAAGGAAGAAGACGAGAAGAAAGAAGGGGTAAGACGAGAAGAAGGAAGGGGTAAGACGAGAAGGAGGAAGGGGGAAGACGAGAAGGAGGAAGGGGGAAGGCGAGAAGGAGGAAGGGAAAGGCGAGAAGGAGGAAGGGAGAAGGCGAGAAGGAGGAAAGGGGAAGGCGAGAAGGAGGAAGGGGGAAGACGAGAAGGAGGAAGGGGGAAGACGAGAAGGAGGAAGGAGGAAGACGAGAAGGAGGAAGGGGAAGACGTGGAGGAGGAGAAAGAAAGGAAGAGGGGAGCGGGAAGGAGTGGATAGGGATGTGTGGGGGAGGAGAAATGTGGAGGATAAACGAGTAGACGAGAAAAGGAAGAAGGAGAAGAGAGTGGGTGCGCAATGGGAGGCCTGTATCTTCAGCAGTGCTCGCTGTCGGGTAGAACCTTTTTGAATGAATCTCGAAAGCCTCACAGCGGAAAAAATAATGCGATAATAATCAAATAGCGTCGGAAATTAAGGTCAGGTAGTAACCTATTATGAAGTAACTGAACAACCTGCGCTTTTTTCTGTGTGTGTGTGTGTGTGTGTGTGTGTGTGTGTGTGTGTGTGTGTGTGTGCGCGCGCGCGCGCGCGCGAGTGAATCTTAGTACTAAATTTTTTCTCTATCATTGTATCAATACTTGTTCTTGTGGTGGATGTCGCCGTAGTTTTGAAATGCCAGACTCTGGAGGCGGATGGATGAATGAATCGATGCATGGATGGATAGATGAATCGATAGATGAATGAAGTATCGCAACGCCTTCACTTCCAGAAGATGCGACCTGAGCTGGTCCAGGACCGCGAGATACAAGAAATGTAGCACCTCCCCTCCAAAGAATATTCGTATGCATTGCTGTAACTGACGTCAAAGTTGGCTTGAACCTGGTCAGCGAATATTTTGGTAGGTTCTAAAACTATTGAAAGTCGCCGAAGACCACGTCGGTCTGCGAAAAATATTCTTCCACTAGCCTGCCTAGCCGAGCGGTGCAGTCTGGCAATAATATCAATTGGAGGGTATGGATAATTTGTACTAGTGATTGAGTTTGTAAATATAAAGTAAGAATTGATAAAAATGTCGAAGAGCATGTGAATACTTTGAAAAAAATTCGCAATATACTCATAAACAATGTATAATCCGTGCAAGTAATATTTCTATAAGTAAAATATTTAAAGTTTTTCTTGAATTCTAGCAACGTTAATACATTGGTTTCATACAAACATTTTTCAGTTGATAGAATGAGAAAAATGAAGAATATCAGAACCCCAGCTCGTCAGCCAACGTTTGTGAAATTAACGTGAATCACTTTTACATTTTACTGACCACCCCCTCCCAAAATGATTTGGCAGAAATCAATGTCAAAATAATCGATATGACTGAACATGGAATAAACAACTACCCGACAAGAAATTGAACGACTCCTGAACAATGATTGAGAGATGTAAGCCTTCCAACGACCCGCGAAAGAGATTGTGATCTTGCTCCTACAAGTACGGGGAGGGGAAGCGAGGGGAATGATAAACTCTCACCCGGGTGGCCAGTTTCTCTGTGTCACTCACACCGTTACATGAAGGTGATTGCGCAATGAGGCCTAAGGGAGTTCCGTGCCCCTCCAGGTGTAACAGCCCGGGTGGCCCAGCTGGGCTCGGGATTCAGCGAGGCAGAGCAGAAAACTCACAGGTTATTGCGGTAATTTTCGTCCGGCACACTTGAATAATGGCAAGAGACTCCAACACAAACCCGTTTAGTTGCTTAGTTCGAAGTAGCGAAGCAGCCTCACTCGGTGTTTGAGTACATGAAATTGCTCTCTGGGGTATTCAGATACAGGTCTGAAAATGTAGGCCAGTGTGAATCGCACCCGAAGAAGGGTGGAGGGTAGAGATACGGCTGAGCGTCGAGTACCGCCCCTGGGACATCAAAACCTTCCATTACTTGCAAGGTCATGAGTAGGCTGCCGACTCGGTATACCATGCAGCGTTCCTGCGAGGAATCTGGGAGCAGGGGAAGCGAGTTGAGGTGAGTTGAGCTGAGCTGCTCCAGTGGGGCGGCGACGGCGCGGATGAGTCGGTGGGCGGGCGGATGAGTCGGTGGGCGGGCGGATGAGTCGGTGGGCGGGCGGATGAGTCGGTGGGCGGGCGGATGAGTCGGTGGGCGGGCGGATGAGTCGGTGGGCGGGCGGATGAGTCGGTGGGCGGGCGGATGAGTCGGTGGGCGGGCGGATGAGTCGGTGGGCGGGCGGATGAGTCGGTGGGCGGGCGGATGAGTCGGTGGGCGGGCGGATGAGTCGGTGGGCGGGCGGATGAGTCGGTGGGCGGGCGGATGAGTCGGTGGGCGGGCGGATGAGTCGGTGGGCGGGCGGATGAGTCGGTGGGCGGGCGGATGAGTCGGTGGGCGGGCGGATGAGTCGGTGGGCGGGCGGATGAGTCGGTGGGCGGGCGGATGAGTCGGTGGGCGAGCGGATGAGTCGGTGGGCGGGCGGATGAGTCGGTGGGCGGGCGGATGAGTCGGTGGGCGGGCGGATGAGTCGGTGGGCGGGCGGATGAGTCGGTGGGCGGGCGGATGAGTCGGTGGGCGGGCGGATGAGTCGGTGGGCGGGCGGATGAGTCGGTGGGCGGGCGGATGAGTCGGTGGGCGGGCGGATGAGTCGGTGGGCGGGCGGATGAGTCGGTGGGCGGGCGGATGAGTTGGTGGGCGGGCGGATGAGTCGGTGGGCGGGTGGATTGAGTCGGTGGGCGGGTGGATGAGTCGGTGGGCGGGTGGATGAATCGGTGGGCGGGTGGATGAGTCGGTGGGCGGGCGGATGAGTCGGTGGGCGGGCGGATGAGTCGGTGGGCGGGCGGATGAGTCGGTGGGCGAGCGGATGAGTCGGTGGGCGGGCGGATGAGTCGGTGGGGCGGGCGGATGAGTCGGTGGGCAGGCGGATGAGTTGGTGGGCGGGCGGATGAGTCGGTGGGCGGGCGGATGAGTCGGTGGGCGGGCGGATGAGTCGGTGGGCGTGTGGATGAGTCGGTGGGAGGGTGCATGAGTCGGTGGGCGGACAGATGAGTCGGTGGGAGGACGGATACGTCGGTGGGCGAGCGCATGAGTCAGTGGGCGGGCGGATACGTCAGTGGGCGGGCGGATACGTCGGTGAGTGGGCAGGCGGGTGAGTGGGCAGGCGGGTGGGTGGGCAGGCGGGTGGGTGGGCAGGCGGGTGGGTGGGTGGGCGGGTGGATGACAGGGCGGGCGGGCCGATAAGTGGGTGGACGGTCGAGCGAGATGGCCGGCGGATGAGGTGGGCGGGTGGACGGATGAGTGGGCGGGCGGGTGGGAGCGGGTCGGAGCGGGTCGGTGCGGATGGAGGAAGATGGGGCGGGTGGGAGACCGGGCGAAGGCCGAGGGCAAGCGGCGCTCATTGGCAGGCGGGCACGCGCGCACGACTCTGTGCAGCGCGGCGTGGGGGGGCGTGGCGTGGCGTGGCGCGGCGCGGCGCGGCGCAGTGCTCCTTTGTCTCCGCGCATCTGCCCTTCAACCGGCCGGCGCCGTTCATGGACCCTGCGCCGCCCGCCACGCCGCGCCGCCGGCGGGCCCGACCCGACGCGATGCCCGCACTCGGCTCTCGCTCCGCCTGCATCCGCTCCCGCCACGCCCCCGCACTCGCCACTGCCCTGCCACGATCTCAACGCCGTCCTCGACGCCCTCACACACGCTGTTCAAACGGCGGAGATTGTGTATGAGGGAGGGGTCTTGATCTGTTTTCATGTTCGAAACAACCTACTACGCTATAGTCTTCTTCCGTCACCACCTTTGTCGCCTTTCTTTGTGACTTAGTGGTGCATACCAACATACGGTACTCTAGGTACACCACCAATCCCTTCTCCTGTAAACCCAGGTGAAATCCTCCTACATCCTCTAGCAACCAATCAATTATTACCTCCCCATTTGCAATTGTCTATTACTTTCTCCGTCACGTTTCCACTTACTGGTAAGTCACTTCCCCGCTAAGGTTTCACAGTCATATCCATCTTCACATTCTCCTGGCTATTCTTGTCACGGAAAAACCACCGTCCATTCCTACTTTCACACTTTCAATCGCCACTCTACCTCCGGACCCATCATCTTTACCGCCACTGCAGGCGCTGCCACCGCCACCGCCACAGCGATCCCCGCCCCCGCCACAGCGGTCCCCGCCCCCGCTACAGCGATCCCCGCTCCCGCCACAGCAGTCCCCGCCCCCGCCACAGCGGTCTCCGCCCCCGCCACAGCGGTCTCCGCCCCCGCCACAGCGGTCTCCGCCCCCGCCACAGCGGTCTCCGCCCCCGCCACAGCGGTCTCCGCCCCCGCCACAGCGGTCTCCGCCCCCGCCACAGCGGTCTCCGCCCCCGCCACAGCGGTCTCCGCCCCGCCACAGCGGCCCCCACCCCCGCCACAGCGGCCCCCACCCCCGCCACAGCAGTCCCCGCCCCCGCCACAGCGGTCTCCGCCCCCGCCACAGCGATCCCGCCACTGTCACAGCGATCCCCGCCCACGCCACAGCGGTCCCAGCCCCCGCCACAACGGTTGCCAGTCCCCTGCCCCTACATAGTGATTCCTGTCTCCGCCTATGTCCACTATGACTCCTGTCCCCGCCCCAGGAATCCCCCCCGCCACAGCGGTCCCCGCCCCGCCTGCCCAGAGCCCGCCGGCCCGCCCGCGTCGCGCCTGCCGTGGAGCGCGGCTTTTGTGCGGCGGACGCGACACCTGTTCCGGCGCAGCTGAAGGTCAGTGGCGAGGGCGAAGGTGCGGGCGGCGGGGGAGGCGAGTGAACGGCCCGCGAAGGCCGGCGGCGGCGGCGGCGCAGCACTTCCAAAGCGCGCGCTCCGCGGCTCTTCGCCTCCTCCCACCGCCAGAGGGCGTGAAGGCGTCGACGGCGCGCGGGCGGGGGCGTTTGCGCGGGAAACGCGCGCCGGAGCACGTGAGCCGCCGCCGCCGTCTTTGTCTCGGGCGCTGCGTGCGACGCGGACAGACCCGGAGGCGAACCACGAGACAAAAGACCTGCTCCTTGATGAGGGGAGACCGTCATTGATTCGCTTTCACAATGAGAAACAGTGTTTCAAATCGAAGGCTCATTGTCACATCTCAATTTGTCAGATTGTCGTGAATTAAAAGACGTACGTTTATATTTTTAGTTGACTACCCAATAGACAATTCAGTCTTTAGGACAGCACGGTCTTCAGAACAAAACATTATGTAATGTACACGTAGGAATATGCAAGGCCGTATTACTACATCTTACGCCGTAATCTCTTATTGGGTTCTTTTTAATTTCCCACTACTTCCTTAAGCCCAAAAATTATTGGACCTACTTCAAACATTCTCAGTAGTGAAGTGTCAAGCAAGAGCGATAAAAATCATAGTTGGATCTGCGTATAATGTGTGATAAAGTGAAGCGAAGTAAAATAAAAATTGAGACGAAAATACAAGGCAGGAGAAAAGTAGGTGCTATGACGTGACAAAATTCAAGGGAAGAATAAAGATCTTCTAAAGTGAAGTTCTTTGAAAACAACTCAATAGCGTTACTCGTAAAAATGTTTTAAATGAATTCTAACAAAAATAAAGTTAGTGCTAGAATCGACATAACTTATTTTCAACGAGTTGATTAAATTTATAACCATTCTGCTATCCTTCTAAAAATCTTTTTATTCCTATATTCTTCGAAGTAAGTGACTTGTATATCAATTCAGAGAGAGATACAAACACGTTGAGTTGCCTAAATATAGGTCTAATGAGCGTTTGCAGTAATTTTGACTAAAGAGGAAACAGACGTGTCAAGGCAAGTGAGCACATAAAATGTTCACTTCCCTTACAGGGCAAAGTACGCATCCAGGCGAGTACTTTTTTGCGCAGAAAGTTGATAAAATATTTCGGAAATCAAATCCACGATTTAATAGCGTAAACATCCATCCATCTCAAGGCATGAAGCGTCCAAGCGTGATGTATGTTGCTCGAGTTAGGCGTGTTGTGCATCGACAGAAATGCGGAAGAGGGCAGGGGGCTTCACGTCACTCTTAATCACAGCTCCTCTACTTTTATGAGTTTGTTTACACTCGTGGATCTTATTTATTCCAAGGTTCTTTGTGACAAACATCAGTCATAGAACCGGAACCCAGCTACGGATTGCATCAGCTTTCGAGGGTGATGAGAAGAAATTGCGAAGGTGACGAAGAATGGGGAGAGCAAATGCAAAATAAAGAGAGAGGAGTGAAGAAAGGGAAAAGTATTGGGGACTTAATAAGGGAAAAATTAAAGTTGAGAGGATGAGTTGGTTGGCCTCGGATACCGCTCAGCATTGATGAACACTGATAAGATCAGTTACTGCATTACCTAAAATGCAGTAGCGACAGTGCTTCACGTATGTAAGCCACGTGAAATGGCGGCTTCACGTGAATAATCGTACGATAAACAAAAATCTGGTAAGTTCGTTTTCGGACGCATGTGCGATGATTATGAGTCCCGTAAGTGCAGTGCATATTACATCTCGGGAATTAGTGATGTTCCTCCTTCGCTAGAACGTCATATCCAGCGTGAATCCTCACGCCAACTCGCGAGAGTTTGTCCCTTCCAGGTATCTCCGCCAGCGGGCAGAGTCCCAGCCGGGACACGCTCTAAGGTCCTGACTGGTATCGCGACGTGTGTGGTATTGTAGTACATGTAACTAAGATTGTGTGAGGGGAAAGGAGACGACAAGGACGAAAGAGAGATTGCACGCGGCCCATGTATTAAGGTATTGATTCGACATTCGCTTGATATTCATTGATGTAATCACGGGAAACACGGCTAGTGGGAATCTCGAAAAAGTCACAATTCGACTAGTCCAACTCGCTCACCTCGTAACTAGTATCGTAAATCTGTCACTATCGTGTCTTTAACCCTAGGAACTCATTGTCATGTCATATGTCACCCACGTCACCGCAATTCACCCCACGTCACCGCAATTCACCCCACGTCACCGCAATTCACCCCACGTCACCGCAATTCACCCCACGTCACCGTAAGTCACCGCAATTCACCCCAAGTCACCCCAAGTCACCGCAATTCACCCCAAGTCACCGCAATTCACCCCAAGTCACCGCAATTCACCCCAAGTCACCGCAATTCACCCCAAGTCACCGCAATTCACCCCAAGTCACCGCAATTCACCCCAAGTCACCGCAATTCACCCCAAGTCACCGCAATTCACCCCAAGTCACCGTAAGTCACCGCAATTCACCCCAAGTCACCCCAAGTCACCGCAATTCACCCCAAGTCACCCCAAGTCACCGCAATTCACCCCAAGTCACCCCAAGTCACCGCAATTCACCCCAAGTCACCGCAATTCACCCCAAGTCACCGCAATTCACCCCAAGTCACCGCAATTCACCCCAAGTCACCGCAATTCACCCCAAGTCACCGCAATTCACCCCAAGTCACCGCAATTCACCCCAAGTCACCGCAATTCACCCCAAGTCACCGCAATTCACCCCAAGTCACCGCAATTCACCCCAAGTCACCGCAATTCACCCCAAGTCACCGCAATTCACCCCAAGTCACCGCAATTCACCCCAAGTCACCGCAATTCACCCCAAGTCACCGTAAGTCACCGTAAGTCACCGCAATTCACCCCAAGTCACCGTAAGTCACCCCACGTCACCCCAATTCACTCCAATTCACCCCAAGTCAACCCAAATCATTTCAAATTATCCCAAATCAACCCAAGTCACCCTACGCCACCCCAGCCTCCACCCTGGGTGCATGCAATGTTTTCTCCCTCTTGCTACTTGAACAGAGCTTGGCAGTTGCTACAAGAGCACCGCCCGCGCTGGTTCCTCACGATGCCGTTCCGCGCATGCGCGCGCGGCTGCTCGCCTTCCCCTCTGCGCGGCGCTGCGCTGCGCGGCGCGGCGCGGCTCGAGGTGACTGACACCGCGAGCACCTAGTTTGTTTACGTCGCCATGCCACGCGGCCGCTTCGGCGAAGGAGGAGGAGAAGCAGATGGAGGAAGAAGAGGAGGACGACGAGGAGGAGGAGGAGGGGAGGCGAACTCTCGAGTGCGCGACCTTCCGCTACGAGGACTCGCTGGTGCCGTGGGACGCGAATGGCGGACGCGTTCTGCGGCGTCGCAATTCACGGCGCTATTTCAGGATTCCCACGCGAACCTTGTACTTTATTCTTATTATTCCAGACACTTCTGTCCGTAATAACGCAATGCTTAACAGTTGGGAGGTGGATCTGCATTAATAGGTTTCATCTATGCTTGTTTCCTGCAAAATATTTACGTGTGCCGCCATTCGTCGATACAGGTGAACTGAAAGTCCATGTTTTATTTGATTTATTTACATCACGTTGGCTTTCTAATGATTGAAATCCTTGAATTACTGGAATATGCTTATACTGAGTTATTTTTCAACTAAATTACGGAACGGTGAAAGGGTGTAGGAAAATTATATCTAAAACTATTTTTTTGGTTCTTAAAATAGCATTTCATCCAATGCGTTTTTGATAAGCTTTATTTCATGTGTACATGTTTCGAAAACAAGCAACATTATGAGCGAGTTTTCAAATTTTTACGAATGCTATAAATCAGCATTATAAATGAGTTGCATACGCTATTGTTTTGTATGACAGCGTTGTAAATTTGAAAGATAATCTAAGTTAATTTTTGAAACCACTTTATAGTGACGTCACGGGTATTTGACATTTCTGCAAACATGCGGTTGGTCGGCTGTTCGGTTTACTGCATCTCCCTACGATTCGCTGCGACTGTCTGTACGTGTGATGCCGAAATTTTTGTGGTAAAAACGACAAATTATCTGCGCCAAAAGATGTCATTTTATGAATGATTTCTTGTGATAAAAGGTCATTTATAATTCTCCAATAGAAAAATAACATCACCACGTATTTAAATATGAGTTAATAATTACCCTGTTGTTTTTCTTCTTTACAAAAAATGTAAAATGTAAATGTAGACCAAGGGTACCCCTCGATAAGATGGTAAAACGTTCCCCCTCAACGAAATGACATATGAGTACTTGCACTATAATTCTAATATAAAAATATATTTTTCAAATGTTTCTTGGCCCCCGTCCACCACTCACACCCCTCTACAGACAAAAAACCTGTTTTTTTTTTAATTTAGTTTTTTTTTTCGTCAACTTAACACGATTTTATCCGACTGAAAAAAATACACAGTAAAACAGTTCTTGTAAATCCGGGTCCAACCTATTCCCCTTCATTTCCCCACATATACCCCATTTTTCTTTCAAATGTGATCGAATTATTATTTAATAACTGCCCAAAATCTATTGTCTTTCCTTTGCGTATGATACACAAAGGATTAAAAAACTTTAAAAAATGATAATTTGTAACTACATTCCAAATTCAAACTATTACTGGATGCTATAACAATGCATACAAATGTATAATAATCACTAAAATCAATGCACAGAACTGTTGCAATTAGTTTCAAGAATGTGTTTGTTTCGTGGTGTATTTTTTTGCGTGATTGCTTGCTCCTCTGTCCTTTTTCGCACCGTAAGGAATAAAGGGTAATTATGAGTGTATCATTGTTTATTTGTTATTCTTTCACTTTGGTACATCTCAACATTTTAGACAGACATTTAAACTATATTACCAGATTAACAATCACGTATCTTCGTATTTTATAACGTTTCGGGGAACATTATGGCCCCATCGTCAGGTACAAAGTATCAGAGTTGCAGTTTCATCGCCTCAGTGCCTTGGAAGGAATGAAGTCACGACTCCTTGTATAATAAATAAAATGTAACACTGCGCATATTTTCTCCCCGTACGTTGCAAAGTTTTCACTGTTTTTAAAGATAAATAAAATCAATTAAGAATTAAATTAAACGTGTTGGCTTACTCCTCTACTACGATTGTTCGAAGAAACGGAAAGCTCTACGGAGGCCGCGGAGTGAGTTATTCCACCGGAGCTGCCGTCCCCTGGAACATCTGTTCCGCTGGCAGCGAATGCAGTGAGCTGCACTGCAGGTAAACCTGTTTCGTCAGTTGGCGGTTGGCAGCGCGCACCTGCCCAAGACGGCCATGCGTGTCAAATACGTTATAAACTTGAAATCGAAACGCATCAAATCTGTTTTCACTCCCCCCCCGGAAACGGAGTTGCAGCATTCGTGAGTCATAAGAGGTTTTATCCAACGTCCTCAACAAGGGTGTGTACAGGCGATGGCACAGTTATAAACGATAATCACTATTATTAAATAAGAATGTCGTTAATATATTTTCATAAAGAAAGGAAAAAGTATTTACCAGGATATAAATTTAGTATGTTGGCTTAAACTGTTCCTAATTACGTTGCAGTACATTTTTGATGGCTATTTTACAAAAATATTGACAAAATGAGACCTTGAGCTAACTTTGCATATTTCATTTTCAAGAACGCGATTATTGATGTATGTATTGTTTTTAATAATGCCAGTAAAATGTAGCGATGTGGCTATTCGAAATCACACTTACATTATCTGGCTGACAAGTTCTAATAAGAAAACGAAGTACATTTTACTTCATAAAACGCTTCAAAATGTCAACGCTTTATAAGTTATCATAAATAACATTTTTCATAATTTGATACATTATAAATTTTAGTAGTGTTATGCTTTTTCTGTGTGACAATAATGCAGAGTTCTCCTTATGTAGGATCAGAATGAAAAAGAAGGAATGGGCTTAAATGTAAGCACTATTGAAACAATCCATTTATATACTAGAAATTTGATTTTTCTAAGGCGTTATTCCTCGATACCTTCAGTTTTTGCGCGACAGTCGAGATAACTAAATGACCTACATCGTGTGATCTGTAGAGAGACATTTTTGTAGGTTTCGATCTAAATGTAAGATGTTCTCAACTGTGACAGCAGTGAGTGTAGCTAAATTCCTGTAATGCGACATCATCTTGATTGGCATTTGTTTGACAAGAGCAGACCACCAACATGATGATGCATAATGCGAATACAGAATTAGCACTACACACCTCCACCGCAGTTGGGAACAAATTATATTTATCCTGATCTCGTGACTAGTATCGATACGACCAACGTGATTACACACGATAATTCTGGTGGAGGTGCTTTTACAAATTGTAGGTACATAATACAAACGGTACAGAGCATCTCGCTGAGCCCAAACTATTTTTGTTCCATACCTGGACATTATGGACCCAACGTTGAAGATACTGATACTGATAATCGTACTGATACATGACGATAGATACTGACAAGTGGATGAGTATGGATGCGGTAAATGTCGCAGCGTGCCCAGGTACGCCCCGTTGCCGGGCCGAAAAGCGTTCAGCGCACGCAGCGCTAGCAGCCTCGCGCGTGACAAGGCTGTGCGTGTGGGAGCGGGTGGGGAATGTGGGGGTAGGCTGGAGCGGGTGGGGGGCCGCGGTGCGTGGGGCGGGGTGGGAGCGACCTGGAGGCGGATTGGGAACGGATTGGGGCGGGATGGAGGCGGGTTGGAGGCGGTTGGAGGCGGGTTGGAGGCGGGTTGGAGGCGGGTTGGAGGCGGGTTGGAGGCAGGCTTGGAGGCGGGTTGGCGGCGTTGGCGGGTTGGCGGGTTGGGAGCGGGTTGGCGGGTGGGAGCGGTTGGGGCCGGTTGCGGGCCGGTTGCGGCGGGTTGCGGGCGGGTTGCGGGCGGGTTGCGGGCGGGTTGCGGGCGGGTTGCGGGCGGGTTGGGGGCGGGTTGGGGGCGGGTTGGGGCGGGTGGGGCGGGTTGGGGGCGGGTTGATGAGTTGAGGACGGGTTGAGGGCGGAATGACGGCGGGTTGGGGGCGGACGGGAGCAGACGGGGGCCGGCGGAGGCGGTAGGCGGGGGCAGGCAGGAGGGGCCGGAACGGGAGGAGTGGGGGGCGTGCGCGGGCGTGCGGGTGCTGGCGGGACTGGGGCCAGGGGGCGGGCCCACGGCGCGTGGGAGCGCACGCCGGAAGCCACTGGGCAGGAACAATGCGCAGGCGCCACTTAGCAAGTAAAAATACACACAACATGTACGTGCAAGTTCAGCGCTTGGCCTCCGCGGCCGGCGAGGCCTTAGACCTCCAGGATTCCCATCCGGGCAGCGGCGTCGGCTATTTCAGGACGGGGCACAAAATCCACCACATCGTCGGAATTCGAGCCTAGGACCTACCAGTGCACCTACGCTACAGTTCGGAAACTTGCAAATACGAACGCCTCTGGCACGTATCCTCTGGTACGGGGAGGACATCAAAGAAATTTGATTTAAAAGCTAGTGCCTCCGCGGGATTTTAGTTACAACTTTATCCATATTTTTTAATTTATTGAAGCTAAAACGGCGTATACTGATCATAAATTCGATTATAAACACACTCAATTACCTTATGAAATTATTATAAGCCAAAAAATAATCACAAGTATTATCATGAATAATCCTCAATTACCTTAACATATATCACATTGTACCAATTCGGTAATGGTATTTGTCCCAAAGATCGCTACGTGATGACACCTAGCTCCAATAAAACGACTGCTAATTCATCTAGTCAGACAAGATGCAGCAAAGTTTATATGCTGCAGATTATAACCAAATTCGTTTCTGAGACCTGCTGTTTCTTAACGTGTGCAGTCTTCAAAGAGAACTAAAGCTTCGCTCATATTCATATCGGCAATTCCATCATACGTCTGCTTTGAAACAAGCTGATTTAGTCAAGTTATGTCGATTACGTTAATAGTATAAAATTAAATTTATCTTCTGGATGTACAATTTAGGGGAGAGGCACGTGTACAGTCCCCGCCATTTACGCTCGTGCTTGCAACTAAACACGATAGCGCACCCGGCTTTTCGTGAAGAAGTCTTCAACATCTTTTAAATATCGGTGTTTCAGTAAACTAGTTTAACGACTTCCCTAAACTCGTTTTTCGAGCCAAGAGAGTTCTTGTCAGCCATTCACGCCACGTCCCCGGCCTTCGAAGAGTTCTGTGGGTGCGGAAGGCGCTCGGGCTTGGGCTGAGAGTGGAAGGAAGGACAGGGAGGAATGTCGACGAGGCGTCGTAAAGGCCGACCGGCCGATCCTGCGCCGTGCCCTCTTCGGAGATAGGCAGCAGCTGCATTCGGAGAGGCTCAGCATGTGGCGGTTGCGACTTCCACTTCGATTTCCAATTCCTCCATGCCTTCCACTTCGATTTCCAATTCCTCCATGCCTTCCACTTCGATTTCCAATTCCTCCATGCCTTCCACTTCGATTTCCAATTCCTCCATGCCTTCCACTTCGATTTCCAATTCCTCCATGCCTTCCACTTCGATTTCCAATTCCTCCATGCCTTCCACTTCGATTTCCAATTCCTCCATGCCTTCCACTTCGATTTCCAATTCCTCCATGCCTTCCACTTCGATTTCCAATTCTTCCATGCCTTCCACTTCGATTTCCAATTCCTCCATGCCTTCCACTTCGATTTCCAATTCCTCCATGCCTTCCACTTCGATTTCCAATTCCTCCATGCCTTCCACTTCGATTTCCAATTCCTCCATGCCTTCCACTTCGAATTACAATTCCTCCATGCCTTCCACTTCGAATTACAATTCCTCCATGCCTTCCACTTCGAATTACAATTCCACCATTCCTTCCACTTCGAATTCCTAGACTTCCATTCCTTCAATTTCGAATTTTAATTCTATTTCTTCCGTCCCAGCCATTGAAAGTTCAGTGTTTGTGAATATTGTTCACATTATGTAGATTCATTATTCGTCCTGTCGATAAGCCGTGGTATGAACGTGTTTGTTAAATGCGTATTTCCAATGAAAAGAGAATATGTTTAAGAGTGAAATTGTAACTATTCCAATGCGATGTTATTACTTTATGACCTTTTAGGTATTAAAATTGGTATTATTTTAAAAAAAGGATTATAATTTATTCACTGATGGGTATAAAGTAAAGATTATAGTTTAAGCAATGTGACTCGAATAGTGGCAATTTCTTTAGAATTGTTGATAGATACTGGCAATTTTGTAACAAAACGAATCAACTGTTTAAACTGAAAGAATAAACAACTAATAAATACATGGATTTTTTAAATTAGAAAAAACATCAACTATTAAAATTTTGAACTAAGTAACTTTTTAAAACAATTTTTCAAAGAATTAGGAGATGAGAGGCCGAGAATATAAAGATATATCTATGCAGATGCAAATGTGAGAAAGGGCAGAACTGGAGAGCAGGAAACGAGAGTTTTTTCCCCTTGTCTGACTTCAGCGTCGATGTCATTGGAAAACTTTTGACGCGGCGAGATCCGTCGGTCAAATTGAGAACAGGCGCAGCTGCTCTGGGGCAAGAAGTCCCTCACAATGGAGGCAGGAGCGAATTGCGATGTCATGGGGCAGTGAGGAGGCATTTTTGGGGAGCTTGTCGAACACGTCATGAACCAATAACCGATCAGAAAGTCGGTAATTGGAAAAAGAATTCATGGTCGACCCGTGAGTGAAAAATTTGCCTGTCACTACAGTGCAGAAAATCCTTCCATTAGAAAGTAAAAATTAATATTCCAGAATGATCAAAACTGAATTTTTCATTAATTTTTATTTTCCATTTCTTTAATATATACACCTAGTTTTCCAGGTCCATTGTTTTTACATTTTTATAAGACGAAAAGAAATTGATAACAAGGATATTTTAGAGCAAGGACAGTTTCTTGAATCAGCAGCTCAATTCCTCGGTATCTACTACGTGAGAATTAATTTTGACTTCCAGAACATTTTCTAAAAGTTTTTACGAAAAACTTCATTTTTTTCTCTAAAGAAAAGCTTTGGATACTCGCCTGGTAAATTACAGTTGAGGCGATTGCTGAACCGAGAGACTGACATTAACGCTAACTTGACGGCAGAGTGCAACGAAGAGTGCAGTAATCTTGATGTTTTGCGCACGATAAGTACGAATTGCATATCATTTTGAACTTCTGTGCTTACTCTGAATGTCCAACCCTCTCGCCAACCCTCTCGCCAACCCTCTCGCCAACCCTCTCGCCAACCCTCTCGCCAACCCTCTCGCCAACCCTCTCGCCAACCCTCTCGCCAACCCTCTCGCCAACCCTCTCGCCAACCCTCTCGCCAACCCTCTCGCCAACGCTCTCGCCAACGCTCTCGCCAACGCTCTCGCCAACGCTCTCGCCAACGCTCTCGCCAACGCTCTCGCCAACGCTCTCGCCAACGCTCTCGCCAACGCTCTCGCCAACGCTAACGCTACCGAGGGGGTGAGGATTCTAGCGATGGTAGTAATGAAAGCGTGGCAGGAGGAGGCATATGGAAACGGTATCGCGGGTGGCGTTGGTTCGCGTGCTGCCGGAGGCGATGCGTTTCGCTGAGTCGCAGACGGCATGAGAGTTGCGACCTGGCTGAGGGCGAGCGGTGCGGAGCGGCCCAGATGTCCGCATAGAATTCCAATTAAATCCGCGCGATATTTTCCTGCCTTAATTTAATTATTTCTTCCCAGCGTCTCAGGCGCGGTGGAAGAAACGGGGGCGCCGGGAGAACGACGAAGCTCCGGTGGTGCGCGGGGGGGGGGGAGAGTTTGCAGAGTTTTTTCCTGCCATTAAAACAGCATTATCTGCAGCGACGGCGGAGGTGGGGAAGGGGCCAGGCGTGAGGCGGGGAGAAACGGAGAGAGATAGGAAGGGCGAGGAGGGGCAGAAAGAAGCGGAAAGAGACGCGGAGAAGCTGGGAGATCGAGGAGGGTCTCAAGAAGCGATAAGGTGCGGGAAGAAGAAAGCGGGGAGGAACGCGGAAGCGCGGGGAAATGCGAAGGCATGTGGGGAAAACGGGGACGCTCGGGAGAGCGGGGATGCGCGGGAAGAGTGTGGTCGTGCGGGATGAAGTAGGCACGTGCTGGGAGAAGTGAGAAAACTTGCGGGGTGAGGCGGAGGGGAGGGGAGGGGAGAGGCGGAGGGGAGAAGCGGGAACGTGCGGAGGGTAGCTGGAACGGGCGTGGGGAAGTGGGTATCTGCGGAGGGAAGCGGTGAAAGGCGTGGGGTAGTGGGGACAGTGGGAGAGGTGGGGATGTGCGGGGAACCGCGGGGACCTGCGGGATACATGTGAGGGGAAACGAAGGCACGCGGTAGGAAGCAGGAACATGCGAGAGGATGCGGGAGGAAGCGGGGATATGCGGGGGGAAGCGCGGAGAAGCGGTGAGGAAGCGGGAAGAAGTGTGGAGTGAGGGGAATCGGGAAGAAGTGAGGAGTGGGGGGAAGAGGGAAGAAGGGAGAAGTGGGGGGAAGCGGGAAGAATTGAGGAGTGGGGGGAAGCGGGAAGAATTGAGGAGTGGGGGGAAGCGGGAAGAAGTGTGGAGTGAGGGGAATCGGGAAGAAGTGTGAAGTGAGGGGAATCGGAAAGAAGTGAGGAGTGGGGGGAAGCGGGAAGAAGGGAGAAGTGGGGGAAGCGGGAAGAAGGGAGAAGTGGGGGGAAGCGGGAAGAAGTGAGGAGTGTGACGATGCGGGAAGAAGTGAGGAGTGGGGGGAAGCGGGGAAACGCAACCAGAGGAAGAGCAAAGCGGGAAGGTGCGATGCGAGGAAGGGCGAGGCGCGATCGGGGAGGCGCCGTGGCACGGAGCAGGGCGGCGCGGAGCGGGGGCGGGGACAGACGCTGTGGAGGGGAGAAGAGCCGTCATTTCGCCGCCGCCCGCGCCCACACGTGCCCTCCCTTCCACCACCCCGTCCCCCTGCCCCCGCAGACCTTCCACGCGCCGCGCCGCGCCGCCCCGCCCCCGCCTCATTACTGGCGTCGCGCGCGCCCTAAAGGGAATGTCCCGAGGCGCGGGGCCTTCGCAGCAGGCCTTGCGAGCAGCCGCCCTAAAGCACTGACGAGCCCGACGCGCCCAGTCCATCTCACGCGCAAGTAGAGAATATATTTTGAAGCTCACTTTAAGAAAGAAATTTAGATTTTTCTTATTGATATGACTAAAATGTAGTTAAAATGTTGAAATATTGACATTCTTCTGGTAAACAATATTACACTCGGGCGGAATTTTGAGGCAAGATTATCAATGCTGAGATACGTCGCCCGAAAGAATCGTTGGTTCGGAAATTCGAGAAAGAAAACAGAACAGCTGTAAGTAAATCTTATATTTGAGAGGAACAATACAAAATTGGCACAACTTAACTGCAACAATGCTGGAGAGCTCGCCTCAGAATGACAATTTTAGAAGTACATGAATTAAGTTATTTTTTTAGAATATAATCATATTAAAATTAATATTGTATTGTTATTGTTATTTTATATCAGTAGGTCGGCCTTAGCACGATAGGGTTAGGGCATTAATTTTGTAAAATTATCTTATGTATTTATGTAAATAAACATTGTTGGTTTGTTTTGAGATTTTTAGTAATTGTAATTGGAAAACGCTCCCACCCAAAACACATCTATGTACTGCTAAGTAGCGTAATAAAATATCATATTAAATTCTATATCTCACCTGTCCTGAACCGGGCGTTAGGAGGAGGAGGAGGAGAATGTTCGCACCCTGCGACTAGTCACGCTTTGCAGGTGAACTCGCCGCAGTTGAAAGGCAAAGCACCTTAAAAACAAACTTTCCCGGGGGCGGCAAACCTTACCAGAGTAATAGGAGTCCCACATGCCCTTTGACAGTGTTGAATGGCGTAGATTGAGGTCACGCGCCCACCTCATTCAGGAAGGAAACCTTTAAGAAACTGATAGTGTAGCATTAATTTAAAGAAAATGTAGACAAGCAGCAGTGCGAGCTAGCATCGGGGGGAGCACACTTTTCCTCATAACACGTAAGACCGTGAGACGCAGTTTACATTAGTTCCGCACAAGTGTCTGTTCTAGGATGCCTTAAGATCCGCAAAACGACTAATGAAAAACATTATATTGTAAAATGGTAAAGGAAAGGGAGTTTGGAGGCACATTTGCCATGTCAGCCAATAAGGAAAGCGGAGTTACACGTCACGTTTGTCCCTGGAATATAGGCAATCCCTTACGCATAGGTGTTCTGCAGGTCACGTTTCACGAAATCAATGAGAATTCGTGTAACCGCCAAACACTCATGCATGCGAGTTTGCCTGACTTCCAGGGGCACATATCGTATAGGGGCCGTCCATAAATTACGTAATGCAAATTCTTTTGAATACTCCCCTCCCCCTGGAATTATTTTGAAAGTCTTTTGAATATCCCCTATCCCTGTAACACATCCTTGAATCCCCCTAAATAATTACGTAATTCTTTAGACATCCCTTACTTGTAAGTGCAAGAAGTGAAAATAAGAGTAAAAACAATTTATATTCATTTTATTAGTGTTGTACATTAAAAATTATGATAACAAAAGACGGAATTAGTTGGCGAAGCTGACTGCATCTAACGGAAAATTGGAGCCAAGTTGGGAATGAAAAAGGATCGCAAAGATGAGAAAAAAATACACAAGCCGCGCACACGCCGTCTTTGATGACGCTGGTACGACAGTCTACTGCGCCACTTTTAATGGATTTCAGAATATACTACATATTAGTTTTGAATATTTTTTTCGTTATCTTACAGAGTCAATAAAAATTGATGAAAACTTCATCCATTTATTGTAACAATTTATTTCTAATTACTTTAATTTACTTATGGTTTAATTAGTGCTTTAATGGTTTTTGCTGCTTAATGCTTTTTGATATGGTTTAATTAGTGCTTTAATGCTTTAGTATAAGGCTCGAAAAATCTACATTTTATCTACATTTTATATCGGTATATTTTGTATCTACATTTTCGGGTTGGGGGAAGGTTATCACCAACCTAATCGTTAAAAGAAAAGAACCGTCATACATTTGAATGGTGAGTGGAAAAACAGTTCAGTCCAGAAAGTTCAGAGATATTTAAAGTTACAACTTTTGATTAGGTATTACAAAAAACCGTTATTAAAACAATTTTTATTCAGAAATGTACCAAGCCATACGAATTTGTTCTGAAGAATAATACCAATAAAATCTTTATTAACAACGAGGTAATATTTAAACGAAAACTGTGAACTAGTACTGTTTTTCATCTCAACGAAAATTTACCTACCACTTGGAAAATAACAACGTATCACAAAAAAAACATATCGTACTGTTGTAAGAATGCAAAGGAGAATGTTTCCAAATTTCATACAAATTTTAATTTGAAATTTTAAGTAGAGCTCATAGTTAAAAACTTTTCCTTTTCAAGGCATTTTTTGTGAACAGGCTGTATTTTGACGTTCAATTCACTCTTTATTATCTTCACAGAATCTGATAAGTTGAGTGCAATTTTCGTTGGGAAGGATTCTATGTGTTCTTTTATCTTAACAAGATATTCGAACTTGATAGCATGACGTCTGTTATTATGCTTTCCGCTTCCATCTTTTTGAGACACACCTGACAAACCAATTCCTGTCAATGCTTGTTTAGAAACTTAACTGTGAACACATTTTTTCACCACAAAATAACGACAATTAGTGGCTCTTCGCCTACTTCCACCTCTCGCTTTTCGGTTCATTACAGGCACACTGTCGATCGGTAACAACAAATAAATTACATCAAATTCATACTACTGGCAAAAAAATGTGAACCATCCGTTGGGAGCAGACCGAGTGGCCAAACGTGTGAAATCCTGAGTGAAAGAGCAGTACAAGTCTACGACAGATACTGTTCTTTCACTCAACGTGAACGAGCTGCCTGGTTTGAAGGCAAATGACATCATATTGAGCTATTTCCAGTCTCAACATTTAGTTCCATGACTTTTGCACTACTTTCTGTAAAAAATTTTAAATGATCAATTTTGGACTAGTACTGTTTTTTCAACCATTCATTCTTTTTTTTTTTTTGAAAGTGGTAGGCAAAATTACAAATATAACAATTACTGAATAATTAGAGTGAATGAAACAGGCATTTTAAATCACAAGACGTAGAATGAAGATTACATTTGTGTAATAATTTTAAGTGTGTATACATGTATCATTTCTTTTTATTTGTATGTGACATTTAAATTTTTAATTCTTATTTGCTATTCTGGTAATATTTTAAATAGAACGCATATTTTAATAATTTGAAATTGCTTTCAAATAACTCGGACTCAAACTCTTCATACGTCTACTTCTTCCCCGTATGTAATATAGCTTTTACCGTTTTTAACGAAAATAAATCAAAGTTGCTCATTCCCTAAAGAGAATAAGGGTGGTTAGAGACTAGCAGAATTTTATTCTTATTATCTTTGTAAAGGATTGCAGAAATATATCAGCCATGTCAATTTAACTGCAGGAAACCATGCCTAGCATTCAGCACCCGAAGTTTAACCAGCACATTCAATGCATATAAATGCATGTAGCATCGACGTGCTACATAATCGGTACCCAGCACGAGTTTAATAAATAATACCATCGAAATTAAACTTAAAAGTCACAGTGGTTGGGTTGGGTACAATATCGAAATAAATGAACTTCATGATCAGAAGACTATTATACTCGATAGAATTACAGATGTAATTTTCAGATTAAAATAAGCAATTTCCAGATCATGGTTTTTAAAATTGAAGTGGTAGCCGTATCTTCTATATTATAATGAAGTATACTAATTCAGTTAATACTGAATACTACTTTTTTTTAAATAAAATACATTTTAATTCTAAGGATTGTAGTGTTAGTACATAAACAAACGAAATACTACTTGTTTTCAAAAAGTAGCATTCGAGTGTCTATCATGCCATTCGAAAATATATTTTTAAGGAAACGTGCATAAACCTTTGTCAAAGCAAGAAAGTCCTCAGGAAACTATTTAGGCTCGGGGCCATGGGAGACGGCGCTTGGGAGTCTTTCTCGAGATGACGCCTGCGACTGATATTTCAATTTCACGGAGACGCCGGCCGTCACAAACACTTTGCCGCGCGCTGAAGGAAAATTGGCAACAGTCACCGCGATGTCTCCGTCATCCTACCCCATGCTCTTCCCTTACGCACATTTACTCTCTCAGTCTAAATCAGTGAAAAACTACTGATTGACAGTGACTATTCACTGTTGGTGTCAGTTATAACCCTGCCACTGACAATCACTGAATTGAACTGAACAAATCAGTGAAAATTGGGTCCACTTTTTGAACCAGTGAAACTTCACTGTTTGAATCACTGAAATCTGTGCTAATTGAACGTGACGACTGAACGATCAGTGAGCGATGGTGGCGCGGCACTTTTACCACTGACGACCAGTGAAATGCTGACGGCCATTACGAAAATATGGTTCGCATATTCGCTGATTGTCAGCGAAACTACCCATTTCCACGGAAGATATCAGTGACTTCGGCTCTCACTGATTGAATCAGTGGCAATTTCACTGATTCAGATTCAGAGAGATGCACCATAACACAGGCTGGAAGACCAGGCGAGAGCTTGAATCTTGTCCCGGCTGGAGCGCTACTCCTTCTGTGGAGTGGAGGGAAGCGGAAGGGAAATCTACAACCCGACGTGGAAGTCGGCACCGAATTTCTTCGCCCAAAACCGAGAGAGGTGGGTCAAGGCAACAACTGATATCACTGCAGTGACTCTGACCGGGAGGTCCAAGGTTCGAGTCCCGACGGTGGCAGGATTTTCAATGCTGGCCAGACAGCTAGGTCGAGTGAGTCCAGTCACTTTCCGGAGGTGAATTCCAGCAGCTAGCCGCTCTGATCGATAGTTTTCCGTCGTTTCACCGATCAACACCAGGCGAATACTGGAGCAGTAACCCAACAAACGGACCAAGGACCGCGCGCCATCCCTTCCTTCTCCTCGTTGTCCCGTCCCCACCCCTACACTAACGCCTACACTAACACACACTTACACTAACATGCACCACACCACCATGTCGGAAGACCGGTGGGGAGCTTAGAGCTAGTGGTGGCGATGTCCGATTGGTGGGAGATACCTGGCTAGGAAAACCCCGCTAGCCAACGGTATGTCGGCGCCGGATCTCGTCATTCACCGCGGAAAAATCACCCCTACCACCACAACAACAATAGCATGTAGAAAAACATGGACCACACTCACGGAACCAACGACTTTAGCTGTTGACGCGTCGAGAATCACTAACAATCAATCAATCTTCGCCCAATGGAGGAGGAACACCGCCACATCCCGGGATGTAAATGTACTACACTTATGAGACTAATGACCATTGTAGATGGCCACCCATCCCAAAGGCCTGCATGCTCCCCACCCAGCGCCCTTGGGCCTCCGCTCCAGTGTTCTGGCGCGCTTTCCGCCCCGGCCCTACCCGCGCCGGCCGTTCCGGCACGCACCGCCTTCATATTGCGGGGGCGGCGCGGCGCGGCGCCCACTGCGCTGCTAAGTGTGTGTAATTCCGGGCGGATCAAAGGGCTAGGCGCTAATGGGCGCGGAACGAGGCGCAATCACGTGGAAATCGCGCGCGCCGGCGCAACTTCGCTCGCGAGCGATGGCTGGGAGGAGGACGGAGGGGAAGGAAGGGTCCGAGGAGGGGGAGGGGACGAGAGGGAAAGGAGGAGAAGGGGGAGAGAGGGGAGTGGAAGGGGAGGGAAATGGGAGGAAGAGGAAGGGGGAGGGAGGGACGGGAAGGGGGAGAGGAAGGGGTGGGGAAGGGGAGGGAGGGGAATGGTGAGGAAAGGAGTGATGAGGGGTGAGGGAGAAAGAGGGGCAAGGATAGGAAGAGTGGGAAAAGGAATGGAAGAGAGGGAAAGGGAGGGGAAGAGAGGGAAATCTAGGGAAGAAAGGGAGGGGAAGACCTGGAATGGGAGGGGAAGAGAAGAAGAGAGAGGAAGCAAGGCGGAGGGGAGGAAGGGAGAAGGGAGAGGAGGGTAACGGCAGGCGGAGTGCCCACGGCGTGAGAAAATGAAGACAGGGAAAGGCGATAAGTGACAGATCGACACTGGCAGAATGAAAAGATTTAAGGAGACGAAAGGGAGAGATGTAGAATAGAACAAATTGAGGAAATGACTACAAGTAGGTTCTCTGAATGTTGTGAAATAATTGAAAGAATATAAAACGAAAATAATGTTGGAAAAAGTGCGTCATATGACAAAGCAGGCATGTTTACCACTCATTCATTATATTAACAACAATGGGCTTTTATGTTAGATCTAGTGTAAGCCAAATAATAAAGGCTGTCCCCCCAAAAATTATCGATACAGTAATCCTTCGACATCCGCGGATTCGCTATTCGCGATTTCCGATCATTCGCAATGACACAAATGCTACCGGTTTTAACATTCGCGAGTGCGTCTTTTGGTCGTACCATACCGGAGCTCAGAGGATCACGTTCTGCAAAAATTTCAAAGATTAAATGTCAATTCACATTTATAGAATAACACAATTGTAAGATACTTCAATGCAGTTGCGTCAAATTAGAGGTAAGGATTGTGGCCAAATTAACATAAAAGCCATTCACGATCTATGCAACTCTCATTATAATGACCTAACTGAAGAGGAGCTTTTAAGAAATCATCAGCGAAGAGAACCTCCTCGAACGTAATGATGAAGTAACGGAAGCGGAACTCCATCCTGGAGCGACTTCAAATCGGTTATTAGCGTTCTAAAACGTCAACAAGCTCTGATTAAAAGGGAAGTCGACTGTGATCCTAACGTGGAAATAATTTCGAAATTTAAGGGATAAATAGAAGCAGCAGCTCTTCCATATTAAGATATGAAAACGAAGAAGCTGATAAAAATATCCTACATCGAATGACTTTCAACTTTGAAATACATTTCAAATATTTTTTTATTTATTCTCTTTGGGATATTAATTGTGGATCCTATTTGTAATAGCCCTTACTTAGTTCTACTGCAATGATCTGTCGGATATTTTTTCCCTTCTTTTTTAAAGAGCTTTTCGATATCCAGGAACCTAACCCATCTTTCATCATTAAAAGATGGTTTTTGGGAACCTAACTCTCGCAAATGCTGAGGGATTAATGTATTTCTATCCGATTTATAACGTATCTCTACCGCACTATAAGCTGCGATACATCAGCCATAGGGAGTGGGTGTCGGAAAGCTTGATTTCATTAATAGCAATATTTGGTGCGCACTGAAACTGTTCTGAAAGAAATTTAATTTGTGAAATAGTTGGAAAAATTTACTCATGAAAAATGGAAGAACCTGGTTGTTTTATGAAATGTTTGGAATATTTGATGCCTTGGTGCTGCTTGAAGCCTTGCTAATGGAAGTTAATTTGATAAATAATAAAAAAAGTGAGTTTTGATGGCAAACTCCTCGCTTCTATTTATAAGGTGTCGCGGTTATCAATTTTACACCGTCCCTGTATGAGAATACATTAAATGAGAGATATATGATGCAAAAGGCCAGACTGGCAGATTTGTCAAGAAAAAAATGTACCATCTTATACTAATAATAATAGTAAGCTTTCAACTAATTTCTGAAAACTCATATACAGAGCCACCAAGGTTTTCTGGAGTGATTCACGTAACCACATTGAAAGCTCGCCGAAGCTTTTGAAGTACGGAACCCAGACTCTCCTGAACACGAACACAGAACAATTATTTTCTCTAAACTATCTCTTCAGCTCCACCCTCGATAGAGTGATTGAGCAAAACGTATCTTCACATGAAATGTGCGAGTCGTGTATTGTCTGTGTACTACTTCTCTCCCAGAGTTTCTTGACAGAATTCGAGTACATGAAGTTCCATGCCAGTAGAGAGTTTGGTTTTCAGTTAGAAGGGATTCAGCAGAATTTAAATTGCGTCAATACAATACGTAAAATATAGCAATAATGACTGATGGTATTGTAAATTCGAAGCAAATTACTCGAGAAAATGTTGAAGTAAAATGAAAAAGGATCGAGAAAGGTCAATAAAGAACCTTGAATAAGAACCGTCAGAGAAATGTGCTTTTGAAAGGGGAGAAAATCAGAATGTATGAGGGACTTGAGATGAGGAGATGAAGGGATGAAATCGAAGTGTGAGAAGGGAAAAGGGTCGAGGAGGGGAATATGAGCTGAAAGGGAGAAAGGAATGAACTTTTTGAGATCGAAGGAAGCCGGAATTTTACTTCACTTTCTATAAAGGCTCAGCTTAAGTCTTTATAGAAGGGCGAACGCACAAGAAGATTTTCTGAGACCGGTTGGCATTTTATTTAACGTTCCTCTTCTTCAAATTCCTAAGAAGCAACTGAACAGTTTCCAATGAACCAAGTGGTTATATTTTTGACCTATATGAAAAATGCTTATGAACGTGTGGAAAAAAGTGATTGACCTGCGTAATCACTTCACATTTTAATGTTATGAAAATGTAACAGATGGTTATAATTGATGTTCTATGATCGCAAATATTATTATTTTATATTGGTGAAGGAAACAAACAATAATAATTTCTTAAGGCCTTTACATCTCAGTCAACATATCCCACATTTCCCAAAATATCAATATGATCATCCGCTATACTTTCTTTACTATTTATAGACTTTAAGATTTCCATAAACATGGATTACGCAATACGATATGATACCATACGAAAAACCACCTAGTCACCATGTAGTTACAGCTTATTAAAAATCTGTGTAAACTGATAAACGAGGGAAGGATCTGAACAGTTGTGCTGTGTATAAAAAACTAGGGCGCCGAGAATAAAAAATTCCATAACAACAAAAACAAATTAAAATTATATTCCTTAATGATGCCCGTTCAGTTTCAAACAATCCAATTTTAACTTCGCAGTTCACACTTAGGCAGGTTCACACAAGCGATTAATCGATCTTTTTCAGCTGAACCATTTAAATCACGGAGCAAAAGGCACAGTACTCCATAAAATTTCTATACTCGTTCTTGTTTCTACTCATTACACAATTTTCATTGAATAATTACCACACTTTAATTACAATGCACAATTTCACATTCTTATCTACAAGGTGGAGTACTTCGAAGTGAATCAGTGTGACATGATTAACGGTGTTGATATCAACCTCTTGGAACACGCATTTTCCAAGACAACTATATCTTTGTATTAGACAATTGTTTAATAATAATTTCGAAAGTAATGTTACTTCGAAACTAATGTAACTTACTTCGAAAGTAATGTTTAAATGTGAAATTGTTGTGTTTGAATGTGGTGTTTGAATGTGATGAAATTTATATAATGAATTTCATTCTTAGTTGACTCTAAAAACCTATTTCTCCTACTGGATTACCACCATCAACTCTACAATCTATGTACTATCGCTCTAGAACGTTGCTCAGCTTGGTGAGCGAGAGAAAAGCAGAGGACGAAACAAGGAACAGGTAACACGAGGAAGGATGTGCCTTGGTGACCGAAGGGAAGAGAGGGGAAATAAGACGGCGCAAAAAGGTCCACGAGAGCCGTGGCACGCGAGCGGCTCTGAAGAGTCGCGGAGGGGCCTATTAATACTCCAGAGGTTGTTCTCCCTGCAGCTGTTGCGTCCTTCGACCTTCCACCCTCAGCAGCTCCCTTCTTCGCCATGACAGTTCCTCCATCCCTTCTCCCCGTCTGGGGCTCACTCACTCCTTCCCTCGAATGTGCGTTTCTCCCGCCCCTCGCGCCTCTCTCCCGCCCTCTCCCGCCCCCTCCCGCCTCTCACCCACCATTGACGCCTTCCTCCCTCCCTCGCACTTCTCTCCCGCCTCTCCCGTCTCTCTCCCGCCTCTCTCCCTTCCCCTAGCGCCTCTCCCCCCTCGCGCCTCACACCCAGCCACTCCCGCCTCATTCCCACCTCTCTCCCTCCTCTCCTTTCCCGCCCCCCACCTCTCCCCCATGCCTCTCTCCCACCCACTGCGCCTCACTCCCGCCCCTCGCGCCTCTCTCCCTCCCTCGCATCTCTCTCCCGCCCTCACTCACCCGACTTCGGCATACGCGGCCCTCGCATCTCCTCTTCTCTCTCCGTGTGTATACTAGGCGGCAGTGTCGTCATGGGCGTAGGCATTGGAGTGCGTTCTCGCCCCCTCAGAGGTCGGCCGCGCCCACTCGTCTTGTTTGGCGCTCGGCCACTGCGCCCCACGGCCACAGCGCTCCACGCGGCGCCGCTCGGCACTTCGCGCGGTTAATATAGACGGCGGCGGCGGTGGCGGCGGCGGCACGCCTGCCCGCAGCTTCCTCCTCTGCGCTATCGATCCGCTCTCGCCCCGCCCCCGCCCCTGGAGACGCCTGGGGTTCGGTGGCCCGGGCGGCTGGCGGCGCCCGACCTGCCTCCAGCACGTCCGCCCCCGCCCCCGCTCTCGCCCCCGCCCCAGACGCCGGCCCCGGAGCCTCTGCTGCGAGGAGTGTGCGCTGCATCCCGTGCGTGCACAACCTCCTGGCGCTCCTTCCGATCGCACTCGTCACCAGGCGCACGGAACACACAAGTACATTCGCTTTCTTCACTTATTCGAACATTTCCGCTCGACTCCCAGGTCCATCCGCATCCTCCAAAACTGTCGCCGATTTTTCTCCTCCTCACTTGGGACCCTTCACCCTCCTCCCCGGTCTCTAAGCCTTTCTTATTCCAACTTCCTTTCCAGTAGATTCTCACGTTCTTTCTCCTTTCCCCTTCTTTACGTTTTTTTTCACTTGTTGCTCCTCGATTGATTGATTAGTGATTCCTGGTGCGTCAACTACCAACTCATTAGTTCCGTAAATGTAGTTCATTTTTGGGCAGTAATTGGCGGTGATCTTCCTCTGCTAGAAGACGCCGATCTTCTCGTCAGCTCGTGGTCTACAACCAGGAATCTTCCTCCAGCATGGCACCGCCCCAGCCGGCTCCAGACATATGTGGTAGTGTAGTGCATGTAAGTAAATGAGGTGAGGATAGATCAGGAAATATAAAGCGCGGTCCGTGGCCTGTTTGTTTGGGTATTGCTCCAGCGTTTGTCTGGTATTGATCGCATAAACCACGGAAAACTATCGATAAGAGCAGCCGGCCGCTAGACTTCTTCAGAAAGCGGCTGAATTCGACGTAACTATGTAGAAAATACCACTACCACCACTGCCGCCGGGACTTGAACTCCGGAACCCCCCGGTCAGAGGCACTGCAGTGACGACAATTGATCGTTGCTTCTGGAACTCTATCTAACGCGCACATGTCCCCTGCGTGTGCCCTTCAAGCATCTTTCACCCCTCGCTGCTCCTCTCTCCCTGGTCAAAATCACTCCGTCACCCTCCCTCTCGCCCCACGCCCCCATAACGAAATGATACACCGCCGTTCACGGTGCGATGCCCTGCCCTCAGCCACTGACGCCGCCCAGTCCTCGCCCCCGCCTCCTCGCCCCCGCCTCCTCACCCCCGCCTCCTCGCCCCCGCCTCCTCGCCCCCGCCTCCTCGCCCCCGCCTCCTCGCCCCCGCCTCCTCGCCCCCGCCTCCTCGCCCCCGCCTCCTCGCCCCCGCCTCCTCGCCCCCGCCTCCTCGCCCCCGCCTCCTCGCCCCCGCCTCCTCGCCCCCGCCTCCTCGCCCCCGCCTCCTCGCCCCCGCCTCCTCGCCCCCGCCTCCTCGCCCCCGCCTCCTCGCCCCCATAGAGACCAGGGCGCGCTCTTGGGCGACACCCGATCCGCCCGCGGGCGCCGCCGCCGCCGCCGCCTGGCCACTGCCCTGCGTGGGCGCCCTCCCCGCCCCCGACCCTCCCCCAAGACAGTGCCGGAGCTAGACATATTCGGGCCCGGAGCAATGCTGACATGAAGCCCCCCCCAATTAAAAATGTGTGAAAATCAAAGATGTGAATGTATTTAGAGATAAAATAATATAATTTCCACGGTGATCTTAAAACGATAAAAATGTTGTGTTTAATTGGTTTTTAAAGAATTACTTGTTAAGTACTGAAATAATAATGAATATCAGTAGAACCTATTTTTAATGTTCGCGTATTTGATTCGTTTCTTAGAGCCTTACCTTATAAGGACTATAATCACATTTAAGGTAAAAATTTAATTGAAAATTTTATGAAATATCGGACTACTGTATCGCAAAATATAGTTATGTTAACGATCTTCTCGAATTCTAATTTCTTTTTCAATTTTTCTCTCACAGTCACATCAGCGAGTCTAGAGGGTGCCGGGCAATCGCCCCGACTGCCCATTCCTAGCGCGGGCCCCAGTGCAGCCGCCGGTCGCGTTAATGCTTCACAGTCCGCTATTCCAATCAACGCAACTTACATGCTTCTGTTTGGCCTGCCATTTACAAATTCATAACTATTTCATTCCAGTTACATATGTGACACTTCTAATAACATTTTACAAGTGTTTTTCCTACATCCAGATGCTCTTGCGTTTTCTGAATGAAACTTCTTTCATGGATATTCGAAAATAATTTTATTTCAAAAATTAATTTAACAATAACATTTCACATGGTTACCATTTAGTACTCAATGCCCATTCACAATCATTACTTTATGTTTCGAATATGATACAAATTCACTTTAGTATCTTTTGCTTTTCTGCAGCTTCCACGAAACAGTAATTCTATCTGGATTTTGCCTATTATATCTCCGTGGTAAGGTATGTTTCTTTGACGACGTACATGTTACACTCAAATGCCTTCTTGCTATAAAATTTCAACTTGTTACTAAGGGGTTCAGAATACCTCTGCCTTGTTACCGAACAAAATTTTTGTTTCCCAAACCTTGTTACCTAAAACAATTGTTTAAAATAAGTGATATAAATAAACTAAATAAACGAATAGGCAAAGTACAACAGGAATGTGTGTATGTCTGTCACAAATAGACGCGCGTTGATGATTTTATGCGGTTGTGCTGACTGAAGCAGCCCTGAACAGAAGTTCCACGCAACCCGCCGCACCCTCCAGTATTAGCGCTTCTTGGCTGCATATTCTGCCCAAGCAATTGTGAAATATCGGCCCGAAATTATTACTTGAACGTTATCTCAGAGAAGTCAAATGTCTCAAGATAATGTCGTGGCTAATTCATGTCCAAAATTGAGGGAGAACATTTTAACAATAGGGCACTTGACAACCAAGTCCAAACCAGGATACAGAACAAACCCATACTCGCGAGAAAATCTTTCATCTATCAAAAGTGTTGAAGGTCGTAGCGTAAAATGTGATTAACTATCACGTGGCCAGTATCGTGTAAATTGTAATACATTACAACAGCGAAGTTTCGCCGGGTCCACTAGTGTATTATATTTCTAAGGGGTCACGCAGGCATGTTTCGTACTTCATGTATTTTTTTGTGTTTTTACCAAGCAGATTCTCCGCCCCTCGTCCGGCTCAGTGAACATGTGTCCTGTTTGCCCATGACAGGAAGCTGGACTGCGCCCCCGTGCACTAACAGTCTAACTGCTCGCTCATTGCTCTGAATCCCCATCTATTATTCAATTTGTATCTGCTTTGGAGATTATCCACAAACTTTGGATAATGTAGAAATTAAACTGGTATATCGCAAATTTACCGACATTTAGACATTACTCGTACTATATACATAGTAATTTATTTATTTATTTTACTTTAAAACTGTTAAAAATGTATGTGGTATGTGCTACGGGGAGCTGTGTATTTCGTGGACGCTTTCTTAATTCTGAGATCCCTACCCTGAAGTAAAGTTTACCTTATCCTACCGTAAAGTATACAATATACAAGTTGAATTCTGAATACAGAAAGAAATTAGCGTTTTTGGAAAGAATTGTTAACAAAATATCGCTCCGATGCAATAAAATCCATTTTCAAAGGCAAATATTCTGTGCAATTAGGTTTATGTCACTTGAAGTCCTTCGTGAAGGAATATACTACTTCCTCCCGCGACAATACTGAGAACGGTAATTTGAATAATTATATTTCCCACTGAACTCTAGAAGACGTCAGCACTTACTTTTATTTCTTATTAAACTTTCTCTTATTTTACGTCCATTTTACGAATATATGTAATAAGATATTAGTGTCAATTACTTTTACGTAGATAAATAATTAATCTTCGAGCATGCATTGCTAAAACAAACACTTTTGATAATTATAATTTAGCATTCCCGCAAGCGATGCATATTTTATCGTCAGATTTGCAATCCTCCCTATCAACTCTACGAAGGGAGACTGAGAAAATGAATATTGTCTGATAGAAGTGAAGTTCACTTTTACTATTATGTTTTGAATGTAAAACGTTCTACAGATGTAACTTTTTTCCTTCCAACGTCTATAAAAAGTTGTGTGGTTCTATCAATCATTCACGACTCTGGACCGAAAAATTACTTTGCACGTCTTTCAACAGAAAGAAATTTCGCAACTCCCGCACTTGGCAACGTGCCAGGCACTGTAGTGCGGCTGGGAGTCTGGAGGTTTACCTCCAGATGTCCACCTGAACATCGACCTCCGCAGCGCTGCCACCCTCTGCGGGCCGAATTAAAATTCCCGTCTCCTCATTTCCCAGGCGAGACGTCCTCAGCCCCGGGTCATCTGTCACCGCCCTTCAGAAATATACTTCGGGAGAGAAGTTTCGCAAAAGTTAGCACCGTCGGTGATTCGAGACCGGAAGCACAGCGGTGGAGGTGGAATTTTTGACGTTGCTCAGCTTTTATTTCTGGAATGGCTTCGAAAATGAAAACCGTAGCGGGAGGGAAAGCTGCAGCGAGACGGAAAAAGAGTTTAATTTGTGGCGTTGTTACTTACTTTTGAGACGCGAAAACTCTGGAGAAGAGAACTTTGTTTATCGGCGGGCATTCGAGAGCGCGGTGGTCTTGCTGCTCGAACGAAGTTCTGGATTTAGTTTCTTCGTGAAATGATTTTGATGTGCGAGAACGACTTCTTCGAATTTTTTTGTTATCTGCAGAGTACAGGATAATGTTCTTCTCGTACATGAGTTGTCTTGAGAAAATAAAGTTATTCATTTCAACAATTCAGCACCGTTTATGATTTAATCTCGAAAATTGATTCACATCTTGAAGTATACAACATTCCATCATGATCTTTCAAGGATTAAAACTATTCAACACTTAATTATTTTAAACTATCAATTTTCATGCGTGGTCACACCACAATCAATCATACAGTCTAAGCCCGTATGTTCCAGAGATGTTAATACATGCCAGGAAAATGCATGTCTACGAAAATCGTTCTACCTCAATTCGTTTGTTCATTATGCGAGATCTTGGCCTCCCCAATAGTATACGATGTACAAACACTAAAGTCTTGGCCTCAAGTGTTCGTTGTCTGATTCGTTCAGAAGTTGAATGTATTTGATCTCTTGGTGCAATGAACAAAGGATTGCTAGTAGAGATGCGTCGTTTAGCTGGCAGAGACCCGGCGGCCGCGACAGAGATCCGAGGGCCCTGGCGGAGAACCGGGGGCCGTGGCGGAGACCAGGGGGCCGTGGCGGAGACCAGGGGGCCGTGGCGGAGACCAGGGGGCCGCGGCGGAGACCAGGGGGCCGTGGCGGAGACCAGGGGGCCGTGGCGGAGACCAGGAGGCTTTGGCGGAGATCAGGGGGCTGTGGCGGAGATCAGGGGGGCGTGGCGGAGATCAGGGGGGCGTGGCGGAGACCAGGGGGCCGTGGCGGAGACCAGGGGGCCGTGGCGGAGACCAGGGGGCCGTGGCGGAGACCAGGGGGCCGTGGCGGAGACCAGGGGGCTTTGGCGGAGACCAGGGGGCTGTGGCGGAGACCCGGGGGCCGTAGCAGAGACCCGGAGGCTCGGGCGGAGTCCCGGGGGCTTTGGCGGAGACCCGAGGGCTGTGGTGGAGATAAGAGGGATTTACAGCGCCACCGCGCGCGAGATGCTGTTGGCACCTCCGATACCACGCACCAGCCTTTCGCGCTCAAAGGGAGACCATCTTTGTAATCAAACTTGGCAATTATAAACGCGCGAGGCAGTGCGGCGGCGGTGGAGGCAAGGGCGATGGCTGCAGAGCAAGTTCTTAATTGCATCTGCATAGATCGCAGAGGGAGCGGGTCGGAACCCACCTGCGTTGCCGCAGTCGGTCCTTCTAACGAATGCTAAACAGCGCTCCCGCGAACTCTCGCGAACTGCCATGATCGCGGGTCTTGGAGGGGAAGGTATGTACAAACTACTGCTAACCGTAATGTTAATAACCAAGTATCACGTTCTTTGAACCTGGCAGCACTGTCGTTGACAGACCATCTGACCCGCTGATCTGGAAGCCGGAGACGTATGCAGATGTAAATATTGTTCAAAATGAGAGGCTATCAGTGGCGAATTGTTTGACAGATACACATTCTTTCGATGAGCAGATGTAAGAAAAACGTCCGTATACCCAGAGGCAGATTGTCTTGGTGCACAGCAAGTGGGAGGAAAAGGAACATCGAATACCGCGTAATAAGCATCTCCATGGACCGTACACATGGACATCATGGGGAAAGATAATTATTCAAATATTTACATAAATATAATTATTCAATATCAAAATATTTACATAAATATGTTATTAAAATAGAAAGAATATGTAATAAATATGTAAAATCGGATATAATATGTAATATTAAAATTCTCTAATTAAAAACCATTTACATACCAAGAAATTACTTTTAGAAAAACTGCTCAATTTAAATCAAACAACTTTATTGTCAGTAGTAAAAGCTAATCTATTGTAATCCAGGACCGTAGTTTAGCAGCCAGACTAATCGTAATACGAGCCATCGCACAAACTGACGAGATCTACGACCAGCAAACATACACTGTAGCATCTTCATGGAAGTGTTACACGTCGGCGATCGCAAATTTTTCTTGGAAATTAAGGTTACACATCACAAAATGCGGTGTCAATGATATTTCGTACACCTGGATTACCCCAATAATTTAGGCAAAACGCTGATTTTTTAAAAAAATACAACTTTTCATAAAAATATATGGAATTAAATTTTTAAAAATTGATAAAATAAGAAAATTTATTGTTAAAACAGCAAAATATGTAAAATATGTAATGTTCCACAAAATATGTAAAAATATGTAAAGAAAAAATTCGATATTGTGTTAGGAGGGCTATGATGCGCCAAGATTACAATTTTGAGAACGGTAAGTAGAAAGATAAAAAATATGTAATTATATAAAAATCCGGTCTCTAGTAATAAAACCTTCACAAAGTGTTATCCAGGAATGTAGTTCAGCAGACTAGACACAATATAAGCCATCGTACAAACTGGCGAAATTTACGACCAGCAAACAATCACTGTAGCATGGAATATTCTCATCGAAATGTTACATGACGGCAATCGCCAAAGTTTCTTGGACGTTAAGGTTAAAGGTCGTCAAACGTGACGTCAATGATACTTTTCGCATCAAAAGTGAGAATGATTTTTCGCTGACACGCACTTCCCGCCACTGAGATACTGAGGCTGGCGCGTCGGACTACGAGAATATCCGATCGCGTCTTCACAAAACGTACTTCGAGTAGAGTACGCAGTAGCATGCAGTAATAATGTAGGGGGAAAACATGCAAATTTTAAAAAAAATGCTTCTTTTCATAAAATATGCACGAAAATTGAGAAAATAAAAGAAATGTTGAGAAAATAGCGAAATATGTAAAATATGTAATATAGTGCCAAATATGTAAAAATATGTAACGAAAAAATTGGATATTGTGTAAGGACGGCGACGATTCACCAAGATTAAAATTTTGAAAACGGTAGAGAGACAAAAAATATGTAATTACATAAAAATCCGGTCTCTAGTGATCATGGTAGAGCGGAATGTGTGGAGAAAGTATCTATTCAGGAGAAAGTATCTGTTCTAAGCAGTCAAAGAACAAACTGACGAAAACCTCAAAATGAATTCTTCAAGATTTCGTAATGTCGAGAGATCATTGGCGAAAATCTAACAAAATCGCAGTCTTGGATGATAAGACGTCTACGTTGACATGTTGTGACAACATTGTGTTGGTGAAATGAGCACATTCACCACGGCGTGTGCGTACAAGCGTGTTCAGGAGCGAAATAAAAACAGTAAATCAATAAGGCACGCGTCCGCGTATGCACAAAGTTTCCGGCTGCAGTGTCCAGCCGTGGCGGCCACCGCCCCCGCCTGCAGAGGCCTCCTCGGGGGCAGCGGCGCTGTCGGCGGCAGCCGGGCCGCCCTCAGGGGCCGGGAAGGCGGCGGCCCTTTGAAGTGCGAGCCTTTCTGCGCAGCCCGGGAGAGCGGGGCGGGGCGGAACCCAGCAGAAGCGACGCACCCCAGGTTGAGGGGCGGACTGGGAGGGGACGCGGGGCAGGAAGACGGTACGGGCGGGGCAAATGGAGGGGAAATTGGTGGGAGTATTACGGTCGGGAATGCCACGAGTAGAAAGTTAGAAAGGGTGGCAAGGATGGCTATGACATGAGAGGGATGTGATGTGAGCGTAGGAGGGAGGTCACAGGCAGTGGGTGGCGAGGTGACAAGGGATGGGGGCGGTGAGGGGACGTTGATGCGGGTGGAGGGAGCGGGGAAGAAATAAGTGGTGGGGGAAGAGGAGAGTGTGTAGCGGGATAGAAGGATCCAAAAGGAGGGTTGGGGAGGGATAGTCAAGACGACGGGGAGACGGGAAGTTAGTGTGAGATGGGGTGGGTAGAGAGGATAGAGAAGGGCAGATAGAGCGGTAAGGGCGCTGCGTTTCAATTAGACGTTTCTTAGGTTGTGGGGGATGGGGCGGGCAGGTGAACGTGGGGCATGGGAACAGGAGGGCGGGGGGCATGGGGCAGGCGGGGAGATGGGGGCGGGCGGCGAGAGCCGAGGCAGGCCGAAAGGGCGGGTCTGGACGGGACTGGGCCTAGAGGATGGGTCTGGTCCGGCGGGCCGGAGCGGGGAAGAGCGGGGTGGGGCAGGGAAGAGCGGGGCCGAGAGGAGCGGGGCAGGGGGGAACAGGAACTCTCCCTGGGCGGGAGAGAGAAGGGAATGGCCGGTGTCCAAAGGCCTGGCTCTTGCCCTCGGCTCGTGCGCCCCTCTAACGCTCATATCGGCCATTTGCCTCGCCGCCCCTCGCAGCAAAGGCGCGCCAAGCGACGTGCGGAGGCCTTTCCGCCGTTCAGGAGATCCACTCGCCGCCACTACCCGTACTTTAATGCTACGGGAAAAGAACGAAATATTTTGTGTAATTCTATCATTAAACTCAAGAATTTAATTTGAGTGTTTTTCTTAAAGTGTGAGCATTTTTGCTAACTTGGTATACCCAGGACTTGGTTTTTCAGAAATATGATGTAAAATATATGTTGTTGGAAAGCAATTACTAATATAAATACTATTGTCTCAATTTTTTTTCTCTGACGAAATAAATATATTTTTACTACCCTATCAGCCCATGTAGTGTAGGCTACTTCATGCAGATTTCATTAAGTCAAGAGTCAATAGAAATCAATACCAAATGATATGTATTCATTTCTTCAATAAAACTGTTGCATACGTAATGCACTGTTCCAGAAAACTCACGAAATCACGTAACACTAAAAGGGTTGTGTAAATGAAGACCTTGGGGCAATAACGCGCTATGCCACATTTATGATAAAATTGAGATATTAGTGAATTTCGACGGCCCATAGATGTTTCTAGATGTTGGGTTTTTATTTTAAAGATTCGCCGCAATATGGTTGTGTAATTCATAAATTAATGTTCTTTATCCCATGTATAGAATGCAATGTCTAATCCTTTACTTTCCTTTTTCTCAAAACCTACTTATAGTAGCATAGCGTGTTATTGCTTAAATGTACTTATGAAAAGTAAAAAATCAGGTACACTTCATAACACATTATAAACGCAATTACTGCTGTCACATTCAAATCAAGTCCTGTTTCTGTGATAAGCCAGAACTCCCCCCGGGATCTTGTGTAAGAAAATCGGCATTAAGCGCGTAGTTACGAGGGGATTGTATGCATGCAGAACGTTTAAACTCCAAAGGCTACACGTTGTTAAGACAACCAATCAACATATATAGTATTCCATGATCGACGTAATAATGCAGTTCATTTTGAAAAGAATGGCCCCGAGGACATTATAATGCAGGAAGTGTAGGGAAGTGTAGGCGTTGGAAGCCATGGTCACGCGAAAAGGTTGAAATAATCACTCTCTCATCAGAATCCGATCAGGACGGTCCGAATATTATTTCAGTCGAGGCTGGGTAATAATTCAATGTTATGGAAGTGGGAAGTCGTAATTAATTGTGGCGATTTTTGTTTCGGATTAGTGAGAATTCGTGGGTTTCATTTGAACGTGCATTATAATTTAGAACTTGTAATTTAACGAGAATAGGATCCGTATCTCGCTAAAATATATTCGTACGTGGTTATGATTTCACCGGTTGGATTGACGCGAGTAGGTGCTTCATTCGAGACTCAGGAAGGGCCGGTCGCGACCGCGAATTAGTACATTAAGAAAATGTAGGAAACTATATGATATTATTGAATAAGTCAAACATTCTGGGTTAGAATAACACGATTGGAAGTACATCAACGAGAGCATTTCACGAACTGCATCCACCCTGCAGGCAGCCTAGAAAACATCACGGAAGACTTTCGTACACGTAAGCTTACAAATTTTGCTAAAAAGAACCGTACGAAGAAAACTTTAATGATGTACATATGAAAAGTTATTCACATTACTCATGAGCTCAATATAAAGTAATCGATTTCAATAAACGTAAAACACTTATTGTTGAAAAGAAGAAAGGATGATAATTTATTGTAGTTCAATCAATTCAATAGTTAGTTTTTATCCACAGAACATCCAGGAATCGTAATTCTGAATAGAATTACACCTCCACATGCAGCAGGTAAGGTGAGATATTGTATGTCGAAACCCATGATTGGATTTAAAAATGAAATCAATATAATAATTTAACGTTGGGAAAATTTACGAGCATAGCAGGGCAATTAAAGAAATAATAACATTGATAATAGCAGAGGAAGTAATATTTTATGATATCCATAATATTTGTTTCTAAATAGTATCAAGATTAATTGTGATTAATAATTAAAATAGGAAGGAATATCTCAAATATCTGCCCAGCGTGGGGCTATGAAAATAAAAGGTTACATTAAAATAAGAAAGAACATATGTTTTCACCAATTACTTGGAGCAATGATTATTAAGTAGCATTAAGCAATGATTATTAAGTAGCATTAAGCATTATTAAGTAGCATTATTAAGTAGTATTAAGCTAGTACTTCGACCCAACTAATGAAACTATTTCCAAATTCGTTGTGCAGTCGAGATTTTGCGAATAGAGATCATTTTTGAAATTTCATACAGATATAATGAAATAAATATTAGGTTCTTCGAAGAACCTGTGTTTAGTAAATATTTCTCAGAAATCGCAGTTGAAGTCAAAATATTTGGGTGAAATTTTAGGTCCAGATATTTGAAAAAAATGGATTTCGCGGGCTTAGATAAGTGTCCGGACTTGCTTGTAGAACGCTTACGCATTTCACTTAACCTTTGAACCACAAATCCAGCGCTACACTACGTACCGGAAGTTTTGCGCATTTTAAAAACCAGAGAGGTTAAACAACTTTTTAAAAACAAAGGGTGCCTAAAATTGAGAACTTTCGAACTATATCTATAGTTTATGTGATAGTATGTTACTTACGATTCACCCATTCAACTTTAGCATAAATTATGGTCTTTCAATAATTTATCACAACATTTTTTACCTGACATAGAGAAACGAGGAAAAATCATGAGCTTTGTGACTTTTCCATGCCTTTTGTGTCAGCCCCCGTATTTTCGGTCTTCTGGGGTTGAGACCAATGTTGCTGTTTCAGGGGATTTTCCGCCAGACTTGACGGATTTTAAAATGTTTCATTGAGGAGGAAAACTGTCGCGGACAGCAGATTTCACACAGTTACGGAGGTTTATTGAATTTTTCATGAAAATACGAAACCCCCAACCATGTTGGTGCTATCACATTCGACTGCAGAATGTGAACGGATTTTCAGCCAAATGAACATCATAAAATGAAACATTTATTGTACGAATTCGCGAATGGTTAATGTCTATACTGACCGCACTATTTACTTTACGAAGCAATGGTAAATGTTGCCAGCGTTAACCCGTGAAGAAAATGGACTTAATACTAAAGGAATTGACACCCCACTTCAAATTCTGAATAACACGCCAATTATTAACAGTTATCAAGCCAATTCAAGAATGTAATCGATTAACGTGTATAATTCTCTAAAATATGTTTTATGCTTCAAATAAGATGTACAATTTCGACGTAAACGTAAAAGCCATCCTGCGATGAACTCTGTATACGAAACGGCAACACTGGTTGACACAGGCAGAGTATGAGTTGCGGGTTGTCGCTCTGTCTTCGGTCTTCCCGCGGCGCCGCGCTCAGCTCTTCCCGCCCTCGGCTCCGCCCCCCCCCCGCCCCTCCCCGCCCCGCCCCCTCCGCCTTATCGGGTGCTTATTAATGCAACACGCAATTACCGCTGAGCGGCGCTGCCGGCGCCGGCGCAGGCCGTTTACTGCCGCCATCTCGTTACATCAGCCTTCATTAATCTCTGCGCACAGCGTTATTTCTGCAGATTCTGCTGTAGCCGCCACACGGGTTTATACGAGATGAACAAATAAAAAACATAACTACACAGAACGAGAACGTTGCACAGGTTTTCTAGTGGTTTTTGTAATGGAAACTACGGAAAATTATATTAATATTAACAATAATATAAACGAATACCTTTCATAGTGGTTTGGCTTAAGCCATAAGGCCTACTCTTCTGTCTAGGGTTGAATGAAAATACAGTATTGTAATATTTAAACATTAAAGTGAGGGAGGGTAAATTGTATATCTCTGGGAATATAGATAATTTTTTTTCTAACTTCGTTCTCGATGGCGGCTTATGGACGAAAAATGAAAATACTTAGGATACGTGTTGAAAATATAGTTTATTATCTTTATTTAAAAAATGTTAAGGTGAAGATGACATGGAAACGTAAAATGGAAAGGAAGGAGCAGAAGAAAACGAAGAAAAGAAGAAGAAAAGAAGAATGAAGAATAGAGAAGATATTCACAATCATCACTTATTACATTTGTTTTATTTGCAATTTCTTTTTTTACATTTAAAATCTGATTTCTTTTAATAATAATAATAATAATAATAATAATAATAATAATACGAAAATTGTAAATGTAATAATGTCATTTTATGTACATTCGTATCAAGGCTAGAATGGAAATGTTTCTGCACATTATTGATAAGTAATCGAGAAGAATTTTCACATTTCAGCTGCAGGGCATACATTTTTTTGTATACATACCTCTACTTCTTAAAGTAGCCATTTCTCTGCTGTCCGGAACGAATAATTTCTGTCTTATACTCATAATTACGCAAACACAAAACCTTTTCTTCTTCCTCCCCTACCAACGTTACTACTCATTATGCCAACAAAATGTAATTGGTAGCCCCACAATCTTTGTTTAGTTCCAGTTGTTTGATCACCACGGATAGTTCGTTATCTGAAAGTATTTGAAAGTGTTCAACGTTTTATTGCGCATCACATGTACGTATTTTTATCGAACTAGATCCGTAAAAAGGTTCCATCAATTTATATCGAGAAACCTAAACTTTTCGGAAGATTGAATTTACAGAAATAGCTGTTCAGAGAAGTAAAAATACACAAAAATAATAAATTACCTTCTCAAATTAATTAAATCGAGAGAAATCAAAACTGAACAGTAAAGATCCTTGCAGATTGCTGAAGTGAATTATGAGGCAATATTTTCTGTCCACGCTAGAGGACGATCATTCTCACAGGCTGAAATTCAAAAGAGACATTCCTAAAACAGCATCGCTCCGCAAACTTTAGAGCGCCAGAGGAGTCTACTCGCAGTGGAACCTTCGTGGTGAGAGTGCTTGCAACAGAAATTATCCTCACCACAATCTGAACCCGGCAACGGATAGGTGCAAAAATGTAACACGAACGGATAGGCTTGGTCTGAAAGACCTGGTTAAAAAACAAGAATTGTATAGCAAATATTTTGTTTACTGTTAGAGGACACTGTTAGAGGACTTCATTATTTTAGTTTAAAACAAAAGGAAATATTTTTGTTAATATATCATGCATTTTTTTCTTATCAAAATATATTTGGTAAATTTAAGGAGGAGCACAATAAGGCCTCCCTAATACCATCTTAGTCATCCTAGTCAGAGCAGGACGTAGAAGCCGATGTTTCAAAAACATCGATGCTTCTATAAAATATGGATGTTTTAAATTGTTTTGTAATGTTTGAAATTTGTTTGTTTGTTTCAAATTTTGTACAAGTTAAAATACGAAATAAAAACTGATGGCACCACTGCCTGTTTATGTGATCGAACCACAAATGGGGATTGTACTACCTTCAGCGAGCAGACTATCCCTCGCCCAAGAACCTGGTGTCTTGGTATTTCCTTCATCTTCTCTAATCGGCATGTCCTTCGTCTTCCTATTTCTCACGTGGAGATGTATTTTTTATTTTGTTTTCTATTAAATTTGAATTGTAAGTTAATATATACGGCCGCTGTCAAATTAAATTTTGTTGTGCCCGAATTTATGTTAGAGGTTACAAAACCAGTATTAAAACATCGAAGTTTAAAAAAGAAACTATTGAGTTTGGTCAATGCAGTTTTGTCAATTTTATTAACATCGAGGTTTTTAATATCGATGGTTGGGAACATCGATGTTTTATTGTCGATGTCACATCACTAGCCACGAGAGTCCGTGGACTTTGTTGCTTTGCAGCCTCCTCAGAGCTGTCGTACCTTCCCACCAGAGTGCTCTCCAGGACCCTCTAAAATGCCCATCGATGCCTTTTGGCTGTGTCCCTGCCAGGCCACCGCAGCCGCTGGAGCCATCTGTAATGGAAATGGATCACCGCCACGGAAGCAATGCCCCCACTGCCCCTGCTTTGGCTGCGCCCGACGTGATTCTACTGCCCAACTTTTAGGGATAATAGAGAGATGCAACCTTCGCCAGCTCGTAGTTGCACTGAGAATTCGAGCGTTGTCTGCTACCGAGGGCTCATTCGCATTCTTGAGCAATGGCTGTGAACTTCGTATCTTGGAAGGGATAGATAAACAATGACGCGCGTTAGCCGTGTGTTAACAAAAACGCCATTTTTGAAAACCCAATGTGGGGAAAGTAGAAAGGCGTAATAATAATTATTTCAGCACGAACGAACCGCGCTCTTATTGTTCGAGGAAAAATGCAAGGCGAATAGAAATGAACACCGGCGAATTTTATGTCCAGTTCCTACAAAGGTCTGCATTTGCAAGCAGTTCCACAAACGTTTGTTGTTTGAGTTTTGAAAACTCATTGTGAATTTTCCAGGAACTTTATAACATATAATTTGAAGAATTTGTACTCACAAATGCAAAAATGTATACAAATCGCCGGGAATCATATTACGCTTACATTAACGAAGTGAGAAAAATACATTTGTGTAATTTTTGAAAAGGTGTTTTTGTCATCTTGTATGGTACATTTGGCACTATCCTTATCACAAGTTTAAAGAAAAAATTGGAAGCTTTTTGAGAAAATTTCGTTTTTTAATATTTTTATAATATTGCCAGTACTTCAAAATTTCTCAAAAAGTACTTTTTTTAAAATGTGCATGACGATAATGAAAGAGCTAATTGTGGAGAACAAATTTCTTTTGAAAAAATGTCACCTTTAGCACTGTATCTCTAGAAAAGCGATGAAAAAAATCAAACTTTTATATTTTTTAAAATTCAGTGTTAATTGTAAAAATCGGACTTATGACATGTTTATATTTCAAGAAATTTAAAGAAAAAATAGAGCCTTTCTTTTGAGAAAATTTTGAAACTGTCCCAGAAGCTTGATGTACAGCACCCCCAAAATTTAAAGAATCCTTTCCAAAATTACAGAGCTTTGAGTCTGGCAAGATCAACCGGTGAACATTCATTTTAGAAGAAATCCTACTAATTGTTTAGTCGCAAGTGTTGTTCACAGTTGGACGTTTTGGAAAACAACACTTTTGCGCTAACAGATGACTATTTGTAATCTCTAAATCTATTTTCCACAGCATTATATAACTTTCTGAATAGTACTTGTACGAGTATTACTTATATGTACGTACGGACGCGAGGAAGTAAGAAATATACGATTTACTACTTTTCTATACCAATGAAAGTGATTCAAAACATCAATTGTTTGCGTTTTAATCATCGGCAAACAAAAATATATTTTATGTTGAACAGCAATGAACAATTCTTTATAAGAAAACCAAGTCGACTGGACACGACCAGCAGCCCCATTCCCCCGAGAAAAATCCTGGGGGCGCTACTGATGATTGTTATTTACGCATTTCGTATTAATTGTTTCGTACACCGCCGACTTGTAGTGTAATCAACTTGTCTCTGCCGAATGTTACGCTATATTTTATATCATGTGATTTTTTCGACTGAAATACAGAAACTGCAGAATATTGACGACCCGAAGACCAGAATCGGAATTCAGAGCAGAAGACATTCGATTGGAATAATAAGAGTTATTTAGTCGTATTGTAACGAACACGAAGAAAGCATTCAAAAGTAAAATGATCAGTATATTAGAAATGACAATTACTGCACTGACAAAGAGTTGTGTGCTTAATCATCTACTTGCACTACAATTATATTGGCTGCGTATACAGCCATTAAACTACAACATGATTATCATTTCTAATCAACGTTTGTAATTAGTACTCATTTCCAAAAGCAGCCCCGAACGCGAAATGAAACCTCGACAAAATTGAGGAAACATGGAAATAACATCGTTTTGTAGGTACGCCCCTCAAATAACGTGAATGGAACGCGCTGAATCGCCTGGCTTTAAATATTAAAACACGCAAACTCGTCGAATAAATATTCAATCGGTTGTGGATAAATGGGGGCAGCGGGGGCGGGCGCGGCGCGGTTCTGCGTGGCTAATTGAGGATTTGATTTGCGCCCAGGGGCGTCCACGGTCGCCCAGGCAGTTTACGCGGGGCGACACCAGAGCGCGCAGAACAAAAGGTTGAGTTATAGCCCTTAGATGTAGAGTGTAGCGCAACCGCCGTCATTTAATATCCCATCACCCGACAACACCGTCAGGCACCAGTCAGGAACTGAAAGGAAATTATAACAATTGTTGAGTTTAGGAAGATGTTCAAGAATATGATTATTGGTTTGGGGTACAGAACATACAGAATACTACACAGTTCCAATTTTCGTGACAACTGGACATAAAATGGCGGGATCGGTGGAACAATGGAATGTGCTACTCTCTGTATCTAGAGCCTCTAGGTTGAGTCTCTGTCCAAAGCCTGAAGACATCCCGAGAGATTCGGAACGACAAATGCGGAAGCGGGCGGGTGAGACTATGTCCACACCCTAAAAAATGGCGTTCTTCCATGTCTCAAAAAGCAGCCACGTGCCTCAAACTGAAGATATTGTCCAGAGCTGCAGTCCACGAGATCAAATGCGAGTCACATTTGTTATCATATTAAATGCTCTTGTGTGATTTTAATCCGACAATTCTTTGTTTTGTCACCATTATAGTAGAGACTATGGCGAATTTGAGATTTCTGAAGACAAATTGTTGACTCGTTCTTAAGAGTCATTCGTTTATTTAACGTAAAACAGTTTTAAATGTTACGACGTGTGGGGAGAAGTACAATGCGTGCACGGTTTCTTTAGCCTTGTTATCTTTACTCTCTTTCTTTCACTCGACCTCGACTTAGTTGAAATGTGAATAAATGGTGAAATAAATATTTCATAAAAATTTTCAAAATAATAAATTTATTTACAGAATATCAATACATGAATTTTGAAAAGTAATTACTTTATTCAGTTCTGTGGGACACCAAGTTTCCTTCTTTTTATTTATATATTATTTATACAAATAAGAATAATTTAAAATAATTTTTCTCTTATTTTCAGTAGTTTTAAAAACTGGTTACCCCAATTTTCTCTGCTCAGTATTATAATATCACTCAGTTGTATCCGAATGTTGAGCATTTTTCAGCGGCAGCATGCACCTAAATTTTAATAGAAATAAAGGAATGGAATAGACATGTGACTGAGGAAACACTCCCCGACCTGACACGAACTGACTGACACTGACCGAACCCATCGAGGAATTATTTTGTCAAGAGAAATTCAAATTGGCGAGAGAGAATCCTTTACAAGTGTGCGGGGGTCAAAATATGTCCCTTATTTCGACTTTCCTCAATTCCTGCCACGCAGTTCTCAGCGTAGTCTGTGCGACGACAGGCAGCTGGCCGTCGCGTCGTTTGTGTCCACCTGTGGCGCAGCCCGGCGGCTGATTCGTTGCGTCAACGCATGAAAGGCAGATCCGCCGCCGCGTAACAACGCCGCGCCGGTCAGCGGCAAAACAACAGCGCAGCGCCGGCCGCGCGCCCCTCCGGCCAACGCGTAATTAGGGGCCGCTCCACGGGGACTCCCCGGGCGGCCGGTGGCGTGGCGCGGCGCGGCACGACGCTCGGCTGTTCGGCCGCCCGGGAAACAAGTCGCAAAGCCGCGTGGCGCAGAAGCCGTCTCTTGATTGTGGGATTAGGCGGCGGCGGCGGCGGCGGAGGAGGAGGGTGGCGGTGGGCGGCGGCGGAGGGCGGCGGCGGCGGAGTGCGGCGGCGGCGGAGGGCGGCGGAGGCGGATGGCGGCGGAGGCGGAGGGCGGCGGAGGCGGAGGGCGGCGGAGGCGGTGGGCGGCGGCGGAGGGCGGCGGCGGAGGGCGGCGGCGGAGGGCGGCGGCGGAGGGCGGCGGCGGAGGGCGGCGGCGGAGGGCGGCGGCGGAGGGCGGCGGCGGAGGGCGGCGGCGGAGGGCGGCGGCGGAGGGCGGCGGCGGAGGGCGGCGGCGGAGGGCGGCGGCGGAGGGCGGCGGCGGAGGCGGCGGCGGAGGGCGGCGGCGGAGGGCGGCGGCGGAGGGCGGCGGCGGAGGGCGGCGGCGGAGGGCGGTGGTGGCCACGGTCGTGGAGGGCGGAGAGCGGCGTTACGCAGGCCGGCCATACACAGGCGCTTCCCGAATCGCGGGCGGATGCAAAGCCAGGTCGTCCCAGGCGAAGGTAGCGTACGAGGCATACAAGCCGTGTGAGACACTGACAACTCACTAGTGGGGAGAAGCATAGGAAGGCGTGATCGGAAAATAGGAAGGGGGTGGCCAGCGCGAAAATGCAAACGTTCTAGGGGAAGAAGTCCTCTACCCATAATTGTCCCCTATGATTTAGAGCGGGATCACGTTCAATGTGAATACCATATAAGAATTCTAGAAATGTATCAATTAATAAAGGTATTTGATGATGGTGATTGCCCCATTACTAAACTTACGATATTACTGGAAACGGGCAGTATAAACGAAGACGATAATAGCACTTCTGAGTCAATTTAAGGTACTTTCAATTTTGTTTGGCATTCTTCTTTAAAAGGCACTTGTTGTTACACTAATCCTGGAAACAATGATTGGAATTACAGAAGGCCCTAAAATGCTCTGGAACTCCATTAGATGAAGGAAATTGCAGAAATTATGGTGGGCAAAAGAGACTGTCGGTAGCTTTCGTACTGAATTGTCAGTGAATTACAACAATTTTCTCTCTGAGTTGCTCCGTCACCTTAATGTCATATTTCATTTTTTCGTTCACCGGCGGTGATCGATTTAAATTAACTTGTTAAGATATTTTTGGCAAAAAGTTTATTGAGCTTGTGCTGCTGTGCTTGTGCTCTGAAGAAGCAAATCACAGGATAAGCACGAGTCCTACGCAGAAGTCATTGCCAACGCCTGGGCCGACGCGACGAGAAATACAGGGGATTTTGATTCGAGTGTCCTTGAATTTTATAACTTAAAAGGAGTAAAATCTGAAAGATAATCAGACACACCACGGTTTGCGCTTTTGAATTTACTAAAATTGAAGTCTGATATGTTTGATAGCGTAGGCATACTTGCAATTGATTTTATTTATATTTGTACACATATTACGAGAAATGCTAGTAATTATTACTAATATTTCTCAATATTTACCTCAAACCAAACTAAAAATATACAACTTCTCTAAGTCGAGTGTTTGTATAATTCAAGCTTTTTGTTGGTCCGTTCTGCTTTGAATTAGGCAACTCCTACTTCAGTGTAATCAGGGAGTAGGAGATAGAATCGGAGACCGACAAGGGGGATGGAAGCGGTCGCGAAGGCGGCGGGGGCGGAGGGGGAGGTTCGAATTTGAGATTGTGAGCGGTCGCCATTCCCATCGATCCATCGTGTTCTCCTCCTCCTTCTCCTCCTTCTCTGCTCCCTCCTCCAGGAAGGGTGCTGCCCCCTCTGGATTTCGGATATTCCGATTGCCTACCCCTGCACCGCCGACGATTCGAATTTGAAAGTTAAAAAGGCGGCTTTGACGAGAAGATATTCAGCTCAGAGATCGAAATAAATCGATTTCGACGCCACTATGACGTTGGAAATATCTCGTGCCACTTCCACCGTGTCTGCGAGAACATGAAATAAATGTACAAAAGAAGCTGTGCGATTTGTGCGATTTTTGCTACTGTTTACGCTCCTGTTTTGACAGGTAATGTTCAAGTCAATTTCGATTTTGAATGTGCAGAAGGAAAGATCACAATATTTGGTGCAATTTCAGAATATTCAATAAAGTACGTGATTCAGAGTAAATATGCATTGCTATCGTTATATCAACAAAATCCGAATACTATTACAACAACATAGTTATTGTGGAAGTCCCAAAATAAATTCATATTTTTAAAATATTCTGTGAGAATCTTATCTTCAACAAATCACTTAAACATAAGGAATTGCGAAAACCTTTGCAGCTGATAAGAAGAAGAAAAACCATTAATATTATTAGATGCCATAATTTGGAAGGAATTACATAGCGAAGAATTAAATTAAAGTTGGAAGAGTATAGGAGTCGGAAGTATCAATTCTTATTTATGCAAGAGAAGAGAGAGAGAATGCAGCTTCTGATATGACACTGTTCTGACAAAAAGTGAACTTTATTTTTGAAGATGGGACATAAATTTAATAATATTCCGGATTGGGAAATAAATATTATTAAACATTCTTTAGAATTTTAGATTTAAAAATGTGTGTATTGATTGAAACTTTTTAAATAATATTTACAATTTTTAAATATTAATTTAAAAATAATTGATTACTCCTTGTTCGGCCTGTTAGGCCTTTCAAGGTTTTGAATCATACATAAAATTCCATACACAGTTGATAACATACGACATATTTAACATATTTTTTAAACTTATAATTAAATATTTAGAAAATGAGAACACACAAAGAACAATTGGTTGTGATGAATATCATAAGTAGGTATTGTTTTATATTTTTAAGAAAATTCAGAAACGGCGCAGGCCCGGATGCCATGCCCACACACACGCTAATAGAGGCAAAGAAAACAAAGTTCCAGCATGTTTCATTTTTGGAGACACTTTTAGCTCATTCCTTATGTTGTGGTTGGGGTACACCCAGTAATCTCTGGTCCAGCCTGGAACGGTTTGCCCAGTGGACATGGCCATGGGGATGGACAACTATAATTGCAGCATCAATCATGATCCAATGGGGATGGTCAATCAAAATTTTAGATGCCAGGAACCCACGATAACACCTAGTGACTTTGGATCACGAGCTCTGGAAGCAAACGGAGTTAATTCTGCGTGAGCCGGCGAGAGGGGGAGCAATAACAAATGGCTGTTGCAAAGCGTTCGAAGCTATCTGCGTCTCCTTCATTAGCGCCAGAAAGCAGACGGCAACCCACAGTGGTCCATAATAAAAGCATCGTGAAGGAAAATTAAAACATTACTTGTCTGAAAACACCAGATTTCAGAGTGAATTCAAACATCAAATAAAAAATAGTTTTTATGGTTAAATTTAACTATTATCTATTATCTGTTGAAATTTATTACTGAACTATCATTTTGTATAAAGACATTGTAATTCTTCCATTTCATGTTTACGTTCACTTACAGTTACATCTGGCGAAGACGGAATGAGACTCCGCGAACGTTCCGTTTTACTAGTTACAAAGGAATGAATAAACAGTGACTGGAAGATGATTCAGTTTGTATTCGATTATCTTTAAACAAAAGGATATACATATACATTTATTTGAACTGCATTGGATTTGACCCGGTGGCAGTTAATTAACAATAATTACAATAATAACAAAAATAATAAAAGAGTACAATACAAAACGATGCAATAATCATACTATATATAATATTGAGTGTTATAACAAATACTTCAGCTCTACCATGATATACAACAATTATAAATTATTGATACTGGCTAAATTATATTGAAAAAAGGCATTTATCACGTACCCAACACTACCCAACACTACCCAACACTACCCAACACTACCCAACACTACCCAACACTACCCAACACTACCCAACACTACCCAACACTACCCAACACTACCCAACACTACCCAACACTACCCAACACTACCCAACACTACCCAACACTACCCAACACTACCCAACACTACCCAACACTACCCAACACTACACTGCTATTTTGCTTTGAATTACACTAACCAATACTTCACAGCACTTCACTCATTTAACATCTATTACTCTCAGCTTGTTCTAACTTATTTATAATTTATTTCTTATAAATTATTTCTATGTCAACAATGAAATCAACATAACGAATTTTATAATGTTGAAATTAACATTACGCCATAATTTTAGAAAACTTTCTATGCTGTAATGAGTTTCTCAAATTTTGTGTTTTTTATTAATTTTTCGATCTTTGTGTCAGAGTTATGTCGAATGATCTTAAAAACGTTAATATAATACTTGAAAATATTATGAAATTATGATTATTAGTGAAATTTTAATAAATCTTTATGTTAACCATAATTTAAATTGTTAACTAGAATTTTAACGAAAACTTTTCTGAAATATTCCTTAGTTTATAAAATTCTTCCAGGAAATGTATTTAGAGTTTTGGTCTGCAAGACTTTCTAAATTAGATACGTTTTTGAACACTGCATTGTACTCGTGTATAGGACACGATGAGAAGACTTTGTACCAGCCAGGTGACCTTGTGCTAACGCAAATTGGATGCGCTGAAGAACACATTTAAGAATGGGATATCTGTGCGGCCCAATCCAGCGAAACTATCAATCAGAATATTACCATCATTACATTCAAGTCTCCATGTGCGCAAAGGATTTGGCGAGAAATGCAAAGGAGACGGTTGTACAATCACATCGAAATTAAGTGACCTGCAAATGTGTCTTTGGCCGTCCGTTATTCCCGTTTAAGCCTATTCCAGTCGGAACAAGTAAAGTCATTTACGAGGTCTCCATCTTCTGATGGAAAAGAGTCTGTTTTCCCCGGATTCTGCCAGATCCTTCTCGAAAAAAAAACCAGTTATTCTCGAATTAGTGTGTTTAGGGTGCTTAACCTGGCGTACATCCCCATGTACATGATATTTAGAGCGTTGTCGAACCTTAACTAAACGTCTGTAAGAGTTGTAATTGTTGAAGATAAAATATTTCATGTTTATCATTTATCTTTCATAATTTATTATCATTTATTTATTTATCATATATTATTTATGTTTTAAGAAACAAGTCTTAAAGATAACCTTTTTTCGCGGTCTCAAAAAATCAGGTCTGAAGGGGTTAAAGCACCTACAAAAAGAAAACAAATCAGAGCAGCCGGCCGTTAGAATTCTCCTCCTGACAGCAGCTGAATTTGACCCATTTACATAACTAGTGTCAAAATCCTTCCACCGTCAGAGTTCGAACCCTAGATTCTTCCGATTAAGGGCACTGTTGTACTGTTGTTTGAAGCGACCTTAGATGTCGAGAGAGCGCGAAAGAGAGCGCGAAAGAGAGCGCGAAAGAGAGAGCGCGAAAGCGAGAGCGCGAAAGCGAGAGCGCGAAAGAAGAGAGCGCGAAAGAGAGAGCGCGAAAGAGAGAGCGCGAAAAGAGAGAGCGCGAGAGAAGTAGAGAGCTGGCGAGAGAGAGAGAGCGCGAGAGAGAGAGAGCGCGAGAGAGAGACGAAAGCGCGAGAGAGAGAGAGCGAGGAGAGTGAGAGAGAGTGCAGAGAGAGAGAGCGGAGAGAGACAGAGCCGCGAGAGAGAGGCACGACGAGAGAGAGAGCACGCGAGACGCGAGAGCGCGAGAGAGAGAGCGCGGCGAGAGAGAG